>OY728123.1:1133688680-1134030835 GCA_963277665.1 Viscum album | reverse complement strand
GTATTTTGACAACGAACATATTCTTCTCCATGAAAAGTCCAACTCTTATAATTTTTCAGAAATCCATTAATGAAAAGGTGTTCCCTCATAGTATCTCGTGTGAATTGATATCTGTTAGCACATTTTCTCCATGGACAACTAATATAGTCACTTTCAAATCCTCTCGTGAAGTCAATAAACTGCATAATGCCATTGAAATATTCTCTAGACGTTCGATTTGGAAGATCAATCCAACTCTTATCCATAATAATATCTGTATAACAAACATTTACACAATACTTATTACATTTACATTTTTCAAATCAACTATATTCAAAATAAATATTAACCATTTGTTTATGAACCATTGATAAAATAATAATGTAACTGAAAGCTCATGTTACCTAATTGAGCTACAAACCTGAAAGGGAGGGGAGCCGAAGGCAGTGCTGCGAGGGAGAGGAGGCTGCGAAGGGGAGCCGGAGCCAAAGGCGGTGCGGCAAGGGAGGGGATGGGCGGCGGCGACGGCGGAGAGCTGGAGGAGAGGAGGCGGTGAGGGGACGGGGGACAGGCAGCGAGGGGGGGGGGGGTGTCTGGGGTCGGGGGGGGGGGGGGGGGGGGGGCTATCCGAGGTGCGGGGAGGGGTGTCCGGGGTGTTAGGGGCTTGTCAGGGGTGAGGGCAGGGGTGTTCGGGGTACGGGGGTGTCCGGGGTGGGGGGCTGTCTAGGGTGCAGGGGGGCTGTCGGGGGTGCGGGGTGGGGTGTCCGGGGTGCGGGGGGCCTGTCCGGGGTGCGGGGGGCCTGTCCGGGTTCGGAGGGGGGGGGGTGTCCGAGTGCGGGGGGGGGGGGGGGGGGCTGTCCGGGGTGCGGGGGGGCTGTCCGGGTTCGGAGGTGGGTGTCCGAGTGCAGGGGGGGCTGTCCGGGGTGCGGGGAGGCGTCCGGGGTGCGGGGGGCGGTTCGGAGTGCGCGGGGGGGGGGGGGGGGGGGGTTCCGGGGTGCGGGGAGGCGTCCGGGGTGCGGGGGGCGGTCCAGAGTGCGTGTGGGGGGGGGGATGTCCGGGGTGCGGGGAGGCGTCCGGGGTGCGGGGGGCGGCCCGAAGTGCGCGGCGGGGGCTGTTCGGGGTGCGGGTGCCGTCCGGGGTGGGGGGGGGGAGGGCCGAGAGGCCCGAGGGCGGCGGCCGGAGGGCGGGCGGTGGGGGAGGGCGGGCGGCGGGGGAGGCCGGGCGGCGGGGGAGGGCGGGCGGTGGGGGAGGCCGGGCGGCGGGGGAGGCCGGGCGGCGGGGGAGGCCGGGCGGGGGGTGAGGCCGGGCGGCGGGGGAGGCCGGGCGGCGGGGGAGGCCGGGCGGCGGGGGAGGGGAGGGCGGCGAGGGAGGGAGGGGGTTAGGGCGGCGATCGGGGGGGATCGGGGTCGAGGGAGCGCGGGGGGGGGGGGGGGGGGGGGGCGGAGAAGCCCCCCGTTTTTTTTATGTAGGTTAGCGACCGCCATTGGCGGTCGCTATTGGTTAGCTATAGCGACCGCCAATGGCGGTCGCCCGAGTCTGGGGGGCTACAATGCACCCTTTTCTAGTAGTGGTAGGACAAATGTTATCTGTGTGGAGAAAATGGTCATAGAGTGATAGACTATTATGGAGTTCAATGTCATATATGTGGAGAACATGGGCATTACCGAACACAATGCCCTGACATAAAACGTTACTTCTAAATCAAGGAAGGACTTATTCAGGGACAATCATTGAAGAGGATGGATTGAAGTGTTTATATATTGGTATTAAAGAATAATGTTGTTGAGGTACTTTTATGGTGTGTTAGAATATTTTTGTGTTAGTCAATTGTGGTTTTCAATAATTTTATAGTACCGGTAACCATGAAATTTGATTCAAATATTTTGGAAAGAAGATTATATGCACATAATGAAGGGATAAGGAGAAAGTAAAATGTTTGACAGTATTCATGAGTTAATGATTGATATAAGGACTAAGTGATATCATGGTTTGAGTTTATAGAATTTTGAGGATTTTGGTATGTGGAAAGTGTTAACTTTTAACTGCATTCTTGTTTTCACCAAGGCTCAATTGGTATCCATTTTATTCAAGAAAATACTTGATTAAGGCCTTAAAATGTTTGGAATGTGACCAACAAGACATATCTGGGGATCAACGATGGTATTAACATGCTTCATATATGAACTCTCTGGTAATCATTTTCACTATAATATGAGTTTGGACAACAGTATTTTGGATAAGCCTAATGATTTGAATGGATTATGTTGGACATAAGTTAGTATTGTTTAAGGCTAGAACTTTTTTGATATTATTGATGGAAACTTATAATAATGTATTTTTAGAAAAAGAAGGACAACCTTCGGGACGGGTGACGTCCCATCGCGTCGGACAAGGCTGTGTGAATCGAACCCACAGCCGAAGTGCAACAGGACTTTATCGCCTACCACTGGCCTACAGGAAGTCCCTGGTTATCAAAAACTAGTTTTATTAAAAAGTATGATATATGAAGTATAAGTCCATATATGATTAATCTCACTATAGATGGACTTATGTATATTTGATAACTTTTGTGACATATTGAATGACCCATCACTCTATCACATGATCTGTTATCACTTCACAAATAATAAATTCAACTTCATTTCTTTAAGGGATGAAGTGGAAATTGTTCAAATCACCATCAACAGTGAGATTGTACCAAAATCAAGTAAGTATTTCTTCTAATTCAAAATTTTAAACATTAGGGAAATGATATTGAAAACCAAAAATGTTGTCCTAGTGCTCTTATATCTGACAAATCAGATGGTACCTTAGATCATCGCAAATCTATGGCTTTGTGATTGTTGGATTTTTCATAGCCATGTCCTCTACCACTCTCCATCAGAACTTGATGGTTAGATTTTTCTTCCATATCCATATTTTCACCTATGTTCTCCTATATGGAAACCCAGTAATGAGTTACTTTGGGTAATCATTATGTTTCATAATTTATTTTTTAAAATTAATTTTTAGTATTCCGTTTTACGATATGGGTTTCTATGAATAGTAATGGATTTATAACCCCAATGAATTTTGAGGGCGAAATTCATTTTAAGGGGGGTAGAATGTAACAACCTGATATTTTATGATAAGTATTGTTTTAATTTATTTAATGTCATGTGTTTTATGCTACAAAAATGTTATTGTGTTCTATACGCAAAACTGTATTAGCTTGCAGTATACGCAACTCTATTCTTAGATTGTGTTACACATAATTTCATGTTCGTTTGATAATAGTCATTCTACACAACATTGAGTATATATATATATATATATATATATTCAATGTATAAATGAATAATGGTTGGATTCTGTTATAATGAAACAAAAAATGAGTCTTTTACAACATGGGACCCTAACTGGGATTGCATTACACGCAATCACGACCTTCCTCGATAGCATGTGTTGTATGCAATATCGTGTTTCACTAAACAAAGATATGCTAATAAAATATTATTAAAACTAGACGTTATGAATAGTAATAACCACTTTTTATAATTTTGTAAATTTCATCATTCAAAATGGACTTCATTTTTTGATTCGGATTAACGAAATTAGCCTAGGGTGAAATTTTTGTACTTTTCTGAAAACATTCAATTTTTAATGAATAGTGAATTCATTGGGTTACTATTTAAAAACCAACTATTTATTTAAACAATTATTTATTTTATTTAAATTTATTTTAGGTCAAAATTGATACATAATACATATATAAGTTCAATTCAATTCATTAGAGTAATTTTATAATAATTTTATATATATAAAAATTTTATTGAACTTTTGACCGTCTTTTACCCACCTCCTAGAAGAATTTCCAACTTCACATTAAACATAATTTTACCACTTCTGTGAGTGTAATATCAAAAATCAGAGAGACACAGTTTATTTTAGTAAATAAAATTTGGTTCAATGAGATGAAAATAATTTTTAGTGAATAGTAACTTTTTACTTTTTTTACCACAGTTAAAAGTAAATAGGGTAATTAAAGGTAAAAATGATATTATTATTACCTTAACACATTTATTAATTCTATTGTATAAGTTTAATTCGACCAAAACCAACCTTAGAAATACAATATGACCATTTAGGCCCACTTGGATTAGATTAGGACATTTAATATTAATTTATTTAAAGAAGGGTTAAAATAGTTAAAATCAATGTTTAATATGTAAATAATTTTTAATACGGGGTTATACATAAGATAAATTAGACTATAAATATTCATCAGAAAGATAAAAATATTTCCTACATAATGGTATTTTATTTGTAATTTTGAGACTTTAAATATTTTAATTAATTTATGACACAATGATGATGCAGTAATTATCTTAATAAAGAAATATTGACACAATTGAAGTTATAAATACCCAAATAAATGTAATTTGAGACTTTTTATGAATTACAATAATTTTATATGTTAATATGACATGTTAGTATTGATTTAATTAACTTTTTTTTAACTAAGATTTCTGTTATGATTTTCACAAAAATCAATTACCAAATACTGTCAAAATTGACATAAAATAGTTTATAAAACAAATATTATATTATTAATTGTTATTTTATTCATAAAAATATAAGGTTCATCCAAATGACTTAAATAATGTTATATATATATATCAATAATAAACAACTTGGGGTTTGTTTGGCTTGTTATGGTATGTTTATTAACCTTATAGTGTCAGAAAACAAGAAGACAAGATAAAAGTTAGATTATCTAACTTAAAGTTAAATCTAAATGATAAGGTAAAATTAGATAAATAAACATGTCTAAATTCTATTCTATGAGATGATTTAGACCCATACCCACATTATATTCTAAATAAATCTATTTGTAGCTATTAAAAATAGAATATGACTTTATAATAAAATAATATTTTTTGTTTTTCCAAGTTTCCCCTCTCCTCCCTTATAAAAGGGCACCGCCTCCCTCTCTTCCTCACACCACATTGAGCCTTCACGCTCGACCAAACCCTGAAAAATTCCCTTCTCCACTTCCCTAGAAACATAATAGAGGTCCTGGTCTTTTTCAAAGACCACTTTTAGTGCCTTAAGAGAAGGTCTCAAAGAGGCACTTCAAAGAAGTGGTAATGTCCTTTACTGATTCTTTCAACTTTATTTCTTCTTCCACTTAATATTATTTAGTTGTTTCATTATGACGTAATAACATCAGTATCACTCATATACTGATATGTTATTATATGTATGAAACAACCCTATTTCACCATATATCCATCCTATGGAAAATGAAATCACCACTGGTGCGTACGTACGTAATACCATCTCCACGCCGTGGTGTAATCAATTTTCCACATCCACCTTACTTGGATGGGTATAATGGTGTAAATAATAACTATATATTATCATTATATAGTGATATTGATTCTGACATAGTATAGATACACTCCAATACAATTCCATGATCATGAGAATGATATAATCTCTTGTGCGTACGTACGGAATATCGTCTCCACGACGTGATTAGATTCATTCTCCATGTTAACCATTCATGAATGATTATAAAGTATATATAATAAGTAATCATGAAATATATGAAATAATAATGATACTGGATTTATGTATATATATATTAATGTCATCTACTTAAATTCATTCAATTCAATAAGGAAACGAAAACATCGTTCATGCGTACGTACGACCTACCGTCTCCATGAACAGTTTATTTCATTTTATTTAATCGATCTATCATATATATATGTATAAACTGAAATATATAATATATATAAATAATTTTTTATATTCTGGAATTAATTAAATCAGGATACAAGTAATAATATCAAGAACAACAAGTCCAAACACGTACGATAAATAAAACGATTTAAACCAAAATGCTACTTTAACATGGAACTTACAAAATAACGGTAACATAAATTCATAAGTGAACCATATATGATATCATAACAATGAATATGATTCTATAATAAGTCAATGACATTATATAAATAATTATATAGGAGTTTCGGAAACGTACGATTCATATTAGACCTAAGGTAAGGGATAATTATTCCAATCACATTCTTATCCGAGATGGTTTATTCGTAAGAATTTACGGGGGGTTATGTTTATTATCCATGTCCATATGTTCTCAAAATGTTTTCATAAAATGTTTACATTACTTCCATGTAGATTTAATGTCATTTATACCCTTTTCTACTATTACCACATCGTATGGAAGGAATCGTTCTTTTGTTTACCATACGATGTACTTTTTGACTTTTCCGAAAAAACTATGAGAAAAATATTATTTTTATCTTATATGGTCTGAACGTATTTTTACGGTTTTATAAAGCCTTATTTTCATGAAGATTCCTCCAAACGATTTCATGACTATTTTCAACCAAATCTCTTTCTTTTAAAATTTCATGACGTTTTGTGAAAAGAAATTGATTTGGAAGAAGAAAGGATATTTTCCTCAAGAATTCATTTCAAGTGTTTTACCAAAACCATTTTTCCATCTAAGATGAAATTATTTCATATGTGTATGATTTACATGGTTTCACTTTTCTTATTATGAAATGATATCCATTTCTTTTATATGGTTTATGTGATGACATGATGATGTTTAAGAAACCCATTTTATTCTTTGGGATGTGATGAATGTTTGATGTTTATTTTGTGGCATAAGTAATAATGATTTCATTATGAGATGGGTGGGACCTATATCTCCCTCCAATTCATTGGGTAAAGATTTATATCTCATGAGATAGACATGGCTGGAACGGTAAGTTAATCCGGTTCAGTGTTACAGGGCTGAAACGAGGAGTGAACTCGATTCAGAAAGGGACTTTTTCCACTAACATGGTCTTGGCAGCATTGTCTTGGCTTCTATGGATACCATAACGCATGCTGAATTATTTCCACAATTAAGTTTTTTATTCCAATTCTAGTTTTTCAGTATTAATTTTCCTTTATGATCCATGCTTTATGTACTTCCATGATTTATGTTTTCGCTCAAGATTTTGATGTTTAGATTTTATGTTCAATTTTTTGCATTCAAATTTTTATGGATTGTTTTATGTTCTCTATGATTACCCTTACTGGGCATTTTAGGTCACCCCTTTTATGTTTTATTTTACCCAGGATATAAAGAAAGGTTTTAGGTAAGAAAAAAAGGATGATCTTTATGGGAGATGTTGATGATCTGATTAGAAGAATATATTCCGAGTTTCCAAAGACACTAAACTATTACAATGATTGTGTGTCTGTTTTTGTTATGTATTAAGTATTCAGAAAAAGTAATGTAATGTCCATGTACGTCTAGCTTCGGGTCTCTAAACACACCACTTGGAACTCTTTAAGGTGGAGATGTGGATCCCTACCAGCTAGCTCGCGGAAATGAGGGAGAAGATGAATCAATCCCGATTTGAGGTCGAGGTCATCCTCTATGTTTGGATATTGAATACCATAGGGTTTGTAATTTATATAAGTGGAAGTGAGTTCTTTAAGGGGTTGTTCCCTAGGATTGGCCATTCCTAATTCAACTAGTTAGACAAGACTGGTTCTTGAATTATTTGATTATCTCTTATGTTCCTCCTAGGTTGGTGAAGAGTTCTCTCAATTTCAGGGTCAAACAAATCTGAGGGATTGTATGGGAGACTTTGGGGTATTCAGAGAGATTTTGTAATAAATAGAAAGATTGGTTTTTCTTTGTGTGTTTTTCTGTTTTTGATTTTTATGAGAATGTGGGTTTTTCTTTGTGTTTTTTTATTTTTTATTTATTTTTTGGTTTTTTACAATAACCAATAACTAATGACTATATAAAGAACCATCCTCCGAAATGGTGCCATTTGAAAAGCATTTCCAATTATCACATGTGAACTGATTATTGTTTTGATGCTCTGCTAATGTGTATAGCAGCACTCGGGTCGAATCCTCGGTGATTATATTTTTTAATAGTTTTTTGTTTTTAGTTGATTGTATTTTGAATGGGGGGTTCGGTTGTAGATCTCAAATTAAGTTATTAATGATTGGTGTTTGATTTAACAATTTTACAATGATTGGGATGAGTTCATTATTAGTGATTTAAGCTAATGATATTCTTGATATTTGCTTTGTATTGCATTAAATTAATACCCCCTTCACAAGATGATTTTGATAGGAATTCCCAAGTGTTAAAGCCTTAATCCAAGCTGTAACATAACATAGGGTTCTAATCACTACCATTAATTGTTTATGGAAGTGTATTTGTGGTTTAAATAATCCATGGAAGCCATATAATAAAAAAAACATGTCATTATTCCCTTACATATTATGATCAACATACACAATATTAACTCAAAGATTAGTCATCGAGCAAAGCATCTCAATCACGTCATATCCCCAAATTATAACTCACCCCAATAGTAGATTTACTCTACCATTTAAATGATTAGGATTCAGGTTATAATTATTATGATGATAAATAAAGAATATAAGAAAAATAAAGGGATAAGAAAAGAGTGGTGTGTCTATCACACACACAAACGATGGAGGGAATTAAATACCAACATTAGATTGAATGAAAAAGAAATAGAAGGGAAGAGGATTAAACTGTGTTTAATCTATTTT
The DNA here is from genome assembly GCA_963277665.1 of Viscum album. Classification (NCBI taxonomy): domain Eukaryota; kingdom Viridiplantae; phylum Streptophyta; class Magnoliopsida; order Santalales; family Viscaceae; genus Viscum; species Viscum album. The sequence goes on along the minus strand of OY728123.1, from coordinate 1,134,022,249 downwards.
ATGAAAATTGATATTAATCTAAATATGGTGGATGAGAATAAGAGATATTTAAGAAGAATCTTTCATTAAAACATAATTACCAAGAATGATACTTACATGATTACAGATATGAAGAACACAAATGTAAATGAAAACAAAGAGAGGAGGAAAGGTCTCTATAGTGATAACCTGAGTATGGAAGGTCCTCCCACACCCTTGGATAGTCTTTGGTCATGCCATTATGTTCTATTATCTTCTGAAATTCCAACTCTTTTGAATGGAAAGAAGGGGATGTATTTATAGACCAAGGTGGTGGACTGTTTTCATAACAAAAATGCCCCTCCATTTTCACCACCAATTTGATAAATTAGACACTCGAAACATGAAATATGATATTATTACAAGTTTTAGTTAAATATATCCTCTTTCCACTGTGAAAATTTGGATTACATTGGACTAAAGGAACCAATGTTATGGCTAGATGATTAATCAATGTTCATCTATCCATTTCAATGAAAACTTTTTGATGTCCATAGTGTGAATGGGTTTTTTAATAGATAAATGCCATCAAATCTGAATGATTTTTTTCACCAAATTAGGCTGCCTATATGTCCAATTTAACACTAAAAAACCTCACCTTGATTTGATTATTACATAATGAGATATGTCAGGAATACTGTCTAGATTTTATTTCCTAGCCAGAATGGGGGGGCTAGAATTCAAAGCATTAGTTGGGCCCCTTATTCTTAGAGTTGGGCCATGAAGTTTTTATCCATCACTCCTTGAATTTTAATCATAATTTTTGAGGAGAATTAATGAATTTTAACATCTGGATTGAGCCTAGTAATTCAATATTCATGGATGGTCTAGTTTCCTCATAGATTATATGGGCCTTCTTTTACGGTCCATATGAGCCTTCAAATGGCAGATTTAGATCATGATCCCTCCTAATGAAATGTTAGATATTGAATTAGGAATCCTAAAAAAACAAAGAAATTTGAATTATTAGGGAGATATTTATAAATAAAATAGTAAACTGACGTAATTGGACTATTTCAAAAAAGGCTCAAAAATTATAGTTAGTATTAAAACATTAATATTTAACACAAATTATGCACATTTCATATAAAATAAGTAAATGTAGTATATAATAAGTCATAAAAATATTAATAAAATCATTCATCAACCATAATACATACTCTTGTAACTGATAAGGTTCCTTCTAATAAGGATCCATTGATATTGGACTAGCACCGGGTTGTAATTCTATTTCGAACTCAGCAACACATTGAGGGGGAAGAGGAACGAACTCCTCAGGGAAAAAAACTAGAAAATCTCCATCAACTCCCAAAACATTTACCATATCAACATCCATTGATCATGTTGACTGCTTGGCTAATAAAAAAATAAGATTCTTCTCGAGCTTGCTTCCCACTTAATAGCTCCACGTGCCAACGAAAGCTACACACTATACATTTATGTCTAAAAACATAACTCTTATCTTGAAGAAGTTGATAATAGAGCACATTGATTAAAACTAGTCGATGACAAGGATAACACTATATGTTTTCATCTATAGTATAAAAATTTCACCGCTATACTGATATAGCCCCAATATCAGCCTACATCCCCGACAAACATCAAACAAGGTGGCATGAGCTTCATCTGGTGTACTAAACTACAGGGGAATGAAATTTATATTTATGTGTACTCCCATGTAATGATCCATACAAGGTGAAATGAATCAATTAGAATCTCTATAATCAAATAGGGTTCACGAATGTTTATTAATGAAACTGATTATACCCTGAACAATCCCTAGTCCCACTAGAACTTCTATCTCTATGGAATGTAACATCCCACATCCATCTCCTTGGCCCCTGGATGTCAGTCTCCTTCCCAAACACACCCTGGTCGATGTCCCTAAGGGGCACCCTAACCCCGACCTCTTGCACAATCATCCCATGGTGGAACAAGGGCTTGATGTCCCTACCGCTAGATATGACAGGCTGGAAATTGCTGCTCAGCCCGACAGTGAACCATCCCACCTCTACCATACTGTGTTCAAATTTATAACAATCACTAAAGGATCCCAAAACCTCCTCCAGAAAAACACCTCACCCCCAGGCCCATGGGGAAAGGGTGAGGACCAGAAGGTCAAAACTGAAACTGCTGGGGTCGGCTCCCCACTCGCTGAATCCTAGAAGGACTTGATGCCAGAGCCATATTGTTGATGGATTTACCCTTTGAAGAATTAATCTTCCCTCCCTCTCATTGTAGACCTCCATTTGATTGTTTCCTTTCCACTACATCAACTTTCTTCTGATCCTCTATTAATGGTAGTAGGGTGAAGGGTGTTACTACATAATGAAGAAAAAAATAGAGTGCATCTTCTAAGAATCGCTCTTGAGACTACTCATTAGAAAAGATATTTGGAGAAAAACATAATAGATCCTTCGTCGTTATCCAAACCTCTATTACCAACAAACTCCCCTACTGTAGGGATAATATCTAAATACTTTTCTCATCTTTCAACAGAGAATAAAGGAATTCCACCGAAAAATCCTCCTCATAGTCGACCCTGAAAACATCGGTCTCCTTCCACTCCTGGAAGTAATGTGTTCACCACTAACATGCATCTCCCCTCATCTAGATCAATACTAGGGAACTAATTACTTATTTAAATCCTAGATAAAGCTAAAAGTGATTACCAAATCCTTGTGCCAACTCTCTATCGCCATATCTGAGACACATCGCTTTTACTTTCCAATAGTCTAACACTGGAAATCACGAAGCTTCTTTTTCCACTGATATGCTTCCTCTGCAAGATTGAACCTCAACCGGTCAACTAGTTTTTCTATTTGATCCTCTTCTTCTCATACCTCGCACTGGCGACATCTGAGAGAAAAAGCTGGAATAAAAACACTGAAATCCATAGCCCTGGATGTATGGAATTTTTCACTTAGGATTTATTTTTAGAACTTTATTTATTTTAATTTTAAAAAACATTCCAAACAAACAAGAATATAATTCATCATGATGCATGTACCTTTCCTAGGTTCCCTACCATAGAAATGGTGTAGACCCACTTGGTTTTTCTGTAATCTCAGTTTCTATACATCAGATCATGGGGGCCCAAAAATTCCATGTCCTGGATACTGTTCCATGGCCTATATCACGTACCAAGATCATCTAACATTGTTTCCCTAACAACCCATTCAATCCCCATTATTCCTAACTCAAATCTTCATCTTATCTCTCAAACTCACACTAATACCATTCTATCACCACCCACTTTCTTTAAGATGAAGGAAATGATAGAAAGATGCTAGGACCTTCCTTCTTCAAGAGGAAAGATAGATATTGACCCCTCGAGTCCCACCAACGATAGGCCCTAGGGTGGTGACCAGCACCAACGGTATTTAAATCTCACAAATATAGGAGGAAATTCACTATTTATAGTATCCTTGATTAAGAAATAAGTTGTATCAACATCAACCACTCCTAGAAAATATATATATATATATATATAATGAAACTGAAATCTGTCTCACATTCATTTTTAATGAAAAACATATATAAATACATGGAAAAATATTATGAAGTACCAAAAATCACTAAGAAGCAATAAAAAACCATAAAAAATGTCCGAGAAAATGTGGTCCGTCACAGTCCCTATAATCTCCCTGGAAACCTAAAAAATGTTTTTTTATATGAATGGTGAGCATACAAGTATACCCAGTTGGAAAAACCAAAGTCACCACTACTCAATTGGGAGAAGAAAATAAAACCCCTTGTGATAAAATAGTAGAAACCAACAACACCAATAAAGGAATACAAACCACCCATACTCACCAAGGAATAATCACCATGTAACAGAAATCAATTAAGGTAATATAATAAGTACATCATTATTTGGGTACCCCATGCTACTTCCCACTAGATAATTGGATCATCCTGATATATCTACCACATCCACAAGCCCCACTATCACAACCATCCCACACACACCTGGTCCAAAAACCAATCTACATACCTTCCCATAGACACCGGGTAAACTAGCACACGACAATCCATCTCGCAAACACTTGGGCCTCATCCCAAAGACACAGGGGAAACAAACCACCTCCCTCACAATTAGTAATATATATCTGGTAACAAACCTCAAACCATTACAACATGCCCGAAGAGTCAATGGTGGTAAATTCATAGATGGGGGAGCTGAGAAGAGTCAATAACCTAACATCCATCATCTAACTGGGATGTTGGGAAGGAAACCACCCGCCATAAAAATGGGGGTTCTCAGCACGTTGTTCTCAATACAGGTGTGGAACATATTGAAAACACAAGAAACTACTAGTATATTGGTACCATACACTCTTCCAAACCAATCGGTTATCAAAAATACAACCAACACACACAAAACATCCCTTATTGAAACCTCTAAATATATTTATCACCACAAATGACAGTCACTTAAATAAGTTGAAGTATAACTCCAACTTATTCATTTAAGCTACTATAATTCTTCATTTACAAACTTATCCTACTCATGTCAAGCACTCACAACCAAATCCAACATCCCCAGTGCATATAATAACCACCCCCGGTACACCCAAATACATAAAATCATGAAACATAATAGTCCTAATTCCCCGCTACCCATCCAATATACAGATGCAGTCCCACCATATAACAGTCCTTGCATTCCACAATCAAACAGTCCCTCAAAACAAGTTACCATCACACTACCAATACCCCCATACACATAATAACACCCCACCCATAAAAACACTACCAAAACCAATAGAAGGCATAAAATATAAAATGCCACAACACACTTCCCCACCTATCAAACATGGTGTGTTTAGATTTAGTAAACATAGTTATTCTAATCCCACTTTGATAAACATGGGTGATCCCATAAGGGTTTTCATCCTAGAGAATCTATTTCATTTAACCATGTGTGTGTGAATTATCATATTGGTAATTAGAGAAATTATTCATATGGAAGAAAAAACATCTATAAAGAAGCACTGAGGAACAAACAAAGACCCCCCCAACATCTATTATTTTCAGAATCCACATGGCTAGAATAGATCACCTCATCAACAAAGTTAACAAATAAAACAGGAGACTGAAAACAATCCACTTCATGTAATTATCTAGTTATTTTTAGAATTTAACCTTTTTAAGATATTGGATTCATATGTTTTCACAACCGAAAATTAATACACCCACCCCACATGATACACAATTATAAGGGAGATGAATGAAATCCCTAATTGCAAAATCTGACGATAAATAATTCTTCCTTGCATCAAGAATAGAGGGTTGCACGAGAAGATTTAAGGAATATAGGTAATAATATATCAAAAAATAAAGAACAATAGGAGACTCCGTATGTAGGAAATGATCATGGAGTGCCAATGAAAAATCGAAACACATGGGGAAAGGAAGATCTCCATTTAGAAGGGCCAAATCCAATATCAACAGAATGAGAGACATTTTCAAATGTAATTAATGTGGGATTTTGGTCAGCATAATGTGGTTGGAATATCTCAATGTCTTGGTCTGTTATGATATTAAATATATAATTAGTATCATTTTAAACTCACTTATAATATCACAATCTAATTTATAAACCCAACTTACGTCAAATAAAATGTAATAGGGGAAAACTAGAAGTACTATAAATAAATGACTGATGGGTAAGTCAATGACACAGATAGTGAGTCATCGATGGGTGAGTCCCCAACACTGATCCACCAATGTGACATACCAACACCTGACTCACGGACACCCTGAATCACTGACACTAACTCCCAGAGTCACTGACAACGTCATCCTAACTCACCAACCTTGGCACCCAAAGTCACTAAAACCGACACACTAACTCACTGACACCGAAGCCCTGAGTCACTAACCCTAACATATAGACTCATCAACACTAATTCACTATGTCACCATCACCAGTTCCATGATTAACTGATGGGAAAACTAAAAAAATTGGAAAACCCTTGAAATGAGTTATTTTTGCCTCCCATAACACCCCAAGCACTGGATTTTGACAATGTAATGGACCATAGAGGACTGATCCATTACATTCTTGGACATAGTTTCTTGACTATAATTTTATAATTTTACCTAATTACATGATCAAAATATTATTATTTTACCTTTTAATGTGTTCATAATTTTATATGTGAACCTGATTGAATGTTCAAAATATTATGTGTAGACAGGGTTACATGTCCATAAGAAATCTGTGAAACTTCTTACATGGTCAATACATTATGCATAAACCGGATTTCAAGTTCACAAAAATATTAGAGGATCTCATTTCATGTTCATAAGCATATCAGAGGGATAAATTTATGTCCTTAACTCAATGGGTGAACATGATTTTTACTTATACATGTTCATGATGTTATATGATGATGTGTATTCCATAATTCCATGTATTCTTCATTTTTAATTTTTTTGAGGCTTATGTTACAGAGTAGATAATGATTCATGTCTTATTAAATGAAAATTTTTATTCCATGATACATGCTTATTATCTTTGAAATTCATGGTATGACCATCTAATGATATGATAATGTTATCATAACAACTTTAAAATGATATACTAGCGTATTTCCTTTTTTACCATTATGGATCATTCAAGATCAACTTTTTCTTATGTTTCTTTTACCCATGTTATGAAGAATGGGTTTTATGTATGATTTATAAGGGGAATATATTTGTGGGAATCATTGAATATCCTTCACTATGTGAGAATATTTTTGTTAAAAGTCTAAAAATGCACTTAACTAATATGTTCCTTGGGTGTGTGTTGGTGTAAAGTATTAATTATTCCTCCAAAATTATGTAATGTCATTTTACATTTTGACTGGGTTTTTATAGTTGTTATCATAGTGAATCATTATTAAAATTGTCAAAATTAAGAGGAGATTACCTTAGTGAGATCCCTAGGAATATTTCCAAGGTTATTTTTAGGGTTGTCTCTAAGGATAATTATAAGCAAGGGTTAAAGGTTAGGAAAATTTCCAAGAAATTTAGTAATGTATAGAGTGAGTGGTTTCATAAAAATACATCCATTTATGGATACTACAAGTTTATGATGATCTGGCATATATCTACTCAAGAATAACAACTAATATAAGGTTCTTCAGCCCTGACTCTTTATAACCTGGCACACGACAACAACCCTTACTGCACACCTGGTTTCAAACTCCTAGAAGATACGCTTTGGTAATTGAAAAGAACATCATGATCCAGCATGAAGGAATAAAATAAAATTTTTCTATGAGTAAACTAGATTAATCCAAAGGTGTAATATATTAAGTAATTAGTCATTATTTTGACATAATATATAAAAATTTCATGATCATGTTGTTTTCTTCTATAATATGTGTTTCTCACAAAGCGACTTCTTATTTTAATCAATGGGGAGACCTGGATGGAACATATATGAGTTTAATTTTTTTAGAAGTGTAAAGTAGTGGAGTTATGAAAATAGATTCCCCAAGTGGTAAAAACATAAATGGATTTATGAAGGCGGTACGAGTATCAGTTAAACTTCTGAAGATAAAAATATCGCAAACAACATGTGAAAGGTATGTGATGTTCATTGAGTACTGTTTACATAAGTATAATTAGATTAAGGTTGAGAAACCTTAGATCATGATTCATATTTTATATTCTAAGAATGAGGTATTAAGGAATAAGTTTATGAAGACTAAGTAGTGGTTTAAGAATAATATTATATGAGTATTGTAGTTTTTTAATTCATTGATTATGATATTCAAATCAAGAAATATATATTTATATTCTCTATAAGTTTTCATTAAAGATTTAAAAGTAACTCTTTAATGGTGATTAAGAATTATAAAATTTATTTCATGTAAATGTTATATTTCGATTTAGGGAATGTAACCCTCAATTAATTCTTCATGTTGAGGGAATGAAGTTTTTATTATGTAGTATGTGAATAATAAATTGGATGCTATAGATTACCCTAAAACTGATTATTTAAAAAGTGCTCTATTTCATCAAGAATGAAGTTTACAACTTCTGGGATATACAGAATGCACTCAGTAATCAAAAGAATAAATAAGGACACATGTTTTCTAAATGTATTTATGGTTATTTTTTATTATGATGTTTCAAGGGAATATATGATGAGGGAATTCAAATTTTTGGAATATTATAACCATGTGGTACTTTGAGATATATGGGGGATCATTGTTAAGATAACTTCATGAAATCATTTTGTATGTTTTTTATTTTCATATTTTGGAAGGGTTATAAGTTTAGCAATATTTAGAATGATTATGTTAAACATAAGAAGATGTTTGTGAGATGAATAAATTTTCCACCACATGAGGATTTATGCACATTTTATAATCGGTGCCAATAACACTATCTTGATGATAACATGTACAAAATTGGATCTAATACCATGGATATCATGATATATTAGTGCTTTAGGAAAGAAGAATACACCTTGCTTTTGGGAGAAAGAGGTTAAGTCGATCAAGGATCAACAAAGGGTGAAGCATTCCTAAAATCATTTAATTATATCTTTTTATGAAAATTATTCAAATTTTTGAAAATAATGTAGAAATAAAATATATTCATAATACATTTTTTGTCAGCCACAGACCTTTTAATTCATCATATATTTATGAATTTTAGGCCTTCAACTTTTCGTCGAACATTAACTTGTTTGTGATTGATGACCTTGATCACTCATTGTGAATATTTATGATTTTTTTACATGTCAATGTTTTCACATGCCACCTATGTACTCTTATGTATGTGTTACTTTGGGTAACCATTATGCATCCAACGTTCCTTTTTTTATAAATGTTTTAGTAATAATTCTTGCGATGTGGGTTTCTTTGAAAGGAACTTTCAATTATTAAACCACTGATAACATAGATGAATTTTGAAGATGTATTTCATTTTAAGGTGGGTAGAATGTAACACCAATAGTTTTTATGAAAATTTCCAAAATTAATTACTTTTTATTGATTCATTTCATTTAAGTAAGTCAAGTATTACATTCACATAAAACCAACTTTTCATTCTCTACTTGCAACCCGACATGGCAGGAATTACACAAAACACTTTGTTTCTATAAGAAATAATTTTAGTGTTGTAATTATTTAAATGAAAAAATTATAACCAAGAAGATAAATATAGTAATATTAATAGAAGTAAATAATTTTACTATATTATTTATGATGGGTTAACATAAATAAAACATTTCTTTAATGATATATATAATTTATTTAAAGTATTTACATTTTTAAAAATAATATTTACCTAAGGAATTTTTTTTTGTCCTTTTATGAACAATAAAAAATTAATTTTATAAACTAATAATAAATTAAATATGAAAAAATAGTTTCTTTGAATTTAGAAATTCAAAATTTTAATTGGTTTCGCTATTGAGATTTTTCTGAGACACATCAGTTTTGGGTAAATAGTTAAAATTACTGCAATTTTGTTAAAAATCATTTTTGTTTAAATCAGGATTTGTGTTAAATTATATTTTTAATTATATGTTATGTCAAAATGGATCATTTATTCATTTATTATTCGAATTTAGGTCATTGAAATACATTTTATCTTGAAATTCGATATAAAAACATGTTCAAAATTTGAAATGTTTTAACTCTAAATACCTATAAAACAACATAATATATATCCAATGATCCTATAAATCAACATCCCGACATCCATTCTTTATTCCTTGAAAAATAAACTTCGGTATAAATACACACAAGGAATCCCTTTAGTGGAAACCAATAGGAGTTACCCAAAGAAGAGGCAGCATCCTCCCTTAAACTATATTATCTTGTATTTATTATCACCCCCCTATACTCTCATTAATCCATGATTATACAAAAATATCATTATTATAAATATACTTATATTTTTTATTCTAATATTTATCCTACAAAAATCACACCTTCATCTAATGGGTAACAAACACACTATTTATGTGTACAACTAACTACCACCTCACAAAATGATGATTGTTCATTTTTCCTTCACCCCTATTATTATTGGAAATTATGATGGAAACGCTGTATATTTATGATATATATTATAAAAATTTTACCTTTATGATTCTATACTTCTTTTACAACACATATCTCTATACATTCTATTTTTCTTAAATATAATATTTTCGTTTAGGAAGTGTCGACTACCGCCCCCTCAATGCTATATGAATTGTTTATACTACATGGAATGTGTTAAGTATTTTTTAGTGAAAATATATGATATATATTATATATTAATTATAATTTAATGATATTATATAATTCTATACACACATGTAATTTTCATTCATTCTTTCAATACGACAATAAAACAGAAACATCATTCACACGTATGTGCGTCCTACCATCTCAATGAACCATTTATTCCATTTCATACACATACATTTTATATATTGTTATAATTAAAATATACTAAATAAAAATGTTATTTATATCATGGTTCAAATTCAGTTAAACATGATATATGTATAATAATAGAAAACAAGAAATTAATACACATGAAAAAAAACAAATCGAATATAACTTGAAATGTAACCTTAATATGAAATTGTTATCAAGAGGGTAATATAATGTAACAATAAATACATATATGGTTTTAGATATAATGAAATGGTTCTTTTATAAATTTATAATAAAATTATATTTATTTTAAGATAGTCTTGAATGATTTTGAATAGAGTCAATACACAATGTAGTGGAATTTCATTGCACTTTTTTTCTATGAGATACCTGTCGTATTCACCACTAATTTGTTTTGTGTGGTGTTTATATTTCCGAAGGATGTATTTTGTGATTATTAAAATTAAATTAATTTTTATAATAATGTCCATTTGATTCTTTTTCTTTCATGGTGTTTATGTTTTCAATGTTACCAAATCGATAATGTAATTTGGTCTTCATTTTTCTTCTTTATGACACATGCCATGTTATGCACCTATATTATTCAATGAGTTTTATATAATACCATTGAGTTATTTTATCATGAATATATTCCTTTTAATGATATAATAATCTTAATATAGTTTTATTACTTCCATTTTGTTATGATTCCATGTTACCAAATTGGTAACCATTTACAGTTACTATATCATAATTTACTGAGATTACTTATGATTATGCTACCATTCATGAAATATTATGATAAATTTATAAATAAATCAAATGATGTTTCTTAAATTATGGTTATTCATGTTATATCTAGGTTGTCGTACTATTTTTCAATATTTGTTAAATAATGTGATCATGTAATTGTTCTTATAAAAGTCTGACTTTAGCTTTATCTTCATTTGGCAATAAATTTTTTTTCAAAACCATTCTTTTTAAAATGATTACAAAAATATTATACTATTTCTATATAATATTTCATAGGATTTTCCTCTGATGCTTTACCTTTTAATCAAATGGGGTTTTTAAAATTGAATCTTCTTGTCATTTTATAACCAATGAAATTTTCTAAACAATTTATGGTGAAAAAAGGAATGTTCTCCAGGGATTAATTTACCCCGCATCATTCCATTGAATATTACATTACAATATTTCGATGTTATTTTTTATAATATACTATATTTTTAATATTATCAAAATTCCATAGTTTTAATAGGGTTATCAATGAAAAAATATTTTTAAAATATGTTATGTTTAAAAAGTGTTATAATGGATTCTCAAAACCTCCAAAATAATTTTCAAGACATTTTTTTCAACACAAAGGTATTCAATGATCATAATGATTATATTATATGTTTCAATATTATTTTCATGGAAATGGTTTTCATAATGTTTTATGGTTCTTTAAATAATTTTCTTGGAAATCAATTTTCAAAATTTTTTCAAGCATATTCTAAATGTGTTCAATAAAAAATGATTTCAAAATAATAGCAATCCGTCATTTTATGTTTTAAATGAATATTCAATGATAATAGTTTTCAAAAGGATTTATGTTTTAAAATCATTTTTGAAATAAGAATTTATATTTTCCTCAAGAAACCTTTTTAATGGAGAACCCAAAATTATTTTATATCTTAGTCGACATCTGTTTTTGTTACACATGCATTTTTTGGAAATGATACAAAAGTTACATTCATACTATTTCTATGATTGGTTTTTGTATCGATGGAATGATGTCTATAGGAAATTGTTTTTTTCTTGGTTTATATGGTTATGATATCTATTCTTTTTCCTTAGGTTATATGTTTATGAAACTTATTTATCTTCCCCATGTTAAATGCGTATGAAAACTATTTCTCTTAAACATGTTATACCATGATAAATTATTATGAAATATGCTTCCTTTAAAAGGGTTTTCAAGGATTCCAGGATTATGAAACATATATATTTTCCATATCTTATGATATGATTAAACAGTTTTTGATACATGTTTCATTTACTGGGTTTTGATATGATGTCTTTTTATAGGTTTGGATAAAATTCTTGTTCTACTAACTTTTTGGAACATGTATGTACGATATATTATTTAATGGGCGAGACCTATATCTCCCTAAATTTAATCGGGTAACAATTGATGAGTCATGAGTATAAATGTTACAGGTGAACAAGATTACATGTTCAAAATGTTATGCAGGGACATGGTTGCATGTCCATAGGATTAGGTGTGAACCTAATTACATTTTCACAATGTTATTACTGGAAATATCTGCATGAACATAAGATTATATGTGAACCTGATTACATGTTCACAGTGTTATTCTTGGACCAGGTTATATGTCCAGAAGTTATGCATGAACCTGATTACATGTTTACAATGTTATGAATGTACCTAGTTTCATATTCAAAACATTTTTAGTGTACCTAGTTGCATGTTCATAATTCTATGTTAGGGCCTTAGTTTCTATCCATAACTTAATGAGTGAACCTGTTTTTACTTATACATGTTCATGTGTTTTTATATTAATGTAGATTATTTAATTACATGTCTTATTCATATACAACACTTTTATGGCATATGTATTAGATTATATTATGAATCATGACTTATGAAATTCTTATATTTATTCCATGAATCATTTTTACATAGGATGAGATAAAAGCCATTAAATCCTAATGATACGATCATATTCTCATACCCTTGTTTTCTGGTTATTCTTATGTATATCTATTACTTATCCTTACTAACCATTTGAGCTCACTACTTTATTACTTTTCATTTCCACATGTTATGAATAATGGTTTTCATAGAGATGTAATAAGGGTTAATATGTTTTTGGGTGTAATTAAATATCATTCACTCTTATTCCATGATTCCTAATGAATTAACCTAATAGAATTTTTATGCATCTATTTGTCTATCGTATTATGTATTTCTGAAAAACAATGTAATTTATATCTACATTAAGACAAGGTTGTAATAATTGTGTACATAACATTACATTTTTACAAAAACACATATCACTATTCCATAGAGATACTTAAATATAATCATTATTTTCTCCCTTGAAAAAAAGTTATTTCCTTTGGTTATATTCAGAACTTTTCTTCCTTACCCAATCCATGATCATATATCGTTTAATCCTCAAAAAATTTTCAACCATTTATTTTACTAATTTTGTTATCAATATGTTTTGATCACATATATATTCTAATCAAGAAGCTGTCAGAAACTGCTTTCCAAATAATCCATCAAAATGTTCCATCCATTTAATATAATAAAAAATATAGTTTTATAAAAAATAATCTAGTGGATGTTGTTGATCCCAAACATTATTATAATCCATTGTATAATACTGAATCATGTATCCTAAAGTATGAATCATTCTATTAGTATTCCCATCATAGTGATGACAACATTCTATAATGAAACCTAATTCAGTACCCAAAACATTCTAAAGGATTTTTCAAAAAAAATAGAGGTAAACCTGTGATCATAGTCAAATGGAATATATGGGGAAAATATATATAACATGATTGTATCATTGATATATTGTAGATAATTTAGACCTAAAGATATATTATCTCAAAGTAGATGAATTTAATAAGAATTATTTAACAGATAAACAACTACCCAAATCATATTATTAAATTAGTTTGTATTAGGTAACCCCAAAATGAAATTCAGGGATATATTTACTTATTTCCATTCTAGAATTGGATATGGATGAAGAGTCCAATTTATATATTTTCATTATGATTTAACCTATGGACATGTTAAACATTTCATAAAAGAATTTGAAAAATATATTTTATTCCATCCCACCAGAAATGTTCACAATAGACTATATACATATTAGTAATATCATGATTAATTGAAAATAGAAAACATTGAAATTCACACCATAATTATCTCTTAAAATATGTGTCACATAAAACATATAACCTTTTTATTAATCTCCAAACACCTTCTTTGACCATATTAAATTAAGTAAACTTACCCTTATTGAACAATTATAAAATTTAATGTAACTCATGGTCATTATAATTTTCATTTATAATTAGGTCGGAAAAATATTATTAATTTGAAACCTAGAACAATATAGTGTTCTTTTTGTCATGAATAATTTTTAATCCAACATTCATAAAATTATTAAACTGTGGTTAATGATCCAAAAGTATCAAATCAATTTTAGAATTAACTTTTAACCTAAGGTAATTACAACTCTATTTTCTATACCTAGGCTTTAAAAAAAATTAAAAATCTAAAAAGTTAAATATTTCATCCATCTCAACCATCTCATGCTCAACACTTTTTGAGTGAATATATTAGAAAAACGTTTATGCCGAATATATATTTAACATTTTACTCAATATAAATGGTTTCCCACATTGTTAAATAAAACCCAACAAAATTTAGTTCATGGTCATGTGCATCATAATTTTTCTCTTACGATTTTAATTTATGTGAATCATATCAAATTAAAAAATATTCAATGTTAAAACACATCTTATAGCCTTAAATAAAGCTTCATTATGGATGAGAAAGTCACTAATTATGGATGGTTGGGAAAAATTTGGATCATTAAATGATATTCCTTTCAATTTGTATGAACATTAATAATATTCATTTTTCAATATGATCCTAACTCTTTTTCAGGTAATACTTATTAGTGGGATTTATAACAATTTAGTGTTTTAAAAAATCCATAGTTAATATCCTCATAATCCTTAAAAACTACAAGATGTAGTAACATTTTTACTTTTTACAACTTCATTATCCAATTTGGTTTTACCAATACCAATAGTTATTCCATTTTAATTTAAGATATATGCATGGAATGAAATATTCCATAAACAAAAATCAAATTTCTATAATTTCCATTTAACTTATTTACATTCAAGGTATTCATAATAATCAATATATTTTTTTGGGTCTTCATAAATTTTTTATAATATAGAATATCATAAAAAAGCACAAATTTATTTAAATAATAATGGAAAAAACTATTCTTGTAATCCATTAATATATATAAAGGACTCATGAAGCCAATGGGTATAACCAAAAACACATAATGCCTAGAATATAAATAAAACCGATTAATTACAATAATGGTTAGAGGGTGATATCTCATAAAATGTTTTATCCTTAACATGTTTTTATGTAGTAAACCGTGTTGTTATCTAACATGGATTCCACCATAATTTATAAATTTTGTCATATACCCATTATAGTGAAAGAATTATAAGTTCCAATTATAATAATTCTTGGATGCTGATTTTGAAAGATATAATACTCTTGGTTCCTACTTACATTAGCTTCTGTATTCCCTATCTGGAAAACCATCCTGAATAGAAAATAATTATTTGATTCCACAAAGAAAACATCAAATTATATATCATGATATCCATTAAATATAATATAGTAATTGAAATTTCTTAAATTATCCCTTGATATACTATTATCTAAACCTTTTATTGGAAACCAACTAAAAGAAGATATCATTAAAATATTACTAAATATATTGTATGTATACTAGAATTCACTTTCATTCATTTTGAGGATCATTTGGTTTTAAAATTTTAGATAATTACACCATCAACCTTACTAAATTAAATATCACACCAAAAAATGGACACTTCTACTCAATATAAAGTTTCCACAAAATACAAAACATTATGATATAACATGTTCTTCTATCAGTATATGTAGTCAAAAAAACATTCTTGACATCATATTTGTGCCTAAACATTTAAAAATACATGGGACAAATATTTATGAACATATGATGACATTTATAATCTAATTAATGTATATATATAAGAAAAACAGTAGAAAAAATGTTAGTCTATTAATATTTTATATTAAAATTTTCATTTTTCATAGTAAATATTGATTTAAAATAATCATCTTCTTAAAAAATAAATGAACATCACACCCCAATGGGTTTTTTGTACAAATTTCATATAAAATATTAGAGTAAAACTAAAATTCATAATTATTTTAATTCATTCATGAAAAAATAATTATAACATTTTCAAAAGGTTATAGAATTAACCATTAATAAGTAGTATAATGTTCTCTTTTAATCATAAACTCATTCATTATCCTTGTGAAATGATAATATTTCATTAAAACCCCCTAAATAGAAAAAATAAATTATATAGGTAACATGTTTTATAATTTTCATATTCATATTACAGACGCAATTAAAAATAGAGTAAACTACCATGTTAATTATATTAATATCATATAAGATACATAAAACTGTTTAACTCTATTGCTTTATCCATTGCATTGAAGATATTTGTTGGGATCACCTATTTTGTGGTGTATTATTAGGCTCACCCATAATCACGAGCTATATTAGGCTCACTCATTATCATAAATTTTTTCTATGATCCATAACATTCTCATAAAAAAATCAATTTTTTCTTTATCATCATTAAACTCCTAAAAATATTCTTTACACCCATAAGAAAAAAAATAGGATATCAAAATATCAATTCCATTTATTATTTTACTAAAATACCCATAAAAGGGAATGAGTGATTATATTTTAATAAATTATGAAATATTTTAAGGGAATAAAATTAAAAAATAAAAATTACTGTGGTTAGAAAACATTGATGTCATATTTGTTGAAATAGTACATTCCTTTTCCATTTTTGTTAAATCATTCTCAAAAAATTATATGAAATGATTCCTTTTAAAAATAAATAAAAAATAATATAGTTAAAAATGTGTAAGTAATAATTCATTTTTATTAATTTAAATACATTTAGTATTTAATTTTTTGAATATGGACATGGAATAAAAATATTTTGAAAATAAATCATTATATCATTTGAAACAAGGTTTTATGATACTATTTCCATTTCCTAGAGGCTAACTTTTAACATACACTTTTTATCTTCCTAAATATCTATGTTATATTAGTCTGTTAATTTCATTCAAAAATCATTTTCATTCTATTATCATTATGAATTTTATGTCATTTATGATCATGTTTTAATTGGTTTCATTATTAGTGGTGTTAACATGAAATGTTTAGATGACGCTCGATTCATATTCCAAAAAAAAGATTCTATTGGATCAACATGGTAAATTTGAACATTTTTATATCATCTAAAAATTATTATTCATGAAATTATTATCATTTTTATATGTTTAATAATATGTTATAACCTTTCATGAAATACATAAAAGAAAAGAGAATATAACTAATTTGTGGATGCAGTTTTCCAAAAATGTGAATGAATGATGTTATCATTTTTCTATGGATTTAAATGAAATAAATTAAGTTATATATTACATATTTACAATGAAACATTTATTATAAAAATAAACTATAGACATTAAATCCATCATTATAACCATATATAAGAGGTATTAATGGAAAACAAAATAGATCACCTCATGGAGGTGGACATCCACACGTACACACGAGTGAAGTTTTATTTCATCATGGATGGAAAAGGATTTGAAAAAATTGTTTAAAAATTATTATAATAAACATTATTATATTGAGGATACCTACGTAATTATTTTTTCATGTTTATTGAATATTTTAATGTGGTAGAAGAAGAAATTGGCTCAAAATAGGTCATTTAGGACTTATACCATCTCTCTGGAAATCCTCTTTGGGTTACACCATAAGCCTTATATGTATAGAACCTGAAATATCAAGGAAAGTTTTTTCCTAAATTCTTTGGAATTTTACGAGTACGTAGTTTCTATCGGCACCTGATTCTGAGGCCCGGTGTACCCGAAATAATTTTCTGATGTTTTGTTTGTATAAAATTCAGTGAAAAAATGGGTGGTTTCTTCTATATTTTAAACCGGTGCTCAGAATTGAAATCTGAGGGCACCAATGAACTCGTAGCACCGATATTATCTTAATGGGACCTTTACCACAGTTGCGTTTCATGCAGGTTTAATGTTAATTTTTTTGGGGATTTAGAATAAATTAAATATAATTTTGGAACACAATTTTATTTATATCTTGTACTTTTATACTACATGGAGGAGTTATAGGTGGGGCGCACACCCACATAACCTCTCATGAGAGGATATTTGTGTGGTGGGTCCCACATGAAACCCTAACCTTTCGACTTCCTTAAACTCCACATTAATCCACCTTAAATTAATTTGATAACTCCCCCTTAATGAGTGGGATATCTTCACCTCCCTCTATCCCATTAATATTTCCTAACACTTCTTAATTAATGAATTGATCTCTTCGAATTAATTAATTAATGTGTTTGAATTTTGAATTACATGTGTGAATAAAACAATAGCATTAGATATTATTTTAGTTTGGAATTCGTTGTGGTGGGAGAGTTTTGAGAGAGCTCTAGAGAAAGAGAATAATAGTGTTCTTCATCCGGTGAATAACAACATTTTTCAACAACGAACAACTCCGAAGAAGAACCACCGAAGAACAACGAGCATCTCCTTTGATCTTCGGTCAAGCCAAAGGAGAAGGAGCACCCCGAAAGGAACGCTGATGATGCAACATCCTCGGTTCGTTCTTCCCCGACATCAATGAGTTGATGTCAGCTCCCCGCAACTCCGACTACGAGCAAACCATATTTCGAGGTGGGTGATTTTGTTCAATTTTAATTGATTAAAATTGTTCTTGTTCTATGTTGACATTGTTATTCTTTGGCCTTATGTTACAGCCTAACACGGAGGGCGCATGCCAAACTATCACAGCCCGATGAACCTCTGGTGATTCATGAATAATTTGGTGTCAGAAACAGGAGGTGGTGAAAAACGGAGGCGGTGGCGAATGAAGGCACCGGCCCAGTGCGGAAGAACCGCAGCCCGCACTGCGGGCCGCTAGGTCGAAGAAGAACCGGTCGTCTGTAGTCGGTCGGGCTGGAGGAACCGCGGAACCCCACCGCACCGCGCTGCGGAGGACTCCGGCCCCCACAGGGCATGCTGCTTTGGTGGAAGAACTGGTTGGCACGTCAGCCAGCCGAGCAGAAGGGGTCGCGACGCTCATAGGCGCCGCGGTGGAGGGTTCACAATCCGCAACTACGGGCCGATCACCCCGAGAAGACCGGCGGGCTTCTGCCGGTCGGACAAGTGGGCGTTGCCGCCGGTTTGGCAAAACGAAGCCCCCCCCCCCCCCCACGCTGCTCGACCAGCCCAGCCGGGCCGCACTTCACCAGCCTGGTCCGAACCTCTGCTGGGTCAGACCCGCCAAACCAAGATGGTCCAACCCACCATCCCACTGGGCTTGATGGGCCGGGTCCGTTTCACTTAAACGTTAATAACTTAAGGGTCGCACGTCTGATCGAAACGCCATCTGCGGAACCGGGACCCTTACGAAGAGGAGGCCCTTTTGATATATTCTAAGATACCTTTAGTCAAATTTGGAAAATGGGAAGCTTTGGATCGAGCATATTTCCAACCAATCCCCTGGAATGGAAAAACCAATAACTCTCAGACCAGGCGTCCGATTGACGTGTCATCTATCGCGTTGGGTTCCATTTTATGAGACAGAACATTGGGATACATCAACTTAGGACTTCGTGATAGTTTATGTATTGACCACTTGGATTGAGGAGCGAACCCTCCTTGAATCAAGTGTGATGTGTGCGGGAACCCTAGATCTGGTTGCCACTACGATGACAACCATACTGGAATCCTCAGTGGGTTCGATGAAGACAAAAACTGTACTGGAATCCTCCGTGGGGTCGACAGCGATGACTACTGTACTTGTGTCCTATGTGGGTCTAACAGTTTGACGTCTGTTCTAGTATCCTAAGTGGGTCTGATAGAGTATTTTGTCTAGTATCCTACAGGCGTCTGACAACTTTGTTGGTGTAGTATCCAATGTGGGTTCGACACCATAGATGAATCAGTGTCTATATCTGATCATATCTATCTCTATATAAGATATGTATACCCGTGTGAGCTGTGTCTTGTCATTCAATCGTTATCATCTATGTGAATGACTTTCTTTCCTGTGTGGACTGTGTTTTTCGTGTTCTCGAGAGTTGGAACCGAATTGTGATTGATAGCATATGTATATGTGTGGGTATATACCTAAGTAGAGTTGGTTGATACTTCGTGATTGTATCTATAAATTGTGTTTTATCCTTGGTGGATTCCAAGAGACCTTTGGGGGTCTCGTGGTCCCTACTGAGTATCTTATACTCACCCATGCATGGGATATTCCCACACTACGTTGTGTTGGTTGCAGACGACAGGAAACACTGATCGAGGTAGATACTTTTAGATATGGACGGTACCTGGAGGTGGACCACTTGGAGAGATGTACACGGATCAGACAGAGTGACCCGGGGAGCTGAGGAGGCCATCCATACCCACCCTTCAGGTGTGATTCCCGGAGGAAGACTCAGTGGTTTCTACATTACTTTACTACAATTGTTCTGGCTTTTCAGTTGTAATATACTTACTGTTGGGCTTGTATTTCTAGCCTCGTTTCCCTTCAACACTTACTTTTATATATAGTGTTTTCTTAGTGTTTACTTTTGTTTCATACTCTATTGTGTTTGTTTACTTTCATAAAGTCAATGCATTTCCTTTTAATCGGGATTTACGCCTTTGGTGCCAGTTTCCAGCCCCTGGCCTTTGGAAGGAGGGCTTGGGGTAGTAATGGCATGGGCCCCAAGGATGGGTCATTACAAATTGGTATCAGAGGAGTATGTTCTACCACATAACTTCAGACTCTGATCATTATTCTTTTATGTGAAGAAATATTGTTAAGAGTATTGAGTGTGGTTTTCAGTCTAGGGATTCCAGTGTTGGTGCAGCGACTGACGTATCCGTACACCAGGACCCTGGCCTCTGATTTCCATCTCAGTGCATGAAAGCATTTATTTCTTGTGTGTTTCAAAATAATACTTTGTGATTACTTTGTATCAGCTCACTAGGTATACTGTTTTATTGTGGTGCACCTTTTTCTTTTTAGGATGGCCACACGAAGGCAACCAGCTAGGGTTCTAATTTACGTACGAGATGGGGGCCCTCCAAGCGATGTGGGCTCGGTGTAGGGCCCCATCACAATGGAGGCACCCACAGTACCACTACCTGTTGATCCACTGATTCCCCTAGCCCCAACAGTTGAGAGTGCATGCTGCCTGAGTGTGTTTCACGAGATTCAGCAATAGAGGCTGCCCAGGTTCAGTGGAGAGATGAACCCATAAGCAGCTGAGGATAGGCTGGAGGGTGTCGTTAGAGTTTTCATATTATTGGGGACACCAGCTAATCTTATGGTGAACCATTCCACAAGTATCCGGCCTGAACCAACAGGTAGATGGTGGAGCTTCTTTCTCTAGGTGCACGACAAGGCATCTCTACTTTGGAATACTTCAAGAGTCTCTTCTGCTCAGAGTTTGTCCTAGCCACACTTCGTGCGGTGCGGATTCAAGAGTTAATTCATCTGCATCAGGGCATCATTACAGTAGCTCAGTACATAGTGATGTTCACTGACCTCTCACGCTGCTCCACGGACATGGTACGAGACCCATTCTTCAGGTCCCGGACCTTTGAGCATGGACTCAGACATGAGATTAGGGATTTGATGATCTCCCTCAGTATTCCGATACAGGAGGGAGTACTGGAGAGAGCCCTTCTTGTGGAGACCTTTCTTGCTGAGTCAACACTAGTGGCGAAAGCCACCGAAGGGTGACACGTAGCGGAGTCTTATACAGCAGGCAGTAGATAGTTGACACAGAGGTCCATGTGGACTAGGCCATCAGCTTAGCGACCACAGGATAAAGGTTTGGTTTTGTGGGATCACAGAACAGAGAAAGCTATACGAGGAGAAGGCATCGCTATGCATGCGGCGGGCATGGTCACATGGCTCGAGACTTCCTAAACCGCCATGCGAATGAGAAGCAGACAGTAGAGGGACCTCCCAGGAAGAGGCAGCGGTTCGATCGTGGCGGTGCATAGGGAGCCAGTGGACGAGGCAGAGGAGTTGGCCGAGCAGCTGGTGGTGGAAGAAATTTTGAGGCCCTACAGCCACCACCACCATAAGGTCCACCCCGACCATAAGGAGCTGGCGGATAGAGGCGGGCTCAACTCTAGGCAGTTGAGGCCTACGACAACAGTGCATCAGAGATGATTCTAGTTACTATCTGTGTCTACTCCACCCTCGCTGCAGTACTTATATGGACAGGTGCGAGTAATTATTTTATTGTCAATGCCCTTGTTCAGAGCTCAGAGATTCTAACGAAGCTTTTGGCTCAATACTTACGGCTGGAGACTCCTACGAGATCAGACTCGATGATTACGCACTGGTGTCGGCACTGTGAGCTTACTCTAGGAGGTGAGAGCCTCAACCAGGATCTTCTTGTAGCAGCGTCGAGGCCTTACGTCGTCATCTTGGCTATGGACTAGTTAACTATAGTCCATGCTCAGATCGACTGTATTAGGAACAAGGTGTGGTGTATCTGCACAGATGGGAGCAGGTTCATCTTCACCTGTGAGAAGGGATCCTTTTCAGTGCAGGACAGGCTAACGCAGAGGAGAGGGCAGCCGATCACACACCATTTGGATAGTCTCATCCTCAAATCGGTTGATGTGCGGAGTCTGAGTTTTCCTTTTGTATTGGATCAGTATGCAGATGTTTTCCTGATGACATTCCTGGAATACCTCCCCATAGAGAGGTAGACTTTACATTGATCTGTACCCCAGGACAACACCGATATCTACTCCAACATATCGGATGGCTCCATCTAATCTTCGTGAACTGCGGGTATAGCAGGTGGACTTGTAGGGAAAGGGATTTATCCGACCCAGTGTTTCTCCCTGGGATTATCCGATTTTGTTCACCACGATGGTGGATGGGAGCTTCTGACGATGTGTCGACTATCGTCGCCTCAATCAGGTGACCGTGAAGAACATGTATATACTCTCTTGGATTGATGACCACTTTGATCAGCTCAGGGGAGCACGAAGGTTCTCGAAGATAGACCTTAGTTCAGGCTATCACCAGCTCATATTTCGAGACGAGGATGTGTAGAAGACGGCCTTCGGGTGTAGTTATGGACACTACGAGTTCTTGGTTATTCCCTTCGACATAACCAACACTCCATCAGTGTTCATGATTCTCATTAATAGGATCGTCCAGCATTACCTTGATCGATTTGTCGTAGTCTTCGTCAACAACATACTAATTTACTCGACTATTGAGGAGGAGCACACCTACCATTTTCGGGTTGTACTGGATACACTCTGAGAGCACCAGATTTATGGTAATCTCTCAGAGTTCCAGTTCTGGATTCGAGAGTTTCACTTCTTGGAACACGTCTTCTTGGAGTATGGAGTAGTAGTTGATCAAGTAAAGCTTGAGGCTGTAATTTCTTGGGAGCCACCCAAGAGTGTGACAAAATTTTGGAGTTTTCTAGGTTTGGATGGATACTATCAGATATTTGTGCCAGAATTTTCTAGTGTTGTTGCACCGCTTTCAACTTTGACGAACAAGGGGAAACCCTTCGTGTTGTCAGAAATATGTAAACAAAGATTCCAGGTGATGAGATAGAGATTGACCAGTGCACCCATCTTGAGGATACCAGAGGAGGGCGTTGGGTACGTAGTTTTCTGCAATGCATTAGGGACCGAACTCGGGTGTGTCATGATATAGGAGAAAGCGGTGATCGCATATGGTTCAAGACAGGTGAGACAGCACGAGAAAAACTACACTACCCTTGACCTGGAGTTAGTAGTGGTGGTCTTCTCCTTGGAGATGTGGCAGTACTATGTGATGGGCGAGCGCTTTAGAGTCTATTCTGACCACCAGATTCTCAAGTACATCTTCTCATAGAAGGACCTGATCTTGAGACACGGCAATGGTTCGAGTTCCTCTAGGACTATGACTTTGAGATAGTGTATACTTCTGGGACGGAGAACATTGTAGCTGATTCTCTCGGTAGTAGATCAAGCATTTAGCTATTAGGAGAGGCGACAGAGCAGTTATCCGCGTTGCAGATATCCTTTGTGGATAGAGATGGAGCAGCCTTTCTTCATTCTCTCACCGCCACTCCGCCACTTCATCAGTGAGTTAGGGAAACACAATGTGGGGATGTTGAATATGAGACACGATGTTCTTAGATATCCTTAGGACATTCAACTGATATATTTTTTGAAGGATGGGAGCACTTCACTCTCTTTAGGGTATATAACATGGTACCAGTTACACTACAGGAGGAGATGCTGAGAGAGTTCCACACATCCCCTTTAGCGGTACATCAAGGAGTGGTGATGATGTATCATGACCTTAGATGACAGCACTGGTGGCCAGGTATGAAAAAGGTGGTAGCATATTTTGTTTCACAATGCCTCACTTGATAGTAAGTGAAGGCAGAGCACCAGGTACCAGCAGGCATTGTACATCCCTTAGAGGTCCCAGAGTGGAAGTTGGATGGGGTATCCATGAATTTCATGATGTGGCTTCCATGTACATCTAGGGTACATGACTCTATCTGGGTGATCGTAGACCAACTCAACAAGTCATCCCACTTCTTACCGACCAGAGAGCAGTGCTCAAAAGAGAGCTCATGATGCCTCTACATTCAGGAGATCGTACTACTTCATGGAGTGCCGTCATCTATCGTTTATTATCATGATGCTAATTTAACTTACCTACTATGGAAGGAGTTACAGGAGGCTTTTAGGATGCAGCTACGCCTGAGCACCACTTTCCATCCTCAGACGGATGGATAGACAGAGATGACAATTCAGACTCTCGAGGACATGCTCCGTGCATGTGTCTTTGACTGTTGTCGCAGCTGGTATGATCATTAACCCTTGCTGTAGTTTTCATAAAACAACAGCTACCACTCCACCATCGGGATGGCACCATACGAAGCACTGTATGGATGACTATGCAGATCACCTCTGTGTTAGACTGACCATGGGGAGTCAGCACTTGTAGGACCAGAGATGGTTCATGCTATGACAAAGAAGGTGCAGACCATCCAGTAGTGGATGACGATAGCACAGAGAAGACATAAGTCCTATGATGATAGGATACAGAGACCACTAGTGTTCGAGGATGGCGACCATGTAATCTTATTGGTCACACTGCGGCGTAGTCTATGGAAATTTGGACGGGGAGAAATGTTATCTCCACGATTCATCAGACCTTTCCAGGTCCTAAGAAGTGTAAGAGAGGTTGATTACCACCTGACCCTTCCACCTATGTTACATCAGGTGCAAAACGTCTTCCACGTATCTCAGCTGAGGAGATATGTGCATGACCCGTCCCAAAAAATCGACCACGGGGAGCTAGACATTGATGTCTGGGAGACATTCACAGAGGTCCCAGTAGAGATTAATGATCGACATGAGTGGGTTCTACATGGATAGTCGATTCATCTGGTTCACATTAACAGGAAGCATGGGAAGCTCTAGGAGAGCACATTGGGCAGGAGGCTCAAATATGAGCTCAGTACCCTCATTTGTTTCCCTATTGTCTGTTGTAGCTTTTTGGGGACGTAAAGGCATCAAGTCAGAGTAATGTAAAGACCCTAAAATTTAAAGCATTTTTTTAAATTATTTGTAATTTTATGAGTACGTAGTTTCGGACGTCACCTGATTCTGAGGCCCGGTGTGCCAGGAATAATTTTCTGATATTTTGTTCAGGTACGTTCAGTGAATGAACAGGAGGGTTTTTCTATCTTTTGAACCGGTGCTCAGAATTGAAATCTGAGGGCACTGATGAACTCGTAGCACCGGTATTCAATTAAGGGGTCCTTTACTGCAATTTTGTTTTATTCAGGTAGAATATTAATTATTTTGGGGATATAGAATAAATTATATAAAATTGTGGAACAAACTTTTATTTATATCTGATAGTTTTATCCTACAAGGGGGAGTTAGTGGTGGGTCTCACACCCACATAACCTCTCATGATAGGATATTTGTGTGGTGGGGCCCACACAAAACCCTAACCTTTTGACTCCCTTAAAATCCCCATTAATCCCCCTTAAATTAATTTTAAAACTCCCCCTTAGTGTGTGCGATCTCTTCACCTCCCTCTCTCCAATTAATATTTTCCAACAGTTCATGATTAATGAATTGAACTCTTCAATTTAATTAATTAATGTGTTTGAATTTTGAATTACATGTGTGAATAAAATAATAGCCATAGCTATTATTTTGGTTTAGCATTCATTGTGTTTGGAGAGGTTTGAGAAAGCTCTAGAGAAAGAGAAGAATAGTGTTCTTCATCCGACAAAGAACACTGTTCTTCAATAATGAACACCTCAGACAAAGAACCACTGAAGAACGATGATCATCTCCTTCGATATTTGGCCTAGCCAAAGGAGAAGGATCCACCCGAAAGTAATGCCGATGAATTTCCATCTTCGGTTCGTTCTTCTCGACATCAATGATTTGTCACTGCCTCCCTGTGACTCCGGTTATCGGCGATCCGTATTTCATGGTTGGGGGATTTTGATCATTTTTAATTGAATGAATGTTTTCTTGTTCATTATTGAGAAACATGGTTTTTCTTTGGCCTTATGTTACCGCTTAACGTAGAGGGCGCGGGCAGAACGAACATGGTGTGACGACCCTCTGATGTTTCGTAAATAATTTGGCAGTGGAAATAGGAGGCGGGGACGAACGCAGGCGGCTGTGAATTAAGGCGCTGGCAACGTGGGAATGAACTGTGGCCCGAAACCATGGGCCGCTTGGCCGATGGAGAATTGGACGACCATAGTCGGCCATCCTGGAGGAACCATGGTGCCCCACAGGTCGTGCTATTGAGGATCGTGTCCCACATAGGGTGGGACACTTCGGTGGAAGAACCTGCCAGCTCATTGGCCGACCGGGCGGAAGGAGCGGCGACGCTCATAGGCACCGCGGCAGATGGTTCTAGGCCTGAAACTGTGGGCCTCTTGTGCCCGAAATACCGGCCTGTTGTGACTGTCCGGATAGGAGGGTAGCGCTGCTCGTTGCCGCCGGTTCGGGAAAATGCCCCCCCCAGCTCGGCCAGCTGGGCTGCCCTGCGCTAGGCCGCACCCCTTCTTTCAAGGCCATGCCCCTCTGTGATGGGATGCAATTCATCGAGCCAGTCCGACCCACTACCGGGTCAGACCCCCCAAACTAGGATGGGCCAACCCGATAGCCCACTGGGCATGATGGGTCTGGCCCGTTTCACTTAAACGTGAATAACTTAAGGACTGCGCGTCCGATCAGCGCGCTTTCTACGGAACTAGGACCCTTACGAAGAGGTGTTCATTTTGATAAACTCTATTGAGTTTTAGACAACATTGGAAAATGGTCGGCTTTGGAACGAGCATATTTCCAACTGGGCCCTTGGAACAGAAAATCCAATAACTCTCAGACTGGGTGCCCGATTGACGCGTCGTCTGTCGCGTTGGGTTTCTTTTGATGAGACAAAACTTCAGGATACATAAAATCAAGACTTCATGATTTTTATGTATTGAACCCTAGGCATGAGGAGCGGGACAACCCATAATTGAGCATGATGTGTACGGGAACCCCAGAGCTGGCTGCGACTACGACGACAACCGTACTGGAATACTCCGTGGGTTCGATGATGAAGAAAACTATACTAGAATCCTCCATGGGATCGACAGCGATGACTACTGTACTTGTATCCTATGTGGGTCTGACAATTTGACTTCTATTCTAGTATCCTACGTGGTTCCGACAGAGTAGCTGGTCTAGTAGCCTACGTGGGTCTAACATTATAGCTGGTCTTGTATCCTATGAGGGTATGATAGCTTAGATGAAACAGTGGCTACATATAATCATCTCTATCAATATATAAAATATGTATACCTGTATGAGCAGAGTCTTGACTTTTGATCATTATCATCAAAGTGATTGACTTGCTTTCCTGTGCGGACTGGGTTGTGCTTGGGCTCGAGAGTTAGAAACGAACTGTGATTTATAACTTAGGTATATGTATGGTCATATACATAAGTAGAGTTGTTTGTAACTTTTTTATTTTATCTATCCATTGTGGTTTATCCTTTGTTGATTTTGGGAGACCTTTGGGGCTCTCGGGGTCCCTACTCAGAATCGTATACTCTCCCCTGCACGGGCTATGCACGCACTACGTTGTGTTTGATGCCGAAGACAGACATAACTGATCGAGGTAGAGACTTGTAGAGCTGGACGGTACGTCGAGGTGGACCACATAGAAAGACCTACACAGAGTAGAGGGAGGGACCCAAGGGGCTGCAGAGGCCATTCGTACCCACCCTTTAGGTGGGATTCACAGAGGAAGACTCAGTGGTTGCTGCTTTACATTACTACAGTTGTTCTATATTTTTAGTTATACTGTACTTACTGTTGGACTTGTATTTCCGGCCCCTTTTCCCTTCAACACTTTCTTTTTTATACAATATTTACTTAGTGTTTACTTCTGTTTCATACTCTATTGTGTTTGTTTACTTTCAGAAAGGAAATGCCTTCCTTTTTTATTGGGATTTACGCCTTTGGTGGTAGTCGCCAGCCCCTGGCCTATGGAAGTCGGGCATGGGGTAGTCGTGGAATGGGCCCCGAGGATGTGTTGTGACATTATGGGATTTGTATTTTTTTGAGAATAAGCCCTCTATAACATTTGGGGAATGTTGGGGAGAGTCCTGGATTTAGATTCGATGAACTATATTGAATAAAATGTCTAATGATGAGTAGGGAATACTTTCTTATTTTTAGTTTAGGGAAACAATTGGCACGAAAAATCTATAATGATAAAATGGTTCATATATATACATATAAAGATAATGAAAATTGGAACCTATGTGAAATTGTTTTTAGTATAACATGTTATAGAGTCAGAATAATCTCAAATAATTACAATTAAACAATTATTGGATCCATTATAAGTTATATCTCCAATTAAAACAAATTTAAACTCATTTTATTCATTATCATGATAATTAATCTTTTTATCAACAAAATAATGTCATATAACCAAAAAAATGGGACATAAAAAATAATATATTTCAAACTAAATATTTTTAATACATATTATTATGTTCAAATTATATGTTTATAAAATATAACTTTTAATATAAGAACAATGGTTGCATGAAATAATTTTTCTAGGAAAATGTCTCATATAAGAGTAAACATCATTAGAAAAAGAAATAATGTTGGGAAATATTTTTAGTTTTTTTGTTTAAATAATTAAAAAATAATTTTTTCGATAGTCATATAGATAGATAAAACCATATGGTATCTTCAAATAATGTCGTTTAATGATATGATATAAAAATAGTGCTTATTTTCGAGAAAATATAACATATCTTCTCAGAAGTCAACATTGGAGAGAAAAATTAAATATAATGCTTCCAAACATGTTAATTCAGTATTAAAAGATATATTTGTCCAAAAAACACTCATATAATTTGATTATGTCATAATTCATTGATATTTTAAATCAGTACACTACAATATTCAACTAGTTTTACCTATTTAAATGAGCGGGAAAATATTGTAAATCATTACAATTAATAATGAAAAAATATATATTGACCATATTAAATTATATTAATTTTACTCATTCTAAATCTGAAATCAATTTTCTCATATTCATTTCTCTAAAAATCTATAATTTAATTTAAAAATAAACCGAAAAAAGAGGCAAAAAATGAACGCTTTCTGAAAAAATGTATCATTATGTAGGAAACATTTTTAAACAAAAATCAAGTATAAAATTGTTTTCATTAACCTGGATTGGAATAAACATAATAATAATTAACTAATTTTATTTTGAATAAATTTTAAAACATTATATACCATTTTAAATATTTGAAATGAGAAGATAGTTTTCAATTAAAATCATTTTTTCTATATTCATCAGAAAGACATTTTTTTATAATTCTAAAAAAAGAACTGAAAGATATTTTTTGACATAGTTATATAAAAAATTTATTTCAATTTATAAAATTAATGATTTAATTTTTTAAAATCAATCTTTTAAATAAAACAATTAACTAAAAATAAAAAAGTAGTATGAATAAAAGTATTTCATTATTGATTGGAAAATTACATAATAATATTATAGTGAATATAACACTATAAAATAAAATAAATGAAAAAAATAAGGAGTGATATTTTTACTATTAACCTTAACTATGGGTTTTACATCAAAATTCAGATTATAATAAGAACTTATAGGCATCACTAAAAAAAATATTACGTATGGGGTGGCACATAGGTCGTGTCCCAGTAAGTACATCATGGAATTTTAGGATTCAATAGGAGTAATGTAGTGAATTTATAAATATAATTTATGTGTTGGATGAAATACCAAACCCCTCACCTCTACCCATTTCTGACGTAGATGATGTCAATGTTAAGGATTTTATGGTGACCCTTGATACCATCTCTACATGTTCCCAAGTCCACTCCTCCGATTGGGGTCATAAATCAAAGGGGAACCTATTTGGGTATCATTTGATCTAATTTATGTCTCTATATACGCTTTGGAAATTCACTATATGTATATGGTTGTAATATAATTCACCATTTTCTAGGTATCCCTAGTTAGATTGAACATCCTACCTATCTACCAGTCTCACCTGGTCTTGCAACCCATGTAAACACATCCTAGTGATGAAGGAACTATTTCCCGAGGGAAATCTCAATTATTAATCAACTCTACGGTATCTCTCTTAAAATGTCCCTTATATATGTATCACATGTCTTTTAATAAATTATATTATCACCTATTGGTGATGATGATGTCTAACTGGTACAAGAGGGTCCATTGGGGTCCGTAGAAGCTTTTCAAAATCAATTACTATCTTCAGTTTCAATTTAAAAACATAATGGATTTAAAGATGTCCATCACCTAAAATTTTAGGTCCCAAAATATCGCAAACATATAAATAAATTCATAACACAAAAGTTATAGGTATGGGGACCTCATACATTAAACCAATGTTATTCCCCAGATTTAATAAATCCAAATAATTCCCATTGAGGTTTGTATATCCCAACCAACCATCTTCAAACAAATTTGAATCCTTGCATCAAAAAAAATAAACCAATTTATTCAATTGTAATAAATTAATTAATTAAAAATTAAATAAGTAAAAAATATATATTAATATGTCATAAATCACTATAATCTCATCGGTCTACCTCATATCCCAATTACTGCCAGTAAATTATAGCCATTAACATGTTTGTTAACTGCATCACAATTTCAAGAAAATTATATAACATGAAACTGTATATCCATTAAGAAATTATTTAAAAATAATGATTAAAAACTAATAAAATTTCAAATGGTGAAAGAACATTTCATAATGATGTAAAAACATAGTCAGACGCCATCTACAGATGTCCCCTATACAATAATATGAAAGGTCCAAATGGGTGACACCAATTATGTATGAATTTAAAATTTAAATTTTACAAAAACCCTATGAAAATTCAATATGATGCATTATAATTATCAATACAAACCATGACATCAGGAATGTGTTATCATGAGGGATACTCTATGAAAAACAAGAGAAATGTACCTTCACGAGTAGACAATTTTACCATGTCCTAATAGAATCTAAATGGATTCCCTAACCTAGAGAAACCAAAATTGGTATGGAATCATGGGTATGAAAAACAATGGTTCATGGATTGGATAACATTACCCAAATTTCCAAAAAAAACACCTCAGAGGGGACCATAAACTATGGATAAAAAAGGGTGAATGAAGGAATTAACCCCTAGCCATGTGGTCCAAAATAAAAAGGAGGCATGATTCCCCTTTAGACACGATGGGGTGAAATGAGGGTATTTTCAACCATTTTACACCCCCAGCAATGAGTCAGTTGAGCCCATTAGTGATTTGGTGGCTATATTACTACTATTAAAGCATCACGATCCTCACCTATCTCGATGATCTTACGGGACCCTGAGATGACTCTCGATCATTCCATTATTTCCTAAACACATCCCTTGAGTATTTAAAATCATTGAAATCTTATTTTGAATCCTAGATTAAAATATTACCGCATTCAATTTCAATATATATATATATATATATAAATCCAGTTGATTTTTGGTTCAGTTTTCTGGGACATTGTTTCATGCCTCCACGACATTAGTAGTCCACCATTATAAAAAAATAACACATATAGTGTGCAGTGTTGTTATCTTTTACATCAATTAACCATCGACTATTTCCCTTGGAAAAAAATTTTAGTTTTGAAACAAATAAAATCCATCTATGTGTACACTTTTCATTTTTTATCTATTTTTTTAAATATGGTGATTGGAATAAGAGAGAAACAGATTGAATATGTTTCTAGTGACATAAGTAAAGTATCCATATTTTTAAGAGCACAAATGAAATTGAAAATTTTAATTTTTATAAATCCTTGTCCTCCCCACCTATCAGGTTTCTTTAGTTTTACATTTTCCCAATAGTTTTTATAGGGATTTATGTTGTGGGGATGATACCCATGAACGTTGGATTAAAATTGTAATAGGGTGTTTTTTTAGTCTATTCTCTATAATTCGGTGAATTGTTTTGTCAAAAATATAAATCATATGGGAATTTAGATACATCATGAGGTAATCTAAGGAATACTATTAGGACGCTTATTATCCAATATAGACATTACATGAACTACAGATAAGCCCTCTGAGGTTCCATATATAATCTAATTGGAGATGGAGCTGATAAACCCTTAAGGATTATATATCATCATAAATTCATTAGTAAATCTGACATACGATTGTGTTTTTGCAAAACAATCACATGATTAATCCAAATAAGACAAATCTAGGATCCTATTAAATTATAATCCACATAATCTAAACCATTAACAATGCTATTTTATCATCACATTAATTTACTATGTGAATAGTCTTACTAGGAATCCATTTGACACAATTTACCACCATGGGTCAATATACACCAACTGAGATAACAATAATGTTGTCAAACTATTTTGTGGTCAACATCAGACATGTGCTACACCATGGATTTCAAACCACTTTACATTTTCCTTTTCCTCTATAAATAACATTCTAGAACCATCTCATAAAATCTTATAGGGTTCCTCCTATAATAAATTAGTGATAAGAGTAGTGGATTGTTTAAGATTAAATTTCTTCAACCATTCTATAAGGAGACAAATGTTTCATTAGTTTTCATAGAATTTATACATGGTGGGAATAATAAGATACCACGAAAATCCTATATAGTGTAAACCATCCAATTTTATGGACACCATATGATAGGAGAATAATGAATAAAAATTTCACATCTAAATCGAGATATGATTAAATAGTGGTGACCACTACATTTTTTGATCCCTTAACATAGGGAAACATACATGGGGATAAATAGTCATGGCCCAATGCATCTTAATATTTGGTTACAAATATTGAATTTGATATAGATCCCATGAAATGAAATTTTATTCGGTCATGGATAAACTGTAACAAAAAAAGAGATACCTAACAAGTTTTGGATAATATATATATGTATAATATCACACTAAATGAATTTTTTATTCAAATATCATCGTGGACTATTGGGTTTCATTCATACTTGTCTTCTCCATTTTTTGATATTCTAGAATGTAGATTGGGTTTCTCTCAATAATAATTAATGTTATAAATGAAATAATTAATACGTGTGTGTTATCCGATACAATTGTTTTATAATTATATATATGTTTATAGTATATATATTTATAATATGTTTAACTATTATATTAATATGATATATATAAATATAACTTTATAATGTGTTAATGATATATGTACATATATTCATCATGTATTCATGTTTATATAATATATATTTTTTATATATGTTTTGTGGTATTTATTTTTGTGTTAATAAAAATAATATTATATATAGAGTCTCATAGTGTTTATGGATATATATTATTTATATAATATTTTAATAAATGTCATATATTTGAATTTATAATTGTATATTTTGACTGTAAAGTATATATACATATTTAGATAAATTATATGTTCACACACATAGACACACACACACACACACACACACATATATATATATAAGTACATATGAGTGAGTTTGTTTCTTCATAACACATACATGTGAAAAAGAACATGCACAACATATTTATTAAAATATATATATTTTTGTATTTATTTATAGTATGTGTTTTTGTATATATATATATTTATTTTTATATATGTTTATGAATACATCTTTCACATAATATTTTTATATATAGTGTAAAAAAACGAATAAATAAACACAAACATCCAAATTTGTGAATGTGTGTAGGATTAATTGTAATTATATATAAATATTTATGTTAATAATATATATATATATATAAAATTATTTATAAAGGTATTTTTCCATGTTTCGTTATATTATATAAATATTCAAAAAAGTAGCTAATTTAATTACTAATTTTTTGTAAAAGAGTAAGGAAATGGTGCATGAGTAAATTATTTTTTTGATTAATTTGAAAAATTAGACATGCTTTCAAAATAATCACTAATTTGTTGTGTTTTCAGAAATGTAGTTCATTAAATATGAACTAATATATGGGCAATTGATCTGAATATATTTCTAAAATAAATATAGTTTTTTAATTTCTATTTGTATCTTCGAACTTAAAATGAGGGGAAAATATTAATAATTCAAATACGTTAATTATTTTATTAAATAATTATTATCAATGCATTTATAAAATAAACTATAAAATTTAAAGTAATTTAAATATATATATATTTGGGTATACGAAACCACATTCATGGCCATCAAATTACCCCCAATCCCAACCTTAATACTGATTTATCTTTAAAAAATATCGAATGTTATCCACGATTTTATAAATAGGCCCAAATAGAAAAAAAAAATATGGTAAAGACAATTAGGTCATGAGGGTACCCTAATTTGTGTACATGTCCATCCTGAATAATTAATCATAATTAATATAGACAAATAAATTAATTAATTTCAATTGTCATGAACATGTAAAATTCTATCTTTTATCAATAATTGAAGAAATTATATATTTCACTAAAAAACATGTTACTTCTAGTTTTGAAATATTTTTTTTAGTTGAAACAATTACGATGGTTATGGAAGAATACGAGGTTATTTTAAAATAATTAAACATTATGTTGAGATAAATACATGTTGTTAATATTCTATATCATTGTGGAATTGAAATATGGATTTGGATTTTGGGAAAGCTATTTTCAAGGGTTTTAGTCTTAGGAAATTATTGACAAACATTTTATTCCCTTGTTTAATGGGCACGATGTTTTAATTTAGTTATAGATGTGCTTAATTTATGGAGTGTTAATATAGATATAACTTCTTATTAATAAAATATTGGAATATACATTAAATTTATAACTATTAGTATGTATAGTCAATTACATGAATTATAATTCTCTGGGATACTAATCCCCATTCATAGTTGTTTGACACTAATTTAGTGGCCCTCCCTCACATTAAACTATGGTTTAGAACCCACAATACTATTTTGAGATTCATTTTTGGTATTTGTTTAATTTTCAAGGTTTTTGTTTGTTTCCATGTGAAAATGATAAAATTGAAAAAATAGGAATTCATCCACTTGTTGTCATACATCAACCACTTCACATGTTTTCATTAACAATCGTTGTAAATTGGAATCCTTATTGCGTATGTTTTGTGAGTAAATGTATTAAAATGACATCCCTCTTTATTTATCTCATATGATCTTAAATGATTTTAAAGATTTATATTTTTTCTAATTTTTTTGATTCCTTTTCATGGTAAATTAAATATTCATGTTTTGAAAAGTATGAAACACACACATTTTTACAATTCAAAAATTTATATGAAATTTAATGAGTAATCATTTACATAGGTCCCTTGAAATTTTAATTTAATGATTTTGATCTATGATTATTTATGAAAATTTTATTTTAATATATGATTGAAATTTTGGAATATTTTAACTTTATATGTTTATTAATGTTATATCAATTTAATAATGTAGTTAAATAATCCAAGATTTAACATGATTAAAAGGCCATTTGTTTTAAAAAACATATATACATTATATGATATAAAAAAA
The DNA here is from genome assembly GCA_963277665.1 of Viscum album. Taxonomy (NCBI): domain Eukaryota; kingdom Viridiplantae; phylum Streptophyta; class Magnoliopsida; order Santalales; family Viscaceae; genus Viscum; species Viscum album. The sequence goes on along the minus strand of OY728123.1, from coordinate 1,133,985,752 downwards.
CCACATATTCTTCTAATTTTTATGGTAATTCATAATAAGATTCAATAAAAGAATTCATAGGATGAGATATAATGTGAAACCCCACCATACTCACATATTATTCAAAACAAACTGATTTAGGAATGAAGTCGCACTATTGGGCCATATTGAGAGTGATTCTCCACTCAAAATTCTAACTAGAAACTATTGTTCTATCATCAAACACAACCAAATATTTGGGTTTATCCAAATCATCCATTTATCAATACTAGAGAAAAGTGTTGTTAAAGGATTCCATTATTAGTGTGAGAAAAAACACTAATAAAGGGAAGCTTCTATCAACCGTTGAATGAAGTACTACTAAAAGTACCCATTTTTAGTCCCAAAAATATAAATATTAAAAGAAAATGCTATAGAATCTTGGAAAAATGGAAGATAAAGGAAACCGTTTATCAGCGCTAAAATAAAATAAAAGATAAGAGAAAAAAATTATCAACCAATTTATATTAGAACTGATAAAAGGTACCCATTATCAACACCTTTTTACCAGAGCTCGTAAATGTTATATTTTATTAAAAAATTCATCAAAAATAAAATATTAACATAAAAATATATTTATATTGATATAAATATGGTTTATTTTATTAAATATGATTAACAAAAGGCTACATATGAATTTAAACTTACTCTATATTACAATAAATAAAATTAGCTGATGAAATTATTTAAAAAAATATTAATTAAGAATTTTATAATTATTATCTAATAGTAGTCATTTAATAATAATTAGATGGCATAAAAATTCAATAAATGAAGGAACAATCTTTGATAATTTAATAAAATGATGTGAACATCAATAATTCAAAACTGTTGACATGTGTTTCCATTTGAGCTTAACCACAAACCAATTTGATATCTATAAAGAGATGTAATTTGTGTTGAATGGATAGACCCTAATCCATATTTTTTTGATGTAAAAAATTCGATGAAGGCCACAAAAATACAGTTTTTAGTTTGGATAAGATGTTTTTTCATATTTGATGATATTTAAACTTCATTTATGTGGGTTTTAGTCCTTTTACATTGTAGAATAAAATTATTTACATGAAATATATTCATATCGGTATTAAGGATATTAAATTTTATTGTTTCTCGTATTTTTTTTAAAATATAAATAAAAATATGTGTATTTTTTATATTTACATAGATATGTATGTTAAAATATATAAATAAAATGGAAGTAAATATTTGTTATTAATTTTATTTAATTTTTTTATTTACATTATTAAAATAATTAATATATACTCATACCTGTACAAGTCAAGCTGATATATAAGTATGAATGTTCTAATAAAAAAATTATATATCTATGAATATTCTTATAAATGTAACTAAATACATATATTTATTTTTTTCTCTATGTATATGAAAAATATAAATGTGTACGTGTGTGTGTGAATATGTGTGTTTTTGTGTGTATCGGTATTATATAATTCATCATAAATACATGTAATTAAACATATTATATAAACGTATTTAAGGTAAATATATATAAATACATTATAAAAAATTTATATGTCAATTAAATATTATCTCTGAATATGTATACCAATATATATGTAAATATATACATATACATATATAAGATATATCAATGAATTTTAGAACTACATATAAAAATAATTATATAAATCACAAGAAATAAATTGTCATCCATTTTTTTATAAAAATATCTATCAAATATTTACATAATTAAAATATATGAATAACTTACTCAAATAAAAATGTATATATTGTTTTTATATATACATATGTGTTTGTATTAAAAATGGAAATATATAAATTTATATATACTTATACTTTAAAATAAGTAAATTAATATTAATATAAAATATATTTTAAAAAAATAAGTATATTTATATTAAAAAACCAACAAAAAAATATTTAATAATTTTATTTAATATTAATTAATAAAGGATTTAGGAAAATATTTATAAATTAATAAAAACATCATTACAGATAAAATAAATAACATATGGTGCAATGGTGAAAGTGTTAAAATTTCTAAAGGGAGGTCCAAAGATTGCATTCAGGTGCACCTGGGTAAACATGGGGTTTTGTAATAGAAAATAATTAATATAGGAGGGAGGGCTGTGGAAGCACGAGTTCCATGTGGAGTGTGGGGAAAGGAAAAAAAAGAAAAAAAAATTCAGAAAAAGAATAGATAATGGTTGTGGGTAGTGTTAAAACTATATATATATTAAAACCCCATGATTACTAAAAAATCACAGATAAAGTGGGGCTTTAACAATAAAATTTTCACTGATAAATGGAAATTTTATAATTAATGATAAAATACATCCTTTAAGAACACAAAGATAAACACCACTTTTTTTAATTTTCAATGATAATTTCTACTAATTTTAAAAAAATTTATATTTATTAGTTATGGTATTCCGAAAAAATAATTTTGAGGGGTTATCATGTTAATACTATTAATTCAATGATAATGTAGAATGATGTGGGTGACGGTTGGATTGTGTGTATTTTTTAATGTCTGGAATATAATGTACATCTACTATTTCAACTTATTTTGGATTATTTAGAAGAACTTAAAAAAATAAATTTTTTTAGAAAATTAAATTCCTCTATCATCATCCCATAACTAGTGGAAATTTTTTTTTACATTTCTTGTTTTTAAAATTTGGGATATGTTTTTAATAGAAATTTATATATGATATGTTATAATTATTACTTTCAACCTCGGTTTTAATAAAACTGACTTTTAGTCATTAAATCAAAGTGATTTTATAGGGTATTTTTTAATGATCTAACACTACCATGGCTCAAGAAAATACTACCCCAAGCCCACCTCCATTGGCTTGGGGGTAGAAACAATCTCCAAAAGGCATAACCTTAATGTGTGGCCTTTACCAAATGTACCTATACACAGACACTGAACTATATCAATGAAGAAGTATATTGCAAAGAAAGAAACAAATGAAATATCTAAAATATCACTATGAAAAATTGAAACCCCTAGGTGTACAAGAGTATGTAAATGAATTAATAAAAACAATAGTAAATAATACATGCCTAAAAATAATGGTGTCCCAACCTGAAAAAATAATAATATAAATGTGTTGTGAGAGCCCAGCTCCTGATCTTTATGCTTTGACCATTGTACGCGGTCCAATGCACTGGGTATCCCTAAAATATCTTGAAGTCAATAAAAACATGTCTGTCATCTTTAGAATACATGAAACATGCAAGAACAGTCCATGCAAGGGTGATTATATACATACCCGGTAGTATTCCCTAATTCAGAAGTGCGAGTAGTAAGAGACATGATATGAATTGATATATAGTATACATCTCAACAGATAGTATGTGAGTAAAAATAATGAAACTAAATCGATATAGATATATTTTTTTCTCAAACCAATGAATCCTAAAAGAGAGAGAAGTAAATCTCCAACTCATAACACATCTAAGGAAGGGAGTTACTTCTATTCTAGATATCAATCAACAAGTCCAAACATTTCACACAATTTCCAAGTAGAAAATATCCATGTTAATCCCCACCTCTCCACTATACCTCATAGTTATGGGAATAATCTCTATTTTGGGGACCCATGCCCTTGTATAACTGACGGTGAAACCTATTAAATGGTCGAGGACCCATTCATGACCTCGAAAGAGGGTTACACATATGTAGATTATAGAGGACTCATGCCCATCCCAGCTTGAGGGCGCCACTCTAGTAGTTAGAAATAGACCTATGACTAGCTTAAATAGTGGGTCCCACTCTAGTATTCAATTATCCATGACCTGGTACTACTAGTGTGGTCCACACTGATAATACATAGAGGACTCATTCCCTTCCTAATATCATGGGGTCACTATCATGGATGAGGACTTATTCCTGTACTCTACAGGTGGGTTCCACTCAGTGGATAGGTAGAGGACCCATACCCTATCTCAAAAAGAATGGATATACACCTATACTAGATATATGGTCAATTTTCATACTTTTAGGATAATTACACTCTATAGATATATATATGACCAATTTTAGTCCCAACTGGAGGCTTCCAATCTAGTTTCCATGTTGATCCTGCCTAATCACTGCCTTCATCATGCATTTCCCATATAATCCTCTTGCCTATAATACCTCACATTATATCTCAAAAACAATAATTGGATCCACCATCATGTTCTAAACAATAAGAAACATATGATAAAATATTAGTAGGAAAAAATCCATGGCCAAACAAATTACACTACAGATGTTGAATTTTCCTAAAAATACAAGAAGAGAGCATAGTCTGCAAAGGTACCCACATGTTGTGTGATCCTGATCCATCATCATACCATTTCACAGATAGTTCCTAGATCTAATACCATGTATCTCTACATGAGATGTAGAGGGTCTACATGGTTTTCTTGATCCACTCAGGGTCTTCATGTGCCTCTGGACATGTTCATGTTTCTAGCCTCTGGATGTATGCATCAGTACACGGAGTGTGTCGGGTTGTTCCCATAAATGTGTACTCTCATAGTACACTCTGGGTCTCTAGCAGAAGGTCACATGTTTTGTGGGGTTCCCACCAATCATGTGTCACTAACAACCTAGTGTAACCCTAGCTACACCAACTAATCCACAAAAGAAAATGCTTTCCTTAGACTATATATTGTGTAGTTGATATTTTTTTATAGAAAGATTGATCTATTATATGCATTGAAAAGAAATCAACTCCACCTTCAAATTCACTATTTGACAACTCTAAATGTGTGTAATCATCCTCCACCCTCCATTTATGGACCTTTGATAGTCAGAAATGTTATTTTTTATCTATATGAAGGCCACATAAATGAATTCTAACAATTGTGCCTCCGATAATCTCATGTTTACTCACTAGAAAACTGATTAGCAATAGAATCACCGATAACCCAAATTCAAACCTATTAAATCCTTTATTATTTTATCTATCCCACACTTATGATTCTATCACAAATATCGGTGTCTGACCTGGTTTAGTTCTTCATGGAAACATTGAAAAGAGGCCCTATAGAAAAATCTATGAAGAATGTGAAGAATCAAATTAAGAAAAGCACCGTAAAAATATGAACAATTGTTATCAATGAATTATTTTCCAATGATAATATTAAGTTATATCCATATTTATGAATACTTGAAGAAAAAATAGAACTAGTAAAAATGTGAAAAAAATTTACCAAATTGACGGAGGTCATTAATTTATGAAAGATCATGCTCAATTTTTTAATAAATTTGCAGAGAATCTATATATTATGATTCCATACCATTTTTCATATCAATGTTATTCAAAAAACATGATCACCAATTAATAGGATGAATCATTGTGTTTGTTTCATCTTAATATACCTTGATTCGTCATTCCGTCAATTTTAGATCCTAATTCATCGACGAGATGTGGAATTAAATATAATCAACCATCCTAGGGTCTATATGAACAAACATGGATGGTTTTTCATAATGATGGTATTATACAGAAATATCATTAGGTTAGTTAATTTAAATAAATACATTTAAATAATTATTTTATCTGAAGGCTCCTACCAGTGGTCACGATATTAGAATGCCTCGTGCTGAGCTAATTTTGGTCATTCCAAGGTTATCCATTGCATGCCAAAATTAACCTTGTTCATTAAATTTTGGATATGATATTACAATTAAAGGATATCCCGTTTTCATGTTGAAACCATTCATGTACAATATAATTTATATTTAATATTTTTAGAAAATTAATTTTAGGCACAACATGTCTTGGAATCGCATATCATATTAGCATCGGGAACCCAATATATATATTCCGATAACATTGGAAGAAAATATTGACTATCTATATCATTTCCTACTTCAATATTGTCATCAAAAAATAAGTTAACTAGGAAAAAAAGGTCATCATATTGAGCTCTAATGTTTCTCTACCACCCCTAGGAGCTCTCATACACATTCTTGTAATCCCATGACTTGTGAAACAAGGGGTGGTATATCTATATAGGGTCTTCTCTTGTCAATCCCTGATCACCACTGAGTGTTCCATAAAATTAGATATATCTTTTTTTCTATCTCTTCCAGTCAATTTTATTCAATATGTCATGCACACATGTCTTTATCTTTAAAATTAGGATGACGGTGTGCACCTTCTATAACTATTGTCGCAGAAATTTGTAGTAAGCACCCTCCCAAACCCTTTGCACGATCTCGAGTCACTCTATGAACCCGAGGGATAGCTTCTATCCCTACTTGAATCTCCAAATCCTCTCCCTAGAGAGACTCTTATGAAAACAAGGTCTCCTTGATTGAACACAATGGTCTAATGACATTTATCCCCATTAGATTTTACCCTTCTATGGGATGTCCTCATCTTATCATGGAATACCTCACAAATCTCCATTGTCACATGCACCATATCTGGACCCACAAGGGATATATCGTTGATCCTTATCCAACATCATGGTGACATGCAGTGTATCCCATATAGAGCCTTAAAACACATCATGTTAATAGCTGAGTGGTTGAAATTTTGTTTCTAATACTCTAAAACAGTAAATTGATCCTTCTATCTATATAAATTATGTTACACACATGCCAACATTATATCCTCTGACACCACGATAGTGCACTTGGTGTGCCCATATGTTTGGGGGTGGAAGGATTTAATAATCCTCATTTGGGTGCTAGATTCCACCTTCATGAATCTGAGGAACTTTGACATGAACCACTGAGCGTGTTCAGATATAAATTTCACGAGAACCTAATGAAGGTTAATAGTCTTTCATACATACATTGACACCATAACGTCCATTGAACTCCACTCCATGTTAGCAAGTATGTGTTCTGACATCATGAGTTGGTCAACTATAAACCATATGGAATCATGACCCTTCATTTTCTATGGAATCCCTATCTGAGGGTACACTAATATTCCATCAAACATCCACTTTAGGATATCAAGGGGATGCAACAAACATGTTGGAACCTACTTCTCGTCCTTCTCCTTCTGACAGGTGATGCATTGAGAGATGAACTCAACCACGCTCTACCACATGTGGGCCCAAAAATATTTCAATTGAAGGTACTTATATATCATCTAAAAACAAAAATATACATCATATAGAGAAGTGAGGAACTCTTGAAATACTTCCTATAACATCAAAACTGGGACCCCTATTCATCCTTCGGAAATAATGACATTATTTTCTCCTTCATCAAATTCATCAGTTGAATCGTATAATGATATATAGTTATGATAGTCCTCACAGTCAATGTTTCCCATGTGGGACTCAATTACAAGAAGGAGGAGTGGTGTAGTAAACTCCATCAATGTAAGAAATGTTTTAAAATCTAGCTCAATAAAGTTCAGTTGAAAGGAATTCAACTGCATATAATCCTCTAACACCAAATGATCATCGATCAACGTACTGAAAAAATATGCTTCTCCATTTTCTTTCCCTAGAGTAGAGACTATCTCGAAACCATAATCCTACATGAGATCTAACATGCACCACTAATTGAGGTTCAATTATCCATACATTAAGACCTACATGGGACTATGATGGTGTGAGTAAACCATGAAGCACTCTCATTGAAGATAGTGCCTCCAAATCTTTAGGCCCAAGCCTACTAATTCTAATTCTAGGTCATGAATCATGTAGTTCTTCTCATGGGGTTTCAACTACCTCTCCCCATATAAAATAAATTTCCACCACTAAATAAACATGTAACCAAGCCCATATCTCATGTAATAAAACTACACTACATACTCTTAGCCCACCTATAATTGTATCGAAATAGGATAACTCATAATAATCATCCTAAACTCCTTGAAGGCCCTCTGGAGATTCTTCATATATGTAAATAGCTTCCCTTTATACATCTGGGTGTTCAAAGAGGATATAATCTTTGAAAATTATACCAAAAACCCTTTGATAGTACACCTATAATCCAAGTAAACATTGAACCTCTAACACACATTTAGGTGGAGCCCAGGAAAGCACTATGACGATCATTTTTATGTACATAACCAACCCATGATCCAAAAAAACTCATAGATAGTGATTCTCTTGAATCATGAACTCTCTCATTGAGATCTTACTGCAAAACTGGAGCTCTTGATGAATTTTAAATACCACGATAAAGTGATCTTCATTCTTTTACTTTTATACAAAATATATGAGTATTTCATTGATAATGACCAGCTTAAACCAATATATGTACTACATGAATATACAGTTCATCAATTCCATACAATCGATAGGGGAATTTGTCACAATAAAGGGAATCACTAGGAACCCAAATTTCCTATTGAGACACAAGAGTAAAATCATCATAATATCAGCCTCTCAAACGTTCAATTGATGGTATCTGGATAGTAGATTCATCATCAAGAACCATCTTGTACTTCGAAACTGATCTGAGAGGTCATTAATCTTTGGAAAAGGTTAATTCATTCTTTATCATGTCATGATTGTAGCAATGATAATTGATGAAAATCCATAACATGTCATCACCCATTTTTATGAAATACACTAATGCTTCCATTGGTTACACTCTTGGTCTTATAAAACCCTTCGTTCGATAGTCCTCCAACTACAACCGAAGATCTCACTACTCGTTAGAGGCCATCCAATATATAGAAGATGATACCAAGTTGTTACGGGATTCTAGTTGATAAATACCACATATACCACCATAGTGGTAGTCCCATAACATCCATGGAGAACATATCCATAACACCCTCTATGATTTAAGGAATAAAGATTCAAAAAGGGATACATTTGACAATTTATGGGTGATAGGATGCATCCTATTTCACAAAAATACCACTTGTTCCACCTTTATATAGCTCTCTCCCACCAAGGATAATATCTTACCATAAGTGAGAAGTCCTATTAATCTTATGTGGTGATAGTGAATCTGGGATCGGAGCTCATATAACCAATTCATACCCAAAATGATGTCATACGGTTGGATCATAACATCCAAGTGTCCCACATGATCATCTATCCACCAAGGAATATTTAATACTACTAGTAGATGGAATATATAGATAAATCATTCCATGTAGAAACCTCAACCCCATGTTTTCAGGATAATCCATCAACTATGAGATCCACCACTCACATGATGACTTTAGAGATCAATGAATGACTTGATCCTATGACATATAATACTATGGTAAGAGTATAATAAACACATATTGTACCTCTAATAAACTTGAGTTCTGTAGGATCATATGCCTCCCTAGAATTTTGTTTTTCAGTTGCCCTGACCGTTAGCTCCTTGATCATGACATGGGCTTCCTAGTGGTGGTGGTGTTATAAGGATCTCAAAGAATCGTCCACCGCCCACTGATTTGCATTATATAGATCTACATGCTCCTCTACTTCCTCCTCATACATGGGGTCCAACTACCCTCACCTGGATGATCCTAGATCGTGGTGTTGCATAAATCAATGTGTCTATTAAAATTTCTTCATCCACTACTCATCATGCCGGGTCAGGTATTCACACAACACGTGATCTCTCATGTGACAAGAATAGTACCACACTTCACTAGGATTCCCTAGTCCACTATGATTCCCCAAAGCACATGACCATTCCTAGTCATGTGATGATCTCATTCATTGAGATCCTATTGACTAACATCTACTAGTCTCAATAGAATTCTCATCCCACAGATACCCACATCAATCTCCAGTTACCATGAATCCACCTATTAGGAAAAATCCCTATCACTAGTTCTTGGACCAATACCCCAAATTAGGTGGAAATGAACAAGGGTACTACACCGGAATTAATATCAGCGTGGATACCCTGATAAATAATTCATGTTTGAAAGTAGGCATCCCAGATCAGGTGAAATTTGTATAGTGCATAGGCTCATAAACTCATAGTGTACCCAACCACTGTCATCCCTCTATACTGAATGTCAAGATAACCTGAAATCTTAATTGATCACAAATTGGTGGGATAGTACTCCTCCAGAAAGAACATATAGAATTCGAGCCACGAGTGTGTTGACTCATCACACATCTGGGTAACAAGTATCAAATAGTTCTCTGATGCTCTATGGAAAAGGATATCTACGAATGTAACAACCTATTCTATCTGTGTATGGATAATATCTATGAAAATACCATCACCTTTAATCTATCATATTATATTTAGGGATATGGATTTTCAGGGAACCGTCGTAGCGTCTAGAGCTAGAACTCATATAATGCTCTAGGATTGAACACATATCCATCCCCATCTACTGATATGATCACGTTCTCAAAATGTGGGGGCACATATACCTTTCCAGATGGAGGAATGATCTCATGGTATGAACTCTGAACTATGGACCATCAATCATTGGATCATTATCATAATCCAGAATTGGTAACCTGGATGGATACCATCACATAGGTATACAGAAACATTAATAATGATGTACCAAAATTAGATGAGCATATATTTATTGAATTAGGAGTTGGAAAAATATGGAAAATGAAAGAATCAATCAAATATAATGCATGTACCATTGTTACCTACATCCAATGTATTCTTATACTGAGTCAACATATTGGCAGTCATGGTCCTAGGGAATGGATACGTTGGTCACCACACCAACACTAGATTCCATGGCTTGAAATCCACCCTCAAAACACATTTACATTGTTTTCATAAAACCAAACCAAATACTCATAAGGGGACTACACCAAACACCATCCCACGGAATTATCTACTCTCATCCCAATATTTCATGATATGACGTGTTCAAGGTATGATCTATAACTACCACAATCCCAACTATATAATCTAGTAGATTAAGAAATGGTATTGATGTAATAACACAAATGGAAGTCCATTTTCTAATGAACATGTATTAACATAACCAAACATATCAATAATAAAATATAGTTGAATAAATGAAAAGATTGAAATATCTAGAATATCACCATGAATATGAAAAAACATTAGGGTTTAAAATATAATGAATGTAAAATATAGAATTTAAAGTTGAATAATACAGTCCCAATAAAAGTGATGTCTGGAACAAAAAAATGGAATATAATTTTACTGAGAGATCCCATCTCTATATCGTTATGTTCTAACAACCTATGAATCCAATACACCAACTATCCATAAGTTTATCTCTAATCACTAATGACCTGTCTGGAATATTCATAAGACATGACACATTCTTGGAAATCCCAAGAAATTGTTAGTATATAAATACCTAGTAGGATGACTCAAAAGATAAAAGGGGAAGTAAGAGACATGATAAGAATATATAGTTTTTAGAAGTCTCATCCCTAAGAAAGAGTGTAAATAGAATCCAACATCATGGATATATATATATATATTCTTTAACCAAGGAAAAAAATGAGCGAGTAGGGGTTCTCTTCCATATAGACAATCCATAGAAAAGAGTGCCATCAGTTCCAAATGTCTATCAATAATGCCCATTATCATGCAGGTCGGCCAAGAAGAATACATCCAAGTCAAGACACACTATACCAATCTTTAGAAATGTTAATGGGAACAATCTCTAGGTGGCATACCCATGCCCTGGTATGAAAGGAGGGTTCTACTCAATAACTGGTATATAACCCATGTCATGACCTGTAAGGAGGGTTTCACTCAAGTAGATGCATGAGTACCCATGCTCAACCAACCTGGGGGTGCCACATTAGTAGCCAGTAGAGGTATCATGCCTAGGCCAACAAGAGGATGAAACTCTAGTAGTGGAATACTCATTCCCATATACAAATGAAGGGTTCCACTCAGATATCAGATAGAGGAAAAGCGACCTAACAAGTATGACGGTTCCAATATCATGGTTGAGGTCCCATAGGCTGATTCCACATGAGGGTGGCACTAATTGGATAAGTAATATACCCATACCCAATCCTAGAAGGAGGGGGTAACTATGATAGTAGACAGATGACCTATTACATTCCATTTATGATAGAGACACTCTAATTCTTGGTAGAAAACCCATGCACAACCCATCTATAAGGTTCCATTCTAAATCCCTTGGTGATCTATCTTGATCATTACCCTTATCAATTGTTGCCAAAATTAGTGTAATTTTTTGCATCTTGAATTGTCTCTCCACATCTAGTACGTGTCCATCATCATTTTCTTTAGAGTTATATACTCAGTATATTACACTCACTGGCCAAAAATAGACTAAAAACAATGGAGATATCATAGGATGAGATATCATAAAAATATAAGAAGGGTTACATAGTGTATAAGGGGCCTCTATTCGATGTTTCTAGGTGGAACTGAACTCATGATCCGATAATGAATCAATAAAATCATGATCAACCTTTTGATAAAATCTGAATGAGTCCACAAATTATGCTCCCTAGATGGTTTTTTGATCATTCTTAATCCATGTGGGTTCTTAATAATGCAATAGTAGAATCATTTCATTCACATCATCTTGATATTCCATGACCTCATGATCCATCAACATCAGATCTTGAATAATTAACAAGAGTTGGAAGGAAATAATCTCATTCTTACATGGGTTTATATTACTAGACCTAGAGGATGTTATGAATCATTGGTATTATATATGAAATAAATTTAGGAAAATTAATCAAAATAAACAAATATTATTATTTATTTTAACTGAATTCACCCAACAACAGTTGTGATATCTAAGTGCCATGTGCCAACCTGTTTTATGTTGTAAATAGGGAAAACATCGTGTTATAGACTCAACCATTGTCTCAGATTTATGATCAATGATTTTTTATAAGCTTTAACTCATTTTCTATAAAAAACAATTATTGTGTAATATACAATATATTTAATGTTTTTATATAATTAATTTATAACACACCAGGTCTTAATATCACAGGTTGTCTTAGTGACTGTCTCCAAAAAATATATATAGAAATCTTCCAATGTATTAAAAGGCTAAATAGTGTGTCTACAATTTCAAATTATGTTTTTTATAAATTGAAGTTGAATATATACTTCCACATATATTTTTTAAATCGATATTGAAAATATCGCAATGAAAGTTCAACATCATTTTTTGTGAAAACCAATATTGAATATCATATAATTTTAATCCCAAAAAATGAATTAGATGTTGGTTATTACAAAAAACCAACCATTGAAAATCAAATTTGAAAAAAAATATCTAAAGTAAATCGATATTGTTATATTGAAAAAATGATGTGGGTATATAACGTTTTGCCCAAAAATATTTATCATAAATTACATGCTTAAAAAATATAAAAACAAATAAAAAGAAATATAATATAAATTAAATAAACATCATATAAAGAATAGAACAAAAATTTTAAAAAACATAATATAAACACACATATTTAAAAACTATTTTTTAAATAGTTGTTTTTAATCTATAATAAAAAGACTCATAGCTACTAATTTATAATTTCATCATAATTAATTGCTCATGAATCATTCCTTGGAGATCACTAGGTTGAAACAACTTTTGAATGGATAAGGGATAATACTAAATAGTTTGAAAAAATGTAAATTCAATCCACTGTGAATCATTATAGGGATATATGAGGTGAAAATTACTCAAAGAAGTTGTATTTTATGTTTATAAAAAATTAATAAAGACAAAACAGAGGAAAAATATATATTCTAAATAACACAAAATATAGTTTTTTTGTATGGTTATAGAAGTTGGGCTTCATACCTAGTGGAATGCTTTGTAAATTTTTAATAATTTGAAATCGTGTGGTTTATGTCAAATTTTTATTATTTAATTTATAATCATTTATGATACATGTTAAGTCTTAAAATTAACAGGTTTATGGTGAATTTTGGATTCTAAAAATATGTTTAATTTATTTATACTAATTTATATATTATATCATTATAAAACATTGTCAATACAATTGATATTCGGTAACTGAACATGAAGGGTTCAAAAGTCACATGTAAAATTAGTTAAATTAATACCTAATATAATTATTTTTATATATTACATGATGATAAGAATTAATGTTTTAGTTTTGAATCCATATGTAACTAAAATTGAAAAATATCAAAAAAATACAAAAAACCTACATATAATATGAATTTTCATTCTTATTAAATTAACTGAACCTGTCCCATTATGAAATTATAAAACACCAAAGAAATCCAACAAAAGAGTTTAAAACTCCACCATCATTACAAAAACCTTTTAATAACAAATTTACATCAATAAGGAACATCATTATAGTTAGACCAAGAATGATCAACATTTATTTTATTACAAAATAAATCCATTCTTCTTAATAAACAACTGAATTTAATAATCCCAAATAGAACTAAATTACCTTTTACTCAATTTAAATTTCAAAATTCTTTAAAATTAATCACAAATCATTTTAATCTGTCTTTAAACAAAATAAGTATATTTTAAATTTCAAAGACCTAATTTAAATATTAAATTTAACTTATAAATCCAAATATGTATTATAAATCATTTTTAATTTAAAACAAATTATATTCTCAGTAAAACTTCATAAAAATCATAAGGAACATTAAAAATTATAATATACTAAAATGATTTTTATATTAAAAAAATAAATAAAAATCATAGAGTTTATAAATTATTTTCACAACATTTTATTCTCACTTATATATATATGTTATTAAATATGCTCATATATAATAAATAACATAAATTTATCCCAACCAAACATAACACTATAATTGGAATCCTATTTTATTTATCTATATAAATTAATTATAAAATAAAACAAATAAAAAAATTAAATAAATTTTGAAAACAAAAACCATTTCATTAAAACAACTAATTCAACAATATCAAGCACCTATTATAATAAAATATTTCTTTTTTGAACACTATTTTTTTGCAAAATTTATTATTAATCGTAAAAATTAAAAAAACTCCACACCAGATAAGAAACTAATTAAAATTAAAATTTATATAAAATAACATATTATTTACACAAATACTTTTATCTTAGTGGGTCTTAGAATTAATAAATGAAAACGTATTGGTATATTACAAAACCATTGTTACTAAAATGAAACATGTCAATATATTATTTAAAATATTTCATAAATTCTTGAAAAATCATGTATGTTTCCAAACAAGGATCAAAATATTTGTTAAATATATTAATAAATTATTATAGATAATAAAATATTATTTTTTTAATCTTGAAATTTATAAATTTTATCATGATAAATAGGAAATATCTAGCAATCCTAACTCATAGTTTTCATAACACAACATTAGAGTACCCCTTAAATCCCAACAATGATATTAGTCAAAATCAGCATAATTTTTTTGTAAAGATATAATGATCAATACTGTACTCAAATAATTTAAAAATAATATGTTGAAAAAAATAATTGACATTATGATTTAAAAATAATGAAAATAAATTATAATCATGTAATTTAAGTAAATGGATCATTATAAACATAAGGAATAAAAATGATAACATCCATACCGTTTTTATCATATTAATTAACATGATTAACACCATCGGATAATAATATGGAATCCCAAAAAAAAGGAAAAAACAATACCGCACCACTATTGGATTTTTTATTACTTTTAAAAAATTACATTTTAAATGATTGAAAAGAAATTACATATAACCTTATCATGAAAACGAGTATAATAATCAAAGAATTTGGAAAGGATTAGAACAAACTATCAGTGTATAATTTATACTATGATAATGAATAAGATAGAATCTAAACAATAAGATATTGATTTTGAGCCTTTGAACAATAAATTTAAATAAATAAGTAAAAATAAAAACATAAAATGATCTATACATTTCAAAGAAACAAATAAATATAAATATTAAAAGTTGGTATTATATAGATGAATTAAATTACTGTGGTTATAGTTGTAGTGGATAATATCATGAAAATAGTTTAGTTAATCATTTTTATTTTACTCAACTTCATTAAAAATTTACAAAAAAATGATTGTTATAAGATTAAAAAATAGAATATATTTATATAAAACCTAAAATAATTATTATAAATAACATTATCAAATTCAGTCATTATCCTAGTTGTCATTATCTCAAACATGAATTATAAAAAAATAAATACTTTCCATACTTTCTTTTTTATGACGAAAATATGGTTATATAAAATAAATATGAATCAAAAAACCTAACACATAAATATATAAAAGGAAAATTTTATTTTATATAATATAAAATATATTTACCAGTAACATATTGAAGTGGATTTTATTTCAATTCGATATAAAAAATTTATAATTGTAATAAACTTCCATGAATTTTATTTTTATATATTAATATTAAAAATAAATATAAATAATTCTAATTAATAGTAACGAACATATAAAAATGGTTAAAACATGAATTTTCTAAAATTTTAAGAAAATATGTTCATATTATATATAATACACTAATATTTAGAAAAGAGAAATCCCATAAAGTCAAAAAAAATATACCAACTAAACTCATTAAAATTTATTTCAAATCCTCATTTGATTAACTATAACAAAAATATAGATAATTGAAATATCTAAAAACTGTAAATCCAAATAGAATATTCAAACCCTAAATAAAAAAGTATTGAATTATTACTCATTTTTTTTCTATAAAATAAAAGATACAAACCTGGTATCATAAAATTTATCCAATCAAATGATTTTTTTGAACATGAAAGATGCCGAAAATAAAAATATACTAACTATATGAAAAAATTAATAACAGATTACAAATTTTTTGAACATGAAATAAAATATACATAACATTTAACAAAAATGTTGACCATACTTAAAATATTTTCCAAACATCAAATATGGGAAATTTCATCAATTGTAAATGACTCAGCATAATTTTAAATATACATTAAGAATGAATGATATAAAATTAAAAATATATTATTTTGAAAATTTCCCTAAACTAATTAATATATATCTCCTTTCAAAATTCATTCATCATCCCAGTTTTGATTACCTTAAACATAAATCCTTAAAAAAATAACTATAATCCAACCATCCTTTCTTGTTATGACAATAAATTTATGAAACATTAAAATGAAAATAAAAAGTAACACACATATACATATTTATATATATATATATAATAAACTATTATTATCTACTATAAAATATATTTAAAAATAATTTTGTGGAAATGATTTTATTTGGATTTTCTAATGACAATTTATCACCTATAATCTATTCAAATAGATTATATTTTCAGTAGTATATAATTAAAAACATGTATAAAAAATTATAACATAGAATAAAGAACTTATAAAAATAATAAAACATAATGGATTAACACTTTTATAAAAATGTTATGTACTCCACATAATAATATGACCTAATGAAATGAAAAACCTCTAAAAAATATAAAACCTAATATAATAAAACAATTTGTATAAAAAATATTTTCATAATTATTAAATAAACATACATATAGGATAACTATAATCATGATCTTACATAACTAATTATTTCAATGAAAAATACATTGATTGGTCAGTTAAAAATTTGTATACGAAACAAAATCATTGAATATATATAATAAAAAAAATTCTATTATACAAAAAAATATACGAAACAAAAAATAATTAATATATCTAAACATAAAAAATTCATTCAGTGAACCTATTATCATTATATCATACACAAATCATAAAACATAATAACTAGATTCCACCCTTCCTTTTTGATGATGAAGCATTTGTTATCAAAATTTAACATGAATATACAAACATACATAAATATATTTAAATCAAATATTATCCAAAATAAAATATATTTACTATTACATTTTATTATTGAATGGAATTTATATACATTATCAACATGTGATATTTGATAGAAATTTTCAATAACCTACATTTTCATATATATCAACTATGAAAGAATTTAAAACTATTCTGAATTAAAAATAATGAAATTTTAAAATAGAATAAGTCTCTTTTGTCTAACATGTTCAAAAATATATTACAAACACCACTAAATTAAGAGAAAATCAAATATAATTTGCATTCAATTGGGCATAATTTTTGTTACATTCAATGAAATATACAATTTAAAATTTTAAAAATTATTTACATTATAATGAATATTAATTCACAATTTTTTAATGTTATTATTTATTATGGATTGAAAAAAACCAATACAAAATATTTTTCTATGATAATCTATCACATATATATATACATATAACTCTAGAAAAAGTATTCAAATATTTTAAAACCATTAAAATGTATTCTAGATCAATAATACCATAATCACTAGAAAAATGTTTATGAATAATAATCATGTATGGATACCTAATTATGTTTGAAATATCATAAATAACATGAAATAATTTTTTTAAATAATGAGAAAATAAAACAATAATTTACTTATATGGAAGAAAACTATAACCAATGAATGTTGTTCTCATTTGAAAGAACCAAATCCAAGATATATATTTCAAATAATATCAATGGATAGTCTCTTACACATATATCATATGTCATAAAAAATCGATAAATATTATCCAATGAATAAGAAACCTCGGATAATATTTTTATCCTATTAGAAATATCAAATGTATTCGGTTTTTTGAGTTTCTAAAATATTTTTTTTCTAATGTACTAATTATTTTTATTTATATGAATAAAATTTCCTAAAGAAATTGTATATATTTAATCATCATATTTTAATAATATATAAAAATAATTAATAACTCATATAATAGATAATGATGAGGTCTAGTCATCTAATGTAAAAAACAACCCATATACTACTTTAGTAACCTCCACAGTATGCAATGACATTACACTAGTTAGAACAATAAAACAATGTACTGATATTCTTAACTGACACAACATAAGGGGTTGAACATGTGAAAATCCAAAAAACCCTATATGAATTTGTATGCTACAACACATACATGGGGATCTCTAGTGTATAACTCATAGTATAAGGTTGGGTTAAAATAAGGAGGTGGAGGATCTGTGATGACAGGTTGGGCAAGTTGGGAATGCATTGTAGGATTCATAGTTTTTTATTGTCTAATCAATTATTAAAACATATCCCTCAAAGTAGATTAAATTTCATCTCTCGTATATTGTTTTAGGTATTTCAACACATATTTTAATGATTCTATTTCCAGGTCACCTGATTTTGTTAATTTGATAACAAAAATCAATCCTATTTGTGACACCCATGTCATATCCCATTAAACAGATGAGGTGTTTTTGATTTCCTAAAGTAGTAGTGAGGCTTCCTATCATACCCCATTGGGTAAAAGTATTATGTTTCACTTTCTCTTGATGGTCAAAATGAGTTGAAAAATTCAAATTTTATATTAGACATTTTAAATTTAAAAATAAAAATATTCGTTGACAATAAATATTATTTTCATATTATTATGTAATCTATATCCAGAGATTTATCAATAAGATAATATTATTTTTTTCCTACTTATTTAAATTTTTCATGGTGTTTGGTGGGAGATAGTGAACAAAACATGAAATCTTCTGAAACACAAGTAAATTGATCTCAAAATGAATCAAACATTCCTGAAATAATTTTCTCCCTCAAAAAATAATACCCTCCTCATGAAAAGGTATGATGGTATACAATAAGAAAATGGATTTCTTGATGAGTTATTTTGGAGGTTTTTTACATAAAAATAATCAAATAATTAATTAGGTAATATATATAACAATTTTTTAATATAAATTAAAAATATTACCATAAATGATTCATAATTTTAGTGTGTAAATTTTTCCCACATATCCACATCAAAATACACAAACTGAAGGATTTGGATTTCATTCTCCAACTTACAAAAGAATATTTTTTGTCTATTTTTTCAATATATATCTATATAATCATCGATAAAGATAGAAATCATTTCTTAATTTTATTTTTTTCTTCAAAAAATAATGTTATATTAAATTAAATTAATTAAAAATTAGTCATTTTAAATATAAAATATTAATAAAATTGTACAAAAAACTTTATTAATATTTTATACCATTATTTGATCCCACATATTTTCATTCATCATCATCTCAATGAAATTTTTTTCATGATATAAAATTTTAATCCTACAATGGCCTTTCATAGTGGTATAACTACTTAACTGTATTTCATTTGGAGAAGTTGGTTTATTTTAATTATAAAAATTATTATGTATTCCATGTTGTCCACTAGGAAGTGATGTTTTTAGAAAATTTGTAACACATCATTTAGAAACTATATAAACGAATTTCTATATACAATAAATATAAGACTCCTCTATAGGAACACTGGTTATAACACCCCATGATTTTATGGAATTTATCTCCTTAATAAAATTCAACTTTATCAAGGGAATATGTTGTATACTACACTAAGTAAAAAATAGTTATATACTATTAAATATTTATTTCACTATTGGATGAATAATGTTACCAATAGTATAGTAACATCACCTATTAAGGTATAAATAAAATTCAGGCATACAATACTCATACCTATAATGTTATTATATCACAACATATCAATATAATTTTTTAAAAATGATAACTTTATTTTTTTTATATTTTTGAGACACAAATGTTTATTTAAAATTTTATAATTAATTTAAAGATTTAAAAGTAAATTTATTTTCATAAAATTGATTCATGAATTAATATTTTGGTGTCTTATTATTAATATATATATTTATGTTACTTTAATTATTTTCTCAAAGTGTCACAATATCTGTTATAATTTTAAATTTGTATTTTTTCAAATAATTGATTCATTTAAATAGAAATAATATTTTAAATAGTTATAAAAATATTTTCAAATAATAGAGTTAATTTTTTTAATTATCCATCTTGAAAAATTATTACGAAGAAGTTTTCGTGATTTTTCAAGAATAGTTCAAATATAGGTGAAGAATGAAATATGGTAATTTATGATAAATAAAAGTATGAATTAAATTTACATAAAATCTAACTATCCTTCTCTACTTATTGTATTTCTTCATATAATCATAACTATTTTTTTCTGGACATAAAATAATAAATGAATGAATAAAATAATAAAAAAACACTTTTGTCTCCAACTATAAATACCACACCTCACCACAACTTTTCCTCACACATCATAATCCTGCAAGATTTCCCATTTTCTACCCAATACACTTCCTAAGACTCTTAACTGCGTCTAAGAGTTTCATTTATTAAAAAATGATCAAAACCAATTTCCCTAAGGAGGTTTTCAAGGAGAAAAATTCATGAGGTAAAATCCTCTTCAACATTATTTATTTTCATTTCACATTATTTTTTATTCTTTCATAAAATACACTATCAAAACATTCATGATTACTAAAATATCCTTTATATATAATATTTTTTGTTTTGAAATGGAAAATCTCAAATCATGTCTCTTGTCCTCTTCATGATTTTCTAAAAAAAATGCATCATCAGTGATGGGAAAATTTACCGATTTAGGGATGAAAAGTTTTTATTTTTCAAATACTCCTTCATGGAAGGTTAGAAAAACATTTTTAGGTTATAAAAGATTATAATATATGTGTTATGTCATGTTTTATGTCCAATAACTAGTATATATATTTAATGATAATTAATAAAACAAAACTAGTTCACGATGTTTGAAAAACACCAAAATAATATAACCAATTATCACTAACATTTTATCTAAGGATTCATATTCATACCATATAACTGAATGAAATATGTACCCCTTTAATGTTATTAAGTTTCATTAATATAATATAAATAAAATTTTGGAAAACTATTTTTACAGGAATTTTTATACATGTATACAAGAAAACTAATCAAGAAAACCAAGGAAATAACGCTCTTGAATGAATAAAAAATGTATCTTATAACTCATTTGAAAGTCCAGAAATGATCATAATAAAAATATAATAAATTAAATAAATAAATAAACGGTTGTTAATTATTTAATTAATGGATTTTATTAGATTATTTAGTTTGTTAATATCGACTAGAGAGAACATTCAAACATAACATAAGTGATTCTCTATGAAACTCCATTTTTCATTTGGGTTATTCTTTCTCCCTCTTTACCCCAATGTAATTCTTAATTATTTTTATGTAGTCTTCCTAAATTCTACATGTATGTAAAAATGATATTTAATTGTCTCTCTAAGTCTTTCATTGAGCTGATATACATGTTTTATAAGTATCCCCTTTTAATTGTTCCTGATAAGCAGTCTCGATTAAAAGAAACTTCCCAATTTAATACCCATTTTCAATTCTCATTTTTAATATTTTTTAAGACACCATTTTTTTTCTAAAATTAGTAATTTTATCATGAAAAAATATCTCTTCTCATTTATTGTTTTCTAAAAAATGAATAATTTTTCTATTTTAAAGACTATAATAATTTCCTTAAACCAAACTAAAGTGGATCATTTCTAAAGATTCTTAAACACTCATTTTTTATGTTTTAACTTTAATTTGACACCATTCATCATGATTTATGCCTATTATCCATTATTAATGTCTAGTTATGATTTAAATAAATTCGTTCATAGTTTCTATTAAGATATTCCATCTCACTACATATTTTTCCCTGCTTATTCCTTGTTTGGGGTGTGTGTATACTTCCATTTCATTTGTTTTCTTCATTCACTGTTCATATCATTAAATATTCATATTTATTATATCGTGGATATTATTACATCCCTAGACTTGTGAAATTTTTTACATATGATTTTTTCCTTGAATGATGTTTTAATTGGGGAAATATTGATAAATCGGTATCATCTACTCAATACAGATTCTTTGATAATTCATATTGTTCCCCAATTAGATATTTGTATGAATAAAAATTTGGAAATGCAGTGAAGGGTGGGGCCTAATATAGCATGTAAATGCATATATAGGTCTCATGAGACAAAATAGTTGGTGAAAACCCCTTAATTATTGTTTCCAAAAAGAATCAGATGGGTTTTTACCCACAGACATAAACTCTATTGATAGTATAATGGTTCATTTTTTAGATACATGGCATCCAATAAATAGGAAATTTCATTATTTAGTATTATGTTATTACTTTCCAGGAGGTTTTCAATATGATAAAATATATGGATTAATTTTCAACCGTAGCGTATTGATTGAATCTCTTTTTCATGTTATTTACCTTTCCATAATTTATATTCCTCATTGACTTTTCTTTAGTTATTATTGATTTATATAACCCATACTATGTGTTCAAGCTCACCCTTTAATTTTTCTTCCTTCCCCAAGTTGTGAAGACGACATCATTGAATAAGTGACAATAATACGGTCGTTTTATTTTAATATGATAAAGATTTAATCACAAATTTTATGAGGGAACCATTTATACATGTATTTTCATCAATACAGCTAAACAGATCGATCCTTGGTGATGTGATTTATTGTATCTATTAAATTTTAATAAAATTGACACTAAATCATGGATATTGGGGTTTATGTTAATACAAATTGTATTATAGAAAGATAAATAGAAACCATAGAACTAGATTATATTACATAACACTAAGATAAAAATAAAAGATAATCATATAAGAACATACTATATTTTTGGTAAGGACGATATTACATGAGTCTTCTAAGAAATATATCCCTATCTAGATTCTATAATTGGATGTTTTTATAGCTCATATATACCTATGGGTAACATCGCTAGCAAGGTTTGTCGGGCATGACTTGGCGTAGCCTTGTACCAGATAATGTGCCTTACTACAAACCTAGTTAGATACCCTCATGGGATATGATTATGATAGTTTGAATTCTTTTTAAAACTCATTATGGGGGATTTTTAATAAAATATGTCTCCATTTATTTGAGAATATGATATTAGATATTCATAAATTTTTAATTTGTGTTCAATGTTTTTAATGTTTAATACTATGAATAATGATTCATAACCTAGGATAGTGTATTAAATATTTTAAAATGGCTCATAATATATGGAAATAAATCAATAACCATGGAAAATGTAGGGATTTTCCTTTTCAGAAAGACTATATAGTCAATGTTGGAGATGAATAGATCATGAAATTATTTTTATATATTACTCAGGTTAAAAAAATAACCATACTACAACTATGATGGATAATTAAATGTTTTAGAAGCCCCCATATTTTAGTGAGACTAATAATCAAGTTATAACTGAGCAGTGGATCAATTCCCCTGAAATGAAATTTATTACATTGGTATGTATTGAAAAGTAAATGTTAGTAATGGAAGTATATTTCCTCATAGGATATGTTGATTAATGGTGGTCTTAGATCATGAATACTAAGGAATAACATCAAATTGAAAACATTGAATGGATAAATTTTAATGAAAAATTCTTCAAAAAATACTCCCCTTAGGAGCAATAGACTAAATTTAAGAAAATATTCACTAGACTATGGAAGGGTTATATGATAGTGTTATTGAGAATGAGGATACTTTCACAATACTAGATAACTATATTGTATATTACATATGAGATTCAAAAGACAATGTTAATCATTTCTTTCAAGTTCATAAACCAAAACTCTAAAGGACATTGTTTTGTCAAACATTTTCTTCATATAATGAAATACTATTAGGTACCATAAAAATTGATAAGGATCATTCTACATCTATAAGTTAAAGAGAAAAAATAAAATAACGGGGTCTTATGATATTAATGGGTAAGTTGAAGAATCAACGAAGAATAAGGGAATAAAGAAACAAATGTTATATGGAAATTATAGAATGAATCATACTGGGAAATGTTTAAAGGGAATGGGAGTTTTCTATAAGTGAAGAGAAAAGGACCCTTGAGAAGATTACTTTATGGTGAAGAAACAAATAGATTATGTTTAATACATATAATTAAATTAAATGGAGAACTTTCTAATCAAATGTCCCAAGAATTAGGGTAATCTACCATAGAAGAGACTGTGGGTATATAGCCATGCTTATGCGAACACAACAATAAAATAAAAATTAACATTTGATGTAGTGGTAGGTACATTAATATTATCTTAAAATCTAGCCAATAATTTATTTTATTCTATATTATCTCATCATTTTATATCTATATAGATTTCGAATAGAATTAGATATTTACCTTTTGATTTAATAAGGGAGTTTTCAGTTAACATTCTTTATTGATGTCTCTTTGCAACAAAAATATGATGGTCATTCCCTTTATGATAAAAAAGGTGCTTTTTTTCTGATCATATCATTATAACTATTGTGGATTTTGATATAATCCCCGGTATATACTTGATTTAAAAATGTATTATGATAATTTATTTTAAGAATAAGGACATTATAATTTTGGAAGAAGATGTAAAATCCCTTATCTGTGTAGAATAAACTCCATTATCTAATACATATCTATATCCACCCCCAAAAGACCCACAGAATGAAACCCTAGGTAGGAATAGAAAACATCATCTAGGAATATGTAATGTGATATTTAATTTTATAACATAACAATTTTACAGGATTAAATTGATATATTTTCTGAGGACTTACGTAAACACCCCCCAAAGCGTGAAGTTGAATTTACCATGGATCTAATCCCTGATGCAAGTTCAATATCAATAAATATATATAGAATGATCATGGTATAATTAGTAGATATTATGAATAAAATATATTATTTGAGTAATAATATATTTTTTTACCCCTTGTGTTCCTCTACGGGGACCCATATTATTTTTATTAAGAAGAATGATGGTTCCTTGAAGTTTTCTATTGACTATAGAGAATTCAATAGCCCTATAATAGAGAACATGCAACATATTCCAGGAATTAAAAATTTATTTGATAAAACTAATGGAGTTCAATATTTTTTGATGATTGAACATCATTCTGTATATCATCAATTACATTTAAATAAGGAAGGTATTCCTAAGACAATATTTTAAACTAGGTATGAACATTACAAGTTTACATAAATTCTATTTGGACTGAATAATTCAGCATCAATTTTCATGGATCCAATGAATAGAGTATTCAAGGAATATAGTGATAATTTTTTTTCATATTTATTGATGATATTTTTTTGTATTCTAAATGAAACTAGGATTAGAACCACAAGGCTATTATTCAAACTCTTATATTAAAGAGGTATAAGAGATGTTTATCATGTGATATTTTTTGGCTTCAGAGTGTGTCTTTTCTTTTCCACGTTGTCTCTAAGGAAGGAATCTCAGATGATTCATTGATGACAATTGCAATCCAAGAATGAAATATGCCAATAAACATAACTACATTACATAGTTTCATTGTTTAATAGGTTACATATGTCATTTGATTCATTATTTTTCTTGATTTTTTAACTAGTTAACCAATGTCACATGAAAAGGGGTTCTATTTGTATGGAAAAACAAATGTACTGAATATTTTTAACATTTAAAGGAATTATTAGTAAATGTTATTATTTTTACTCTTCCATCAAAAAGTGATGGGTCTGTGATTTACATCGATTCATCAAGGAATGTACAAGGTTGTGTCTATATGAAAAATGACAAAGTTGTTTCATATGCATCAAAGAAGTAGAAAACATGTGAATAAAATTATAAAACTAAAGGTCTTCTGTTAGCAGTTTTAAAATTTCATATGATGATATAGAGACATTATATCTTTGGTGAACGATGATATATTTATATGAATCACAAAAATTTGAAATATATATTTACATAAAAACTAACATTAGGAAAAGATGATGGATCTATTTAATCAATGATTATGAATAACCAATACAAACCCACCCATGAATGGAAAATATGGCAGTAGATGCATTTATAAAGAATGATCATGTACTTAAAATCCAAATAATGATTTAGAATGTTCCAATATACATGTATTTAGTAAAAATGGAAATGGTAATTATTATGGAAAGGGAAATGTCACCACTTTTTAAAATTATTTTTAAAATATATTTACTATATAAGATAAATTCTCTCAATCTGTTGATGATAATTTTCAAAATAAAATTAAAATTTTATGGATGGAGGAATTTCAGAAATTATGTGTGAGGATGGAATTCTATAATTTGGATAAATATTAGGTGACCTAACAACATTAGAGCTAAAAAATTAAATATATGATGATTCTCATATCCGAAAACTCTCTATACACCCATGTTGTGACATGATATATAGAGAAATGAAGAAACATTTTTTGGGATAACATGATGTTATAAATTTATGAATTTTTGTCAAAGTGTCTAGTTTTTCAAATATTGAATACCAAGAGATAACTTCTTAGAGAAATAATGAAACCTATAGTTATTAATATGTGTAAATGGGATGAAATTAGTATGGGATTTTTCATTGTATTTCCAAGGACACCATTTGTGAATAATGAAATATGGTATATTGTTGACCAAGATACAAAATCTACAAATTTACTCAGAATAACAAAAGATTTTCCATGGGAGCACCTAGTAAGACTCTATATTAATGAAGTTTTGTGAACTCATTGTGAATTGATATTATGAGAAATGTTGAGACCATGCTCGCATGATTTTCAAGGAATGTGGGACCATTATTTACCTTTGGTGGAATTTTACTACAATAATAGTTTCCATTATAGTATTCAAAAGGGACCATATTAAGCATTATATAGAAAGGGATGTTTAACTCCAACTTATTGACAGAATTTTTGTGAGGGGAAACTTATAAGCCAAAAAAATATTAAAGACACAATAAAAATGGTATTTACAAATCTTGAAAAAATTAAAGCAACTAAATATAGAAATAAGTGTTATATAGAAAAAATTGTTATGGAGAAAAAAATAGAAAGGAATTGGATTTTCATGTGGGATATGATTCCTGTATAAAAATATTTCCATGGAATGTTTTTTCTGTTTTGGTAAGAAAGGGGAACTGATCATTGGTTACATTTCAAAATTTGAGATTCTGGAAATAATTGGAGTTGTATCTTACCAACTATCAATGCACCAAGTCTTTACAAGGTTCATAATGTGTTCAAAAAATAATTGTTATGTAATTACAATGAATACCCAATGTATGTACTCATAAATGAATAATTAGAACTAGAACATAATTTTTTCATACAATGAAGAGCCTATTCAGATCAATGAAACAAGTGATAAATTAATCCAAAATTAGATGACTCGACTCGTGAAGGATCTTTGGAGAAGCCATAAAATTGAAGAATCCACATGCAAACCTGGGGAAATTATAAAGAAGAACCACCATCATCTATTTAGAAGGCAATATTCATGAAAATTTCAGGGATCAAATTTTAGATGGAGGGAAGAATATAACACCCAAATTTTTTATGGTATGTATATTCTTAAATAAATTCAGTTCCTTAAATATTTTATGTTTCACACAACCCCAATATTAAACTAATATTAATATACTATAAAATAGTAACTTGTCCATTGGGGTAGTAATGCGACCATTTAGAATAGTATTGGGACCATTAGTATTGTAACATTGATGCACCCGATTTGCGTATACATTTTCATATACTCTATTGAAAAATAAGAAAGAGTTTTCATAAATTACCTACTTCTTAGGGAAAAATACTTTTATTTTGGTTATCTTGTTCATTTCCAGGAGATTTATGGCCAAATACACAAAACGAGGAAGAACTGAGCAAAAAATTACAACTACATGGCACACACTTTTGTACATACTGTGAACATTCAAGCTCAAACATTGGTTGACTAGGACAAGTACATGCCCATCTATCCAAAAGCAGGTATACACCGTGTTAAAAATATTCACACCGTGTATACCATTAGAGAAATAGTTCATGGATGAGAAGAGTCTACTGTCCTATGTGGCCGACTAAAGGGGGCACACCGTGTTCCACTGATACACGCCATGTATACATTTCTAGAATAGGTTGGTGACCAAAAAATGAAACTACACACTGTGTATGGTAGCATTACATGCAGTGTATATTCACCAACTAAAATATGTCATGTTCCAAGTCAATGACATCATGTTAGGCTACCTACCTGCGGTGAAAAAAATTCCAAAACATGTTGACAAAAGTACACGATGTGTACTTTGGCCACATGATGTGTACTTAGTTTTTCTATAAAAGGAGGACTTGGCCTCTTGACCAAGGGGGACTGGGGTTGTAGTATTGTGTAGAAAAAAGGGTTGATGTTCTAAAATAGAAATGATCTACCATCATACAATCGTCATTCCACCATCTACTAAAGAATCATTTCAACCTTGATGCTTCAAGTATGATCACATCAGGTATCACGAGTTTTGTGTTTATTTTCTTCTCCATGTGTAACTAAAAACCTAGTGTGTTGCGGTTGTGGGATATGATGAGTTGTAATTTAAATTAGATTATATGAATGTGTTTGTTCCTTTTAATCTCTTCTTATTCTTCTTAAACCACTTTTAATTATCACTGGAATTTCTGTACCATGCCTAGGGTAGAATTTTCCATGATTCAAAATAAGAATATCAACCCATAATTTCATTACCATGGGAAGTATTTATCAACTCATAATGGACTAAGCCAAATAAATATCTATTAATCACTAACTATAGGACCAATGAGTTAGTTACTTCATAACTAAATATTAATTTCACCAGACTAAGGAAACATAATTAAAAACGTAACCTAGAGTGTTGGGTTATCAAGAAAAACACAACCTCATAAGCAATTTGATTTAATAAACATCTTCTCATTAATCCATAACCCCACTGCATGTCTCTCTTTATCTTTATCAAAATCAATTTTCATGTATTTACTTTTTTGCTGTTAACTAATTTATTTAAATAAACATAAAACCAATATTTTTTATCCAAACAACAAGAATCGAATCTATATTCATTAAACATCATTAAAACAAAAAATACAAACTAAGTTAAGCAAGATAAAAGTAACTACTTTTTCCCTATGGATCGACCCCTTATTTGTTCTATACTTGTTAAGGTAAAAATAATTTGGGACACCGATAATATTCATTCGGTGAAATGACTTGACAAACATCACTAAGTGTAAAAAATATTTAGTAATATTTTAAACCAATTTATGATATAATTATATCATTGTATAGGTAAATATTTATTTAAATGATTAATTAATTGATGGTATTTTTCTAAAAAAGAAATGTTTATTTACAATTGTATATTAAATTTAATGAATTAAAAGTTAATTAATTTTCCTAAAATATATTCATGAAATAATATATTTTTGTATTGTGATTATAATATAATATTATGAGTCCTTAGTTAAGTTTTTAACGTGTCACAGGATACGGTATAATTTAAAAATAATAATTTTTAGAAAATAATTATGTTTTTAATTTAAAATAAAATTTATCATATTTAAAAAATTATTTTCAAAAAATTGATTTTATATTTTATTTATACAAGTATAAATATATTAAGGTTGAATTTTTCAGATTTTTTATAAAATAGTTGACTTTTTTGGGGATAGTGAAATAGAGTAGTTTACAATAATCTATTATATATAACGGTATAAATTTAATTGAATATTTAATTATTCAGGGATTATTTAAGAACCATAATATCTAACTATCCTAATATATTTACTTTATTTAGTCATTTAATCAAAATTATTTCTTATCTTGATCCAAAATAAAATTCTAGCTAATAAAATAATAAAAAAACACTCTTCTCCTTGACTATTAATACCACCGCTCACCACATATTCTCCTCAAACATCTTTAGGATTGAAGATTGTCAATTTTATACAACATATTATTATCATTAGTATAACCTAGTTATATGGTTCTATGGTCTCAAAAAAAGATAAAAACCAATTTCATTAAGGAAGTCCTCACGTTAAATAATTAATGAGGTACAATTCTCTTTCACTTTATTTATTTTCTTTTCACAATCATTTATTTTTTTATTCTCTCCTAAAATCCTCAGTATAAACATATATTATTACTATAAAATATTATATATAATAGAATTTTATTTATTAAATTTCAAATTCACCGTTATGTTTCTTCACCCCATTATTTTATTCATTAAATAAAAAAATCATATCTGGGATGCTGATTTACTACCTTCGTTGACGACATGTTTTATTTTATCAAATATACCTTCAAGGATTGTCATAAAACCAATTTTAGGGTTAATAATATTTATAATATATTTATAATATATTATTTAATGTATAGAACTAGTATATATATAATATTAATAAATAAAAAACAAGTTCATGATGATTGAAGAAACACCAAAATACTCCAAATGATTATCACTAACGGTTCATCTAATTATTCATCCCCATAGAATATAACCAAATGAAATATATAAAAATCTCATATTATGGATCTTCATTTAATTTTTAATCTAGAAAACTATTATCATTATACATGATTTTCCATACATGTATACCAGTAAACTAATAATGAAAGCAAATGAAACAAACGATACCAAACGATAAAGTTTTATCTTACTAATCATAAAAAATTCCATAAATAAA
This sequence comes from Viscum album, assembly GCA_963277665.1. Taxonomy (NCBI): domain Eukaryota; kingdom Viridiplantae; phylum Streptophyta; class Magnoliopsida; order Santalales; family Viscaceae; genus Viscum; species Viscum album. The sequence continues at coordinate 1,133,954,305 of OY728123.1, read as the reverse complement.
GATCAAAATATTATAGTAAATAAAATAATTTTATTAAAGGAACTAAATTAACTAATTATTAAATTTAATCAGATTATCCAGTACATTATGATCATGTATAGAACATATTCAGACATAAAGTAATAGATTCTCTAAGAACATCCATTTTTTCAATCAGTTTATGATTTCTCACTCTTTACACCAATTTAATTGGTAATATATCTTTTGTAATATTTCTAAATAATTTTTATGTGTTAAAAATATATTTAAATAACCCATTTATTCTTTTTTTATGGGAAATACATATTTTATAAGGAAACATTTTCAATTCTTCTTGATAAGAATGCTCGATTAAAGGGAATTTCCCAAAAAAAATTCAATTTTCATTTACCACCCAAAATATATTTTTAGATACCAAAAATTTTCTAAATTCATTCATTATATCAAGAAAATATAACTTTTTTCCATTTCTATTTTTATACAAATTTTTTTTCTTTTTTCTATTTTAAATACTCATTAATATTTTCATTAAACTGCATTAAAGAGGATCGTTTCTAATGATTCATAGACACTCTATTTTTATGTTTTCACATTACATGGAAATGATTTATCATGATCAATGTATAAATTAGATTATTATTGTCCAAGTATTATTTAAATACATTCATTCATGGATTCCATTACAATATTCCCTTTGGTTGTGCCTTACTCACCACTTATACCTTGTTTGTGGGGTATTCATACATCAATTTTATTTACTTCCATCATTAATGGAAGCTTTAATTAAATATGAATATTTATTTTATGATTGATATTATTATTTCCTTTTCTGGGTAGTATTTTTACATATGGCGTTATCTTTGAATTAAATTTTAATATAGGGAATATTGATGAATCTATATCCACTACTCCATAAAGATATTTCAGTAATTCATGTTCTTTGGTAATTGAATCTATTTATGAACAATAATTAAGGAACACAGTGATGGGGGGGGGGGGGGCTATTATACCCCCTCCATGAATCGACAGGTGTCATTGGATAAAAAAAATTAGAAACAAACCATTCATGTGTGTTTCTATGTTGAATCAGCTGGGTTTTAAACCACCGAGTTAAACCGCCTTGATGATATAATGACTCATTTTCTAGATACCTGACTTCCAATAAATAATTATTTCCTTCACTTTATAATAATTAATTACATTCCATGATGTTTTCGCTATGAAAAAAATATATGGATTACTTTTAATTATCATTGTTTTGATGGAATGTTTTTTTAATTTTATTTACATTTCTGTAATGTCTATGCCTTATAAGAATTGCATCAATTTTAATTATTTCATATAACCCTTAAACAGTATTTTTGATAATCCTTTTATCTGTTACCCTTCCCCATGATGTGATGATGAGGTATTTAAATAACTCACAAGAATAAACTCATTTTATTCTATTATGTTATATGATTAAATACCAATGTAATTATTGATCCGTGTTTGTATCATGGTTCTTCAAGACTATTAAACTGATCGATCCTTTGTGATTTGATCTCCTATATCTATGAAAATATAATAAAATGAACACTAACATTGGGATACATTGGTGAGGGTTTTTTACATAAGTATTCTTGGAATTATTTTTCTAAATTGAAATATTATTTCATTAAATGAGTATAATACAGAGTATTTGACAATATGAAAAAATACACATACCTCGGAAAAAGTTCCTCTACCTCACTGTCTATCATTGAAATAGTAAAATGTAATGAAATTATGTATACCTTTTTATTATTAGAAATTTTAATACTTTGAATAAAATATTATAAAAATATATGTGTAATAAAACAGTATCACTCATGTGTATGTTTCAAAAAATAATCATATAATGGTTTTTAATAGATATTTGTAAAAATCCTACTATTAAATGTAAAAAAGAGTTCTAAAATGTTAGAAAAATATATATATTGAAATATCATAGTTACAAAAAATAGAATTATATACATAAATTTAACCCAAAAAATCATTTACAATGGTTTGTTTTAAAAAATATTTAATCATAAATTCTGAATAGAAAAGTAACAAAAAATATAAATAATCAACATATATATAACTAATCATTATATAATTAAAAATAGTTTTTTACACATTTAAATAAAATAAATAATATATATATATATACCCGAATAATTAAGAGTTTAATTTTTTTATTCCACATATCCCTTCATCATGACCATTTAATACATCATTGACTATGTCTATATTTTAATAATTTTTATCTTCTAAAAATCATTCAATAATCATATAATCCTCATATATTTCCATGCAATAATCATGATCCTCATCACCAAAATGAAATCATTTCCCTTGAAAATTAATGGACCATTGATCATTAGATGGTTGAATGAAAAAAAATATTTTCATTCTATGTGTCTTCATGATATATTGTTCCTCATTCAAACTAAGTATTTTCAAATCAAATAATGGAAACACATAATCATCTTATTACACACCAACCTTAATATCAACCCAGTTACACGTAAATAATGTATCTCCGAATTTAGAATAATCAATTTTCTATATATCCAAATGAACTCAAAAATATTCCTTTGATGTAGAAATTTTTTTTTAATATTTTTCACTTGAAAAATTTTGTGCTTTTGCGATGACTATTAAAAAAATATACTAAATGGCACTCTTTTAATCCAATTATCTTGTAAAATATGTACCCCTTAATATCAAAACCACCCCATGCAATGACATTAAGAGGCTCCACATTCCAACCATTTTTGTGTTTCTGATGTAGATATATATGTGATGACTTTCAAGTTAAACGGTGAAACAAATAACATTTTATGATCTATCATCAACTGATTTTAATTTATTTTAATGTATTTTACGTTTAATTTTTTAATATGTGATGATATATATCTTTGAACCACATCTTTTTCATTCAGAATGTTTAAATATTTCTACATCACTTCCCCACATAGAATGATCATTACCTTTATTTCTCGAATCCATCTACCATCACTATCTTCAGCTATATGTCAATTTATAGGGAGACTAGAATGACTTACATCTTATTAATAATTAGTATATCAATCTATCATATATTAGAGGAAATATTCTTGAACAATAGAGGCATATATTTGATGAGTATTTTTTAAATATCCTTTCAAAATATTTATATGTCATTGGAATGGATAAATCCAACATAAATAAGAAGGCCTATATATTAATATTTCATAAACGAGATGAATCAAATAATAAAGAATGAATTCAAAAAACAATTTTTGGAAATAAATTAATAGTTGAGAAAGTATAAGGTCAATTTCATTCTCCAGCACATATAACTAATTTAGAACATTAATATTTCTACAAATGGATTTTTAAAAAAAATATAACCTAATGATAGTCTCTCTAATTTTTTCTATAATGTACAATGTGGTGTTCATTGTTTCAATTTATTCTTAAATACATTACATTCATGATAATTCATACCTATTAATTTACTATCCATAACTAACACTGAGTTATCCACATTTAATGTATATCAATTGGTTACTTTAATACCATGAATACACATACATAAATTGATATTCTCTCTATTGCATAATGTGTGACAATCCTGAGGTAATTTTTTTTACATTCATAGTGAGAGATAACACTAAACATATTAAAAGGGATATTATGTCCAATATATAAAAAATATATATTTTAAATTCATTTTATGTCTAACAATGTTCCAGTGAAAATATTAGATATGTTTTTCTCAACAGGTATATCGCAAAAGTTATGTTTTATCGCTAAAAATATCCAATATTATTTTTGGAAAAATATTGATTGTTCCTTCAATTTTTTAACTATGACATCCTTTCATTCTAAATGTAAAATAAATATGATTCACCCATAATAATATTCATGAAATTAAAATCATTGGTGGTGTGAATATATTATTTTCAATCATTAAATAGTTTTTTCAGTCTAGGATAAGGGTTATTAATTCTCAAAAATCGTTAATGTCCCATGTACATTATCTTTCATCGATTTCGCAATTAATAATATATATTCTCTTCATCAAAAAGTAAATATGATTTATATCTACAGACAATAAATATATATAATTTTACATATACATGAAATTCATTTAAAGAAAACATTATAGTATCATGTAAAAGAAAAACAAATTCTAGTATGAGTCAAAAATTGTATCACCTCTCATCTATTAAAGTAGAAAACCATCAATCAATGGTGAAAGATACTCATCTATATAATTTCCTTTCTTTTCAGGTTTGAAATATTCACACTTGTCAACACATGTTTTTTTATCGTATATATATATATATATATTGGAAATGTTGAAAACTTCAAACATTATATGTCATGAAATGTGTTTTCTAATGAGGCTCCAATATTGATTCATTCCATTAATTAATTTTCCAATTCTAGTATTTCTGGAGATACACAATAAATTAGGAAATTATTTATCAAATCACTTCCACTATGGTGAATGAACATTTTTTGGTTTTCTACAATCATAGATTCACACATATGTATGAAAAAATAACCGTTTTGAGTCATTTAAATTTTCAATTAGACGCTTAAAATATGTTATTATTGTAAGTTGAAAAATTTCATTAGCATGAGGTTTGATTTCATACTTGTAAATGAATCAGAGATATTTGTTGTAATTATTGGAAGAAATTATTGGATGTAATTACTAAATGATACCAAATTGATTAAGTATTTTTCTTTATGTTTGTACATGAGAATGAATTAGAGTTTATGTTTTCATTAATATTATCACATGTTTTCCCACATTTTGGAGATTTTGATAAACATTATTGTTTCATATTTTAAAAAACACAATATTTGATTAAATTACATATCTATATATAGCCCAGTCACATCGGGCATAATATTTTAATTCCATATATTTGGGATCTAGAATCTTATTTCTTTCTCAAAGAAGTTCTTTTAAATGTTGAGGAAAATAATATAATTTGTTTTCATTCAACCCATTTCATTCGTTCATGTTAAAAAATATCAGATCTACTAATAACATGTTATATTTCCGGAGACATTATATTGATGGTTTCTAAAAATATCAATGCAATCATTAAATAGCTTCTTTTTTTAGATGGGTTCAATTATAAAATCATGATTTAATTCAATAATATGATTGTCTGTCTCATTATGAATATTGTTTCCAACATCAGATGTGTAATTTTATGTTATTTCACAATTCTAGATTCAACATGTATAATTATGGCAATAACTATAGTGTAAAATATAATCCAAAATTTCTATAGAATTTATCTTTCTCAAAATAAAACACTCAAGGAATGGAAAAACCATATATTTTTTAAAATATAACCTCTAGAATATTACTATAAATCCTCAACTCCTATTTCATATTCATGAGTGGTTATTTGTAAATTTATTGAATTATAATATATTAAATAAAAACCATCACAATTTAAAAGGTTAATATATTAAATCATTTAAAAATTTAAAAAGATATATAAAATAAATAAATTTTAATAATAAAAAATCTATCAAAACAATCAATTATATATAACCATTTGATCATGAAAAAATTTATACATAATGATAAAAACACAATTCAAATAATTTATTAGAAAAAAAATTAACAAATATTATCTTCACCAAATTATACATAAGATATCTTAAAAAACCATAACAAATAAATACTTATTCATAATTTATAAAACAAAAAAATTATAATAATTAAGATAAAATTTTATAAACAAAATTATCATAAAAAATTATACATATTTTATCTTTCAAATATATATACTAAATAATATTTAATATAATGAATAACTTATGAAAATATATATGAAATAGTTCTTGAAATTTGAACAATTACAGAGCAAATTGTTAGAAATAAAAAACAAATAAAAAAAGGTATATATTTTGTTTAAATAGTTTACTAAAACATTGTTTGATGATGATAGTAATGGAATAGGGATACTTATTTTAATTTTAGAAATATTCTTTTAGACAAATATTCGAAATTGCCACATGCATTCTGTGAAGATTTTTCATGGTTGGAATTGATGTTTAACTTTATATAACCTAATATAAATAATGATAAACATAAATAAAAAGTTTAATTACCAAAAGTATATATAAATTTTATAATGATACAATTATCATTTAAACGAACCATTGAATACAAAAACTGAAAAACCCCTTATTGATTGAATTCCACATACTAAAATAACATGTTTTGACAATAAATATTGTATACATTTTATCATGATAATATCATGATATAAAAAATAAAGTATGAATCATGTCATTGATGGAAAAAATAAATCACATTATTTTATATCAAATAATATTATTCTCAACACATAAATAATCTTTTCAAAATACATTTGATATGAAAATACCATAGTTGTTTTATCAAAACTATTTTATTATTTCAACCATGTCATGTTTTATATGATTACTCTTAAAGTAAGGTAAATCAATTAAGCATTCACTTCCACCATAATATAATATGATATCATTTAAAAAAAATTGACATCAAATATAACAAACTAAAAATTTTATCCAACATAATCGTTCCATACTAAATTTCAAAAAAATCACTACAATATGATAATATACACTGATTTTAAGATGTGGTTAAAATAATAACCTATCATCTAAAATTTTAATTTAATATACCAAAATTTTGTGATAACTAATTATTTATTTACAACACAACTAGTCTAACCTTATTACTACAAATAAAAAGAATTAAATAATTCTATGATGTTTAGAAATGAATTTGGTAATCTGTATCTTTAAATGTTGATTTTGTTTTAAATGAATGATAAAATGTGATATATGAAGTCCTAAAAACTTATTGAATTGAAATAATTATATTATGAAATGTATAGAACAATATCTTCTTGATATCTTTCATGATGGTCAAAAAATATATAATTTCATTATAAAAAAAAAGGAAGAAGCCCATAGATACTCATTTTTACTGTTATATAAATATATATTGTTTTTGAAAAAAAAATAATATGTTAATACCATTAAATAAAAAATTTATAAGATAAAACAATAATTAAAAACTATTTCTATAAACAAAATAGATAAAAAAATTAATGGATGACATAAAGTTATCATTATGATATAAATATATTAACATCAAATTAAAAATAATTTCAAAAAATTCAGATATGAACAACATAAAATTTATCCAGAAAATAGATATACCCTAATAAAATTGGTGGCCAGGTGAACAATGAAATATTGAAAAACCCATTTCTGTAAAAAAGATAACGAAGATAATCATTTAAACCTGACTGTTGTTCGATTAGAATATTATTTTCAAGAACATGATATTTTGGTGGTCATGAAAAATATACAATGGATAGAATATTTAAGACAAATGAAATTGATAAGATGAAAAAAATCCAATAAATTTGATTAAAATCAACACTGAATATTGTTGTATGGTCTATTGCGTCATTGTAGGATGTGGTAAAATTGATTTGAAGAAGATGAAATAAAGGATTTGGGGTGTATTTGATAATTAAAATGTGTTTTAACATTTGTTTAAAAAGCACATTAATATTGATTTTCTATTATGTTTGGTCATATATTTATAAGAAAACCAAAGTCAGCCATTTTTTTTAACTTTTAATGTCAATTTAAAAAATCAGCATTAAAAGTTATTCAGAAAGACCATTAATATCTGGTTTATAAGAAAAATGTGAAAAACATAAAAGTAAATAATATCTATTGTTTATTTTTTCTAAAATTAATTTAAAATAATTAAACATTACATTAAATATCTATATTTTATAAACGTACTTTTTAATATTGATAGAGTGCATCAGTGCCTATAAGCCTCATATTGGGGGTTTTAAAGCATGCTTCAGGCACTGGGGTTTGGATTTGTAGGCGGTAGTGACGATTTTGGATCGGAATGCTTGCTCTATCATTCTGGATTCTAGGGCAGATTTCGTAATGGCTTGCTGTTGGAGTGCATTATCTGTGAGGCGCTGGAGGTTCTCCCACTCTCGTTGGTCGATGGACGCCCATTTAGAACGTGAATGCCACAAGAATTCTGTCTAGGTCTTGTTTCTAGGGTTTCCTTTTCCCCTCATGATCATATCATTCCTTAAAGAAATTAGAGATTTTCTGGGATGTTTCTTGTGTGCTAGTGATCGTAATTTTCATATTGAGGTGGCTATCGTTACTAGAATTCATGTTGATTTGGATATTTCTCAGCCACTCCAGGATCATCTCATGATCAGGATTGAAGGAACAGAGGATCGTCATCAGTATCTGTTCTAACTAATTTTTCCCAGGTTTTGTTCTCATTGCCATATATTTGGTCATACCTTATAGGTTTTCCATAAATCTTTCGAGGAGTATTTTAACTATAGTGGGGTTCCAAAGTCCTTTTCTTAGCATTCTCGCACACGGGTCCCTTCTGGGACGGAGGTCTGCGATCGAGGAAAGGGAATTGCTTCGGTTCCCTCTGTTCAAACGTCAGAGGCTTCCTATTCTAGGCCTTTTGTCTTCGGTGATTCCCCCCCTTTTCATGATCTGATTCCGGTCTACGGTGGAAGGGGTGGTGCCTCCTGGGTTCAGGTCCTAGAGAAGAACCTCAGTCCTTTGTGGTTGAATATCATCAATTCAGTTTGTCTATGATCTCTGTCTGAGGGGGATTGTGTTCCATACCATAGATGTTGTTATGTGATCACCAAGGTGGAAGACATGAGTGTCCTTGGAGATTCCTCACTCTCCTTTCATAATAAGATTCTTCTTCTAGCATGGATCCCTCCTCCAATGGTTTCCTCTCCTCTTTCTTCCACATCATTAATTTAGCCTCCTTCTCCTCCCTGCTCTCCTTCATCGCCTCCAATGTTTGGTGACGTTTCTCTGGATGGGGAGGCCTTTATTTCTACTGAAGTTACTAGAAATGTGTCTTCAAGAGGAGTCTTCACTTCTAGGGAAATTTCCGCGCAGGTGCATATTGGTGTTCGAACAAGATCTAAATCAAAAGTCTGTGTGATGGAATGTGATTTCTCACTTCATTTGGTAGGGGCCGGGAGTCTGGGGCCAAATCCTGACGTGTCCAACTCAGTGTCCAATGTTTTAATTTGGAACGTGCATGGTCTTGGGGCCAGGGAAAATTCTGACTCCATCTTCGATGATATAATAAACAATCAGGTTTCTATGGTCACTATCCTGGAACCAAAACATGTTTCTAGAAAGAAAAATGAGTCTGCGCAGAGGATAAAGGTTCATGGATTTTTGCAGAGGGATCCTCTTAAAGCTCATATTGGGATATTTTGGAAGGATCATTTTAGTGTTGATATGTTGAGTGTGTCATATCAATCTTCGACCACCAAGATCACAGTTGAGAATCAAGTGATTATTTTCTCCTTCATCTATGCCAAGTGTGATGCTCAGGATTGGAAATCCTTGTGGTGTGAGTCGGATTCCATTAACCCAGATGATGTTCCCTGGCTTATCATGGGAGATTTAAATATTATCTCCAGTCTAAAGGAGAAGAATGTGTGAGGTGATTTCCCTAGGAATATCAGTGATGCTTTCGTTTCCTTCACGGCTAGGAATGGATTTATGGAAGCCGAATTTGAGGGAAAAAGATACCTGTGGTGTAATAACCTCCTGGGAAAGAGACATACCAACTGTCATATTGATCGTTTCAAGATAAACGAGGTAGCTATTTCAACATTTTATGACCCCAGATTTGTTCATTTGGTCTGGGGTTATTATCAGATCACTCTCTGCTTCATGTTTCTCTGGGTTTAGGGCAGAGTAGCAATGGTTGCCTTGTTTTTCAAGAATGTGGGTAGAAGATCCGGGTTTCTCGGATGTGGTCAGTGAATCATGGGACATTCATACCTAGAAGACGCCATGGATCACCCATCATAATAAGATGATACAACTCAAAAATATTCTTCACTCCTGGACCAAAAAGATACCTCCTCGTGATCACAACTTAGCCGACATTAGTAAAGAGGTTTAACTTTTAAAGAATCTCCTGAAAAAGGACTTAAATGATTCTGTCTTTATCGAACAAGGAATCAAAAAGGATTTTCTTACTAATAGTCTTTTAAGACATGAGCATATGGCCAGAGAGAAATCCAGAGTTAGATGGATTCGGGAGGGAGATAGGTATTCTGGATATTATCACACCTGCATTAGAGAATGTCATCGTGTTCAGTGTCCTAACATTTGTAGAGAATATGGTTCCATAACTAGTGATCGGGATGGGGTAGCATACATGGTTAATGCATCCCTCAAATCTCTGTTGACTGCAACCAATCCAAATATATATGGGGGATATCTGAGTGGGGAGGTTGGAATATTTGAGGGTATTGAAAGATGGGTTTCAGTGGTCATTGATGAGCGCTTGTCGAGGAAATTGGATGAGGCTAAAGTTCATTAGGCGATTTGGTCATTGAACCCAGATAGTTCACCAGGGCATGATGGATTCCCTGGATATTTTTATTGGGAGATATGGGACCTTGTTAAAGGGGACCTGGTGAGAGCTATCCAGGATTTCTTCTAGGGTGGGTACTTTCCATGTATTTATTGTGAAACCAAGATGGTTATTATTCCTAAGGTGGGTAATCCTCAGTCTATTGATCAGTATCGGACCATTAGTATATGAAATATACCATACAATACATTAGACAACATTCTGAATAGAAGACTGTCTATTCACCTAGATTCTTGGATAGCCTCGGAATATCATGGGTTCATTATAAGGATGTTTATTCAGGGTGCAATAGGTGTGGCTTAGGAAATGGTTAGTGTTTTTGATAAAAAGTCCTTTGGGGGTAATTTGGTGGTGATGACAGATATGATCAAGGAATATGATAAGATGTAATGGGGTTTTGGTCTCAGGTCTTTACAAGCTTGGGGATCTCTATTTGGACTAGTGACATACTTTTCCGTTATCTCATCTTGACATGGATTTCAACCTTCTTTATGGGTAAACAATTTGGTTTTTTCTAAATGTGTCATTTTCTCCGACAAGGGGATCGTAATAACCCAAAACTTTTTTTCAGGTACTTGTTTCTTTTTTCTAGAGTTTTTGAGAAAAGAGTAGTTTATTTAAATTTTTGAAGTACATGTTGTGTACTTTATGATTACACGTTGTTTACACCCTTGCCGCTCAGAGCCATGTGATGGTCATGTCATGGCCACAAACACAACCATGTTGGGGTGGCATGGAGGCCGCCTAAAGAAGAGTACGAAAAAGCCTAGTACATGCCATGTACTCGAATAGTACATGCCATTTATGTTCTTTTTTTCATTAAACACATCGGGGTCACGTCTAATCGCAAGAAACACCTCCTTTTAGGTATCTTTCGGCCAATAGCTACATAATGGATGTGGATATTTGATGAACCCTCGAGCGATCATCCATCACCTGAACCGAACATCGTCAATTGCATTGGAATAGCATTAGTGAGTTCTCTCTTTTGTTAGAACCTTGTTTTCTAATTCATTCTCCTTTCAGGGCGATCGTGGGTTGAACTTTTTGTGTGTTTTCATAGATCTATGGCTTCTTAAGGAGATTCAATCCCTGTTGCTCAAGTATATCGATCTCCTAACTTCATGGTAGGTGGTTTGTGCCTTTCTCTTGAATGTTTTTGTGTATTTTGTGTAAACCGCACTAATACTCTTGAACCGGGTATTCTGTTTTTTCCCTTGTTGAATGACTACCTTGCTTATATGCCTGAGTAGAGGATATTTCTTGTGAATAGGGTAATTTACTATTCTTTGGATGTTTTCCCTTGCATGTTTTCCTGTTTATGACCATTTGGTCTAGTTTTTCCAATTAGGCAATTGCCTGTTCCATGCCTAGTTTTAGGATGGTGTGATTATTGTTCTTCCATGCTGAGATATTGTCGACTGCTAGCCAAGTATTTCTTGAGGTTTACTTTGGCCATTACACGATGCGATACTTTTTGATATTACACAGGGCTGTGGGAACCTAGTGTAGTAGACCATAGGGAGAATGGACGTAAGGGCTTCTCTAGAGTGTCTTTAATTTATGATGTGAGACCACAGTGGGAATTGACATTGAGTTATTCCCCAGAGTGTCGGTAGTTCCTTGACATAGGCCACAAGGGGAATGAGCTATTGGGTGCTTCTTCAGAGCACCATTAGTACGATACAAGAGTATAGGCGGAATTGACGGTGAGTTCTTCCATAGAGAGTCTATTCTTTAGCTAAACCAGAGGGGTGAGACTCAGTGTCCCTCCTAGAGGGTTGCTAGTACATTTAGGTTGAACCATAAGGGATAGGCTATGAAAAATACCCATAGGGTTACCTGTTTTTTATACTTGCTTGAGTGGCTACATTCATGTTTGTACATTATATTCTAGAGACTGTGGATTGTCTACTTCTGATAACTATCTTTTTTACTATTTACGGCTTACTGAAACTGTACATTACCTGCCAAATACTCACTGACTATTAGGCACAGATATTCGGGTGGTTTCCTGCTGTGATTTTTATCTTTCACCCTATTTGGGCCATGCTTTTGGTCCCAAATATATTATATTGTTGCAGGTATAGATAACGGAAAGTGACCTTCCACATCATGTTCTTGATTGCACTGGAGCTGGAGAGCGTGGGACCAAGATGTGGCTTACAATGATGAGGAGTTTATCTGCATTCTTTTGTACTTGGGTTTAGTATTGTATTTCAGCATTGTGAATTGTTTGGATATTTTCCTAGATGCATTTGAATCGTTCATCATTTATATATTTTCTCCAATTGATTATTTATCAGTCTTCAGCTATTATTGTTGTTGGATGTTTACTACTTCTGCTGATGTATGTGTTGTTACTTCCACTTTCTACTCTTCCAAAGAAATGCATAGTTTCCTGACCATCACACCTAAGGAACTCTCATCTAGTCAGTAGCCTCTAGTTTTCAGGGAAATGTGCTTGAGTCTATGTAACATCCCTGGGGCACCTCTAGGTGGCTTCCGGAACCAGGACGTTACAAAGTGTTATTAGAGGGTTTTCGATTCTCTTGAGATACGGTTTGGAGCCTTTATCCTGGTATAGGATATAATAGGTACTTGTTAATAAGTTATTCTCGGGAGTAGCTAACCCGTGTACAGGGAAAATCCATACTACCTCATTTATTGAAATTTTATTAGTTTTCAATTTTACAGTTGATTTAATTTCACCTGGAGTGACTCACATCATGTGTGTTCTTAATGTTGATATTATTAACGTCCTATTTTTGTTGGAACATTATTAGATGAGGGTATTCCATCTCAGGCATCATATATGATTTTTCTATAATTACATGTCATGCATTTTTTCCATTCCATCATGGATGTATTAGAGATTGCAGGTTGTTGTGATATATGATGTGTAAAATATGCATGATGTTGTGATGGTTTCCTTGATAGAAATACTTGATGTTTGATAGAGAATTGTTGTGTAGAGATTTACTAGAATGAATAGAAAATTTTGATTCTTGAGGTTTTATGGGCCCTCATGAATTGAAACATGGTAGATCATTGACTTGTTTCCCTTGTATATGATATGTAAGAGATGCCAATCTTTGATTCGTGGGGATTATGGGCCCCCATGGATCAGAATTTGGATCCTTAACTCTTTTTTATGCCTTTTTATGGGCCCTGGAGCATTTTCTCAGGCTACAACCTAGATAACCCTAGAAGACACGGTGTGTACTTTATGAATACATGTCATGTATTTTTCAAACTGTGTTGCTGACTGTTTGGGCAGAAACAAGGGGTTGTGAAAAATCTTCTAAAAACATGTCGTGTACCCGATGTGAACACCATGTAGTGTGATCCTAGGAGTCCATCTGTGTATTTAACAACACCGTTGGTGATGGATTTTCTCATACATGCCGTGTCCACCTTGAACATGTTGTGTAGTCAGACCCAGGTACCCGACCATGTCCCGAACTACATAGGACAGTGTCATCCTTTATCATACATATTTTGAATGTTTGGACCACACCTTGTAGTTTGAGCCATGTGTCAGGCTGTGTCACAAACAACATGGTCCAGGTGAGATTTTTTTATTACACTCCATGTCTACCTTGAACACACAGTGTAGTTTTGTCTTAGGAGATCCATGTGGCATAACCATGAAGAAGGGCATGGTTAGGGGAAGGGGTTTCTGGTACATACCGTGTTTTGGGATAACAAGTCGTGTGTTTGGGGTGTTACAAGGCCTGTTTTGGCAGAAGTGTATGCCCATGTATATGAAAAAAGGGAACACACCGTGTAGTCATGTTTTGTTAAAATTCAATGTTTTCATTCTCCTGTTACCTTCTCAAGTTCCTAGTTTTCTATCCCTGATATTGTGATCTAATGTGTGCATTTGACCTTTCAAATTCATGGACCGAGACGTCCTTTGGTTGTCCGCGAGTTGCAGGGTAGTGATCAGACGATAGATATGGTTGATCAGGGACTTCCCGGAGATCCTAATGTTGTGTCAGCCTTGGCACCATTAGTTATACCGATTTCAGGAGCCGATGAATAGTTTAGGGATGGATTTTTGAGGATGATGTAGACCGTCCTGGGAGCACCGCCTCCTACCACGACTATGGGAGACCTGACGCAGGTTTTCTAGTAGTAGCATCCTCCCACCTTCTCTGGGTAAGGAGGACATTAGGATGTAGGGTCATGGATATAATCCATGATGACGATCTTTGCGCATCTCGAGATGCCTCTAGATATTCAGGTCAGGCTCACTACCTACATGCTACGAGACTCTACCAAGATCTGGTGGAATGTGATCTCACAGGCGGGCCATCAATAGTTTATGCCATGGGAGGAGTTTCAACACGTCTTTTATGACTACTTCTATCTGGAAACCCTAAGGGCCGACCGAGCCCAGGTGTTCATGAGCCTAGAGTAGGGTACACTTTCTATCATGGATTATTCCTCTCGTTACATCAAGATTTATCATTTCACAACCCTCCAGGGTGGATATGGGTTGTTCTTGGCACGGAACTTTGAGGATGGTCTCAGATTGGAGATCTTATCATAAGTGAATATATTTAGGATGACATCCATTGCTTCCATAATCAACCAATCATAGATTGAACCAAACAATCTGAGAGATTATACAGGTGAGATCCAGGGAAGTTCCACTTCTAGAATTAGTGTTTCACGAGCTGATAGTTGGAAGTGTTGTAGGGAGTCTACACGTCGTGATCTGAGGTGGCGAGACACATCTTCAGGTAGCCAGGTCGAATGCTACCAGCGAGTAAGGGCTGGGTATATGAGGCTGCAGTGCTAGAGAGACCTAGTGGAGTGTCGATCATGCAGCAAGATGGGTCACCTCTAGTGCTTCTATCAGGTTTTATCACCAGAAACTGGTGACGTGGGTTCATCCATGACTCCTTGTTCAGGAGCAGCACCACCAGTTTCTCATCAGTCTGGAAACTGGGGTTCTTCTGGCTGTTCAGGCTGAGGTGGAGGTCATGTTCATGGTGGTCAGTCACCTGTCTTTCAGCGACAGTAGGGGGGATCATCTCCGAGCGGTCTGGTAGGGTCAACGGGTCATGGTTTATGTCAGGATTTTGTGGTGGAGTAGAACCAATAAGATAAGGATCCCAGACCCTGTATAGTTTGAGGTTCTATCATAGTAGCCTTAGTTTTATCATCTTCTCTTTTTGATACAGGGGCTTCCCATAACATTATCTCTGTTGCTGTTGTGGAGAGGAATGGAATCTGTATCATTTCCTCTACTGATACCTTGACTCTAGACATAACATTGAGGACTATGATGGCTAGAGTATAGAAGTGCATGGTGTTCCCTATAGAGGTGGCTGGGTATCACTTATTATGGGATCTATATTTCCTATAGATGATAAGCTATGTTGTCATTATCATAATGGGCTGGCTAGTTCCCTTCCAGGTAGTCTTCGGCTGTTATCGTCGCAGAGTGAGTTTCGTATCACTAGAGGGTAGATCCATTCTTCATAAGGGCGAGTGGGATTTCTGGGAAAGCAGAGTGGGTCCAGAGCATCATGGGTTGGGAACTGTTACACCCCAGATTTGTATTCTTTATCTGGATGAACAGGGGACTTCACAGTTAGACTTTCCACCAGTGGTGGATCGGTTATAGTATGTATTTCTAAAGGACTTTTCAGGTTTACCTCTTGAGTGTGAGTTAGAATTTTCGATTGATCTCGTTCAAGTATAGGCACATGTGTCCACTCCTCCTTATAGGATGGATACACCAGAGTTGTAGGATCTCAAGAAGCAGTTGGAGGAGTTCCAGGAAAAGGGTTTCATCTGACCCAGTACTTCTCCTTTGGGTTCACCTGTCCTATTTGAGAAAAAGGTTGATGTCACCCTTTAGATTTGTGTAGATTATCGGATGCTGAACTAGTTGATGGTCAAGAACCGATATCCCTTACATAGGATTGATGACCTCCTTGATCAGCATCGAGGAGCCCAAGTGTTATAAATGATCGATTTGAGGTCCGATTATCATCAGTTGTGTGTTAGACCATCTGATATACCGCTTACAAATTTCCAAAGATGGTATTGTCTATACGAGTATATGGTTATTCCATTTGGTCTCACGAATACACCTATAGTTTTCATGGAACTTAGGATCCGAGTATTCAACCCATACTTGTATTCCTTCTTGGTGGTTTTTGTTGATGACATCTTGGTGTACACTCACACTCGACATGACTATGCTACCCATCATGAGATCGTTTTGAGTAAACTGAAAGAGCATCAGTTATATGCTAAGATGTTAAAATACCACTTTTGGATGGACTAGATTCACTTCTTGGGCCATGTTATCTCAGAGGCAGAAGTATCTGTAGACCCAGAGAAAGTTAGAGTAGTAGTTTCCTGGGAGAAACAGAAGAACATCTTTGAGGTGCATAGTTTTCTCGGGCTGGTAGGATACTACTGGCATTTCATACAGGACTTTCCACACTTAAAAACACCACTGACAGTTCTGACCAAGAAAGGGGTGAAGTTCTTATGGTCATATTCTTCCAGGTTGTCCTTTCAAGAGAGAAAATGGAGTTTGACTTCAACACTAATAATAGTCTTTCCAAATCCATGCAAGAGATAAACTATCTACTATGACGCTTCATGTAAAGACCCGTAGCCTAACGTACATGAACATTACATTACTTTTGCGGAATACTTAATACATAACAAAAATACACACACAAGGATCGTAATAGTTTAGTGTCTTTGGAAACTCGGAACGTAATCTTCTAATCCTGGTGAAAGATCTTCAAAATATCCCATAAAGATCTTCTTTTTTTTATACCTAAAACCTTTCTTTATATCCTGGGGAAAATAAAACATAAAAGGGTGAGCTCAAATGCTCAGTAAGGGTAAACAAAAGAAATATCAATCACATAATTTTCATAAGAACATAACATTTTTGGAAATCTTAACCTGCAAAAGAGAGCATAATTTCATAACATGGGATAAATCATAGTAGTGAAATGAAATCATAACTTAAAACATTACTCATTGTGGCATACACACATAATCATATAGAATCATTTCTTGTTAGTCAAGGCTCATTGCCAAGACTATCTTAGTGGACAAAGTCCCTTTCTGAATCGAGTAATCCTCGTTTCAATCCTGTTTCACTGAACCGGTACTACCTACCATTCCAGCAATGTCTATCTCATGAGATATGAAATCTTTACCCAATGCATTGGAGGGAGATATAGGTCCCACCCATCTCTTAATTAATCCTTTCTTATGTGTGCCACAAAATCATAAATCATACATCGTCGCATAACCCATGTAATAAAAATGGGATTCTTAAACAACATGACATCATAAAACCATTCATATAAGATAAAGGAATTCATAAACATAATTCCATCACAACATAGTCAAATCAATGTAAAAATATGGATAGAAACAGAACCCTTTATTATCTTATATGGAAAATAATTTTGATAAAACACTTGAATTGAATTCTTGAGGAAAATATCCTTTCTTCTTCAAAATCAATTTCTTTTCACAAAACATCATGCAATTTTAAAAGAAAGAGATTTTATTGAAAATAGTCATGAAATATTTTAGAGGAAGCTTCATGAAAATAAGGCTTCATAAAACAGTAGAAATCCGTTCGTGCCGTATAAGTTAAAAAAACATTTTTTTTTACTTTTGTCGAAAAAGTCAAAATGTACCTCGTACGAAAAACGACAAAAGATTCCGTTCATATTCTTTACTAAAAACTAACCTAAGGGTAAAATTTGATTTAAACTATTGCAAGTGGATGGAAAAAATATTACATATTGAGGGAACATGGATGTGGATGATAAAATACACCCCAGTAAATACTTACGAATAAACAATCTCGGATAAAAATTAGATTGTGATATTTCCCTTACCTTAGGTCCGACTTGCTTTGTAAGTGTCCGAACCTCCTGTATAATGATTTAAATCATGTTATTGACTTATTACAGAATCATATTCATTGTTATGATATCATATATGGTTCACTTATGACATTATATTACCCGTTCTTTTGTAAATTCCATGTTAAAGAAGCGTTTTGGGTAAAATCGTTTCATTTATCGTAGGTGTTTTGACTTGTTGTTCTTGACATCATTATTACTTATATCATGATTTACTTACATCCAGAATATAAAATATGATTTATATATCATAATATTCTGTATAATAGGTAGATAAATAAAATGAAAAACACCGTTCATGGAGACGGTAGTCCGTACGTACGCATGAACACTGTTTTCCTTTCCTTATTGTCTTGAAATGGAAGTAAGTAGATGACATACATATGTATATATATACATAAATCCAGTAGCTTTATAATTTCATATATTTCATTATTATTTCTTATATATACATTATAATCATTCTTAAATGGTTAACATGGAGAATGAATCTCATCGCGTCGTGGAGACGGTATTCCGTACGTACGCACGAGCGATGATATCATTTCTATAAATATTGAATTGAATTGGAGTGGATTATAAAATATATCAGAATCAATATGATGTTTTAATAACTATGTATAGTTATTCTTTACACCATTATACCCATCCATGTAAGGTGGTGGTGGAAAATAGATTACACCACGGCGTGGAGACGGTATTCCGTACGTACGCACGCGCGGTGATTTCTTTTTCCGTAGGATGGATAGATGGTGAAATAGGGTTGTTTCATACTTATAATAACATATCAGTATATGAGTGATACTGATGTTATTACTTCATAATGAAACAACCTAAGAAGAAGAAGTGGAAGAAGAAATAAAGATGAAAGAATTGGTAACGGTAATTACCTCTTCTTTGAAGTGCCTCTTTGAGACCTCCACTTAGGGCACTAGAATTGGTCTTTGAGGAAGACCAGAACCTCTAGGATGTTTCTAGGGAAGTGGAGAAGAGATTTTGGCAGGGGTTGGCCGAGCTTGAGTGCTCAAATTGGTGTGAGGAGGAGGGGGAGGAGGTGTCCTTTTATAAGGGAGGAGAGGGGCACCTTAGGAATATCTCAAAATATTATTTTATATTAAAGTCAAAATCGGTTTATAATGGTTCCAAAGGGTCTTATTTCGAAGATAAAGTGGGTATGGGTCGAAATCCTATCAACCAATAGGATTTAGACAAGTTTAGGGTATTATTTTAACCTTATCAATTAGATTTAACTCTATGTTAAATAATTTAACTTTTACCGTGTCTTTTTGTTTTCTTTCACTATATGGTTAATAAACTTACTATAACATGCCAAACGAACCCCAAATTGTATATTATTAATACATATATCCTTATTTAAGTCATTTGGCCGAACCTTAGATTTTTAGGAATAAAATAACAATTAATAATATAATATTTGATTTAAAAACTATTTTGTGTCAATTTTGACACTATTTGATATATGATTTTTGTGAAAGTCATAACAGAATTATATGTTCGAACCAAGTTTATTAAATCAACACTAATATATCATAGTAACCTAGAAAATTAGTGGAATTCATAAAAAGTCTTAAATTACATTTATTTTGGTATTTATATTATCAATTATGTCAATATTTCATTAATAAGATAATTACTGCATCATTTTTGTGTCATAAATAAATTATATTATTTGATGTCTAAAAATTACAAATAAAATACCATCATGTAGGAAATATTTTTATCTTTCTAATTAATATTTATAGTCGAATTTATCTTATGTATAACCCCATATTAAAAATGCTTTACTTATTAAACTTTGATTTTAACTATTTTAACCCTTCTTTAAATAAATTAATAATAAATGTCCTAATCTAATCCAAGTGGGCCTAAATGGTCATATTTTATTCCTAAGTTTGTTTTTAGTCGAATTACACTTGTCCAATAGAATTAGGACATGTGTTAGGGTAATATTAATATCATATTTACCCTTAGTTACCTTATTTACTATTAACCGTGGTAAAAAAAGTAAAAAGTTACTATTCACCAAAAAATTATTTTCATCTCATTGAACCACATTTTAGTCCTTGATATTAACCGTGTCTCTCGGATTTTCGAAATTCCATTCACAGAAGCGGTAAAATTAAGTTTTATGCAAAATTCAGTTTTTAACCTACAACTTAGTAGTTTCACTATTCATCAAAAATTGATGTTTTTCAGAACAATGCCAAAATTTCATCCCAAGCTATATTTCATATTCCGAATTCAAAAATGAAGTCTATTTTACCAAATTAATAACATAAAAGTTGCATTAATTAATTTTATAATTAAATCCCACTGTTAAAACAAATAGCGTGTTTTTAAGAAACAATATATATCAAAAGATTGACACTTGTTTATGTCTAATTTAAATGTGAAATTACATCCAATGACCAACTTTGTATTAAATTGTAAAAATATATTCTAAATACACTTTAAAACCACTCAAATTAATGATTTATCACTATTAATTATTTCGATTAAAAAAGTTGTTTTTAATTATAATTTAGTAATTTTCACTATTCATCAGAATTTGAAAGTTATCCGAAAAGTACCAAAATTTCACCTTAGGCTAAATTCGATACTCCGAATCCAAAAATAAAGTTAATTTTGAAAAAATAAGATTTACTGGATTTCAAAAAGTGGTTATTACTATTCATAACGGCTAGTTTTAATAATATTTTTATAGCATATCGTTGTTTAGTGAAACTCGGTATTGCGTACTACACACGCTATCGAGGAAGGTCGCGATTGCGTGTAATGCAAGTCAAGTCAAGGATGTGTGTTGTGCAAGCTCCTTTTGGTGTAGCGTACAACACAAGACATTAATAAAATTAAAAAGAATATTTTTTTATAAAATCTTGGGCTGTTACATTCTACCCCCCTTAAAATGAATTTCGCCCTCGAAATTCGTCGGGTTTATAAATGGTTTACTATTTGAAAGTTTCTTTAATAGAAACCCACATCGTAAAAGGGAATACCAAAACTTGGCTTTAAAAACTAAAGTATGAAATGTAACGATTACCCAAATAAACTAATCACTGGGTTTCCACATAGGTGAAAATATGGATATGGAAGAGAAATCTAACCATCATGTTCTGATGGAGAGTGGTAGAGAACATGGCTATGGAAAAGCCAGTAATCACAAATCCATAAATTTGTGACGATCTAAGGTACCATCTGATTCATCAGGTATAAGATCACTAGGACAACATTTTTTGGTTTCCAAGATCATTTCCCTAAAGTTAAAGAATTTGAATTAGAATAAATACTTACTTTATTTTGATACAATATCACTGTTGTTCGTGCCTTGAACAATTTCCACTTCATCTCTTAAATAAATGAAGTTGAATTTGTTATTCGTGAAGTGTTAGCAGATCATGTGATAGAATGACGGGTCATTCCATCTGTCTCAAACAAAAGGTAAGCAAAAGTTATTAAATATACATAAGTCATTCTATAGTGAGATTAATCATATATAGTTCCTAAAATGGACTTATACTTCATATATCATACTGCTTAATATAATAAAAATAGTTTCTACTAAACAGGGACTTCCTGTAGGCTAGTGGTAGGCGATAAAGGCCAGTCGCACTTCGGTTGTGGGTTCGATTCCTACAGCCTTGTCCGAAGCGATGGGCTGTCGCCCGTCCTGTAGGTTGTCCCTTTTTCTAAAACTACGTTACTATAAAATCCCATCAATAATATCGAAAATCTTCTATCCTTAAACAATACTAACTTATGTCCAACATAATCCAGTCTAATCTTTAGGCTTATACATAATACTACAGTCCACTCTCATAATATAGTGACATCGATTACCAGAGATTTAATACTGTCGTTGATCCCCACATATCATAAGATATGTCTTGTTGGTCACATTCCAAACATTCAAAGTCCTTAATCGTGTATTCTCTTGAATACCTTAGTGAAAACATGAGTGCAGTTAAAAGTTAACACTTTCCACATACCAAAATCCTCAAAATTCTATATACTCAAACCATGATATCACTTAGTCCTTATATCAATCATGAGCTCATGAATACTATTAAACATTTCATTTTCTCGTCTTCATTATGCGCATATCATCTTATTTTCAAAAAATATCTGAATAACCTTTCATGGATACTGGTAACATTAATCATATACTTTCAAAACACAAGGAAAGACAGCAGTGTAACAATCCATAGATGTCTCTTTATTCCAAAATTACACATGATAAACATGTAATCATGCCACTACATTCTCAAACCATTGACCGAGCTTCAAAAATTATTTCATCTCACATATCATTTGTAGTCTCTTCATCATCATCCACATAAATACTACCCATATGACCATACTGATTCTCTTCATGAGTCTTTCCCTTAGGGCATTTGTTTGCATAATGCCCATACATTCCACATTTAAAACACTTAACCATTTTTGATGTCGTAGCAATACCATTATCCTCATCCATGGTGTTAACCGACCCTTTTCCTTTGCACTTACTTGCTTTGTGTCCTTCTTTTCCACACCCAAAGCATCTTCCAGTTCCCTTGAAACATTCTCCTTGATGCCTCTTCCCACATGATTTACATAGGGGAAATTGAACTTTCTTTCCTCTATGATCATCATGGAACTCCATCTTTCTCTTATTAGTCGAGTCAGGAAACTTACCAAATTTTACTTTATTGATCATGTTGTGAGATTCCTGATTCGGCATAATAATGATGTTTGGACATCCAAATCCCATTTCATTTGGTTGCTCATGAAGAATATCATCATATCCTCCATTATTGTGAATCATCTTGTTTCCAGCCATTTTCTAAAACCCAAACAAAATAGTGTTAGATGCAAAAATCGTAATAAGGGGGGAGTAACTTAAATATCTATCATCTTTGGTTTAATCTAATATCGTTACCATAGTTCTAGAACTATATCCTATACGTATACTTATCCATAGGGGCATCCCTAGACATACCTTAGAAATATCTCTAGGGATCTTACTAACGTTTTCGCGTCCTAGTTTCCAAAGGTTGACTAAACCTTTCCTCTGATACCAACTGTAAAGACCCGTAGCCTAACGTACATGAACATTACATTACTTTTGCGGAATACTTAATACATAACAAAAATACACACACAAGGATCGTAATAGTTTAGTGTCTTTGGAAACTCGGAACGTAATCTTCTAATCCTGGTGAAAGATCTTCAAAATCTCCCATAAAGATCTTCTTTTTTTTTACCTAAAACCTTTCTTTATATCCTGGGGAAAATAAAACATAAAAGGGTGAGCTCAAATGCTCAGTAAGGGTAAACTAAAGAAATATCAATCACATAATTTTCATAAGAACATAACATTTTTGGAAATCTTAACCTGCAAAAGAGAGCATAATTTCATAACATGGGATAAATCATAGTAGTGAAATGAAATCATAACTTAAAACATTACTCATTTTGGCATACACACATAATCATAGAGAATCATTTCTTGTTAGTCAAGGCTCATTGCCAAGACTATCTTAGTGGACAAAGTCCCTTTCTGAATCGAGTAATCCTCGTTTCAGTCCTGTTTCACTAAACCGGTATAACCTACCATTCCAGCCATGTCTATCTCATGAGATATGAAATCTTTACCCAATGCATTGGAGGGAGATATAGGTCCCACCCATCTCTTAATGAATCCTTTCTTATGTGTGCCACAAAATCATAAATCATACATCGTCGCATAACCCATGTAATAAAAATGGGATTCTTAAACAACATGACATCATAAAACCATTCATATAAGATAAAGGAATTCATAAACATAATTCCATCACAACATAGTCAAATCAATGTAAAAATATGGATAGAAACAGAACCCTTTATTATCTTATATGGAAAATAATTTTGATAAAACACTTGAATTGAATTCTTGAGGAAAATATCCTTTCTTCTTCAAAATCAATTTCTTTTCACAAAACATCATGCAATTTTAAAAGAAAGAGATTTTATTGAAAATAGTCATGAAATCTTTTAGAGGAAGCTTCATGAAAATAAGGCTTCATAAAACAGTAGAAATCCGTGCGTGCCGTATAAGTTAAAAAAACATTTTTTTTACTTTTGTCAAAAAAGACAAAATGTACCTCGTACGAAAAACGACAAAAGATTCCTTTCATATTCTTTACTAAAAACTAACCTAAGGGTAAAATTGGATTTAAACTATTGCAAGTGGATGGAAACAATATTACATATTGAGGGAACATGGATGTGGATGATAAAATACACCCCAGTAAATACTTACGAATAAATAATCTCGGATAAAAATGAGATTGTGATATTTCCCTTACCTTAGGTCCGACTTGATTTGTAAGTGTCCGAACCTCCTGTATAATGATTTAAATCATGTTATTGACTTATTACAGAATCATATTCATTGTTATGATATCATATATGGTTCACTTATGACATTATATTACCCGTTCTTTTGTAAATTCCATGTTAAAGAAGCGTTTTGGGTAAAATCGTTTCATTTATCGTAGATGTTTTGACTTGTTGTTCTTGACATCATTATTACTTATATCATGATTTACTTACATCCAGAATATAAAATATGATTAATATATCATATATATTCAGTATAATAGGTAGATAAATAAAATGAAAAACACCGTTCATGGAGACGGTAGTCCGTACGTACGCATGAACACTGTTTTCCTTTCCTTATTGTCTTGAAATGGAAGTAAGTAGATGACATACATATGTATATATATACATAAATCCAGTAGCTTTATAATGTCATATATTTCATTATTATTTCTTATATATACATTATAATCATTCTTAAATGGTTAACATGGAGAATGAATCTCATCGCGTCGTGGAGACGGTATTCCGTACGTACGCACGAGCGATGATATCATTTCTATAAATATTGAATTGAATTGGAGTGGATTATACAATATATCAGAATCAATATGATGTTGTAATAACTATGTATAGTTATTCTTTACACCATTATACCCATCCATGTAAGGTGGTGGTGGAAAATAGATTACACCACGGCGTGGAGACGGTATTCCGTACGTACGCACGCGCGGTGATTTCTTTTTCCGTAGGATGGATAGATGGTGAAATAGGGTTGTTTCATACTTATAATTACATATCAGTATATGAGTGATACTTATGTTATTACTTCATAATGAAACAACCTAATAAGAAGAAGTGGAAGAAGAAATAAAGATGAAAGAATTGGTAACGGTAATTACCTCTTCTTTGAAGTGCCTCTTTGAGACCTCCTCTTAGGGCACTAGAATTGGTCTTTGAGGAAGACCAGAACCTCTAGGATGTTTCTAGGGAAGTGTAGAAGAGATTTTGGCAGGGGTTGGCCGAGCTTGAGTGCTCAAATTGATGTGAGGAGGAGGGGGAGGAGGTGTCCTTTTATAAGGGAGGAGAGGGGCACCTTAGGAATATCTCAAAATATTATTTTATATTAAAGTCAAAATCGGTTTATAATGGTTCCAAAGGGTCTTATTTCGAAGATAAAGTGGGGATGGGTCGAAATCCTATCAACCAATAGGATTTAGACAAGTTTAGGGTATTATTTTAACCTTATCAATTAGATTTAACTCTATGTTAAATAATTTAACTTTTACCGTGTCTTTTTGTTTTCTTTCACTATATGGTTAATAAACTTACTATAACATGCCAAACGAACCCACAATTGTATATTATTAATACATATATCCTTATTTAAGTCATTTGGCCGATCCTTAGATTTTTAGGAATAAAATAACAATTAATAATATAATATTTGATTTAAAAACTATTTTGTGTCAATTTTGACACTATTTGATATATGATTTTTGTGAAAGTCATAACAGAATTATATGTTCGAACCAAGTTGATTAAATCAACACTAATATATCATAGTAACCTTGAAAATTAGTGGAATTCATAAAAAGTCTTAAATTACATTTATTTTGGTATTTATATTATCAATTATGTCAATATTTCATTAATAAGATAATTACTGCATCATTTTTGTGTCATAAATAAATTATATTATTTGATGTCTAAAAATTAAAAATAAAATACCATCATGTAGGCAATCTTTTTAGCTTTCTAATGAATATTTATAGTCGAATTTATCTTATGTATAACCCCATATTAAAAATGCTTTACTTATTAAACTTTGATTTTAACTATTTTAACCCTTCTTTAAATAAATTAATAATAAATGTCCTAATCTAATCCAAGTGGGCCTAAATGGTCATATTTTATTCCTAAGTTTGTTTTTGGTCGAATTACACTTGTCCAATAGAATTAGGACATGTGTTAGGGTAATATTAATATCATATTTACCCTTAGTTACCTTATTTACTATTAACCGTGGTAAAAAAAGTAAAAAGTTACTATTCACCAAAAAATTATTTTCATCTCATTGAACCACATTTTAGTCATTGATATTAACCGTGTCTCTCGGATTTTCGAAATTCCATTCACAGAAGCGGTAAAATTAAGTTTTATGCAAAATTCAGTTTTTAACCTACCACTTAGTAGTTTCACTATTCATAAAAAATTGATGTTTTTCAGAACAATGCCAAAATTTCATCCCAAGCTATATTTCATATTCCGAATTCAAAAATGAAGCCTATTTTACCAAATTCATAACATAAAAGTTGCATTAATTAATTTTATAATTAAATCCCGCTGTTAAAACAAATAGCGTGTTTTTAAGAAACAATATATATCAAAAGATTGACACTTGTTTATGTCTAGTTTAAATGTGAAATTACATCCAATGACCAACTTTGTATTAAATTGTAAAAATATATTCTAAATAAACTTTAAAACCACTCAAATTAATGATTTATCACTATTAATTATTTCGATTAAAAAAGTTGTTTTTAATTATAATTTAGTAATTTTCACTATTCATCAGAATTTGAAAGTTATCCGAAGAGTACCAAAATTTCACCTTAGGCTAAATTCGATACTCCGAATCCAAAAATAAAGTTCATTTTGAAAAAATAAGATTTAATGGATTTCAAAAAGTGGTTATTACTATTCATAACGGCTAGTTTTAATAATATTTTTATAGCATATCGTTGTTTAGTGAAACTCGGTATTGCGTACTACACACGCTATCGAGGAAGGTCGCGATTGCGTGTAATGCAAGTCAAGTCAAGGATGTGTGTTGTGCAAGCTCCTTTTGGTGTAGCGTACAACACAAGACATTAATAAAATTAAAAAGAATATTTTTTTTATAAAATCTTGGGCTGTTACACTTCAGGTATTGGGCTAGGAGCTGTGCTTATGCTAGGAGTTGGAGTCGTTGCTATAGGTCTCAGCAGTTGAGGCCACATGAGGTGAATTACCTGATATACGATCTGGAACTAGCATCTGTTGTTCATGCCTTACGCTATTGGAGACCTTATCTTCTGGGAGTGTATTATGTGGTTCTCAATAACCACAAAAGTCTCATGTACATCTTCACTCAGCATGATCTGAATATGAGACAACGCATGTGGGTAGAGTATCTTCAGTCCTTTGACATTGAGGTTGCCTATACAGCTGGGAACGGCAACACAGTGGCTGACGCATTGAGCAAGGGAACTCAGATATAGGCGGTTTAGGAGGCCAATAGTGAGTGGAATATTATGGCTATGTTCTCTATGATGCATTACGAGGTGCACGATAGTCAAGGGTAGACTTTTCTTTCTTCTTTATCTATTAACTCTACCCTCCTCGATCAGGGTTTAATGAGATAGCTATCATATTCTGATGGCCTAGTGCTACAGGAAAGTGTTTCAGGAGAGGACCCTAATTTGGGATGGACGGTAGGCGAGGAGGAGATTATGAATTTCCAGGGATGCTTATAGGTGAAAAAAGACATACGTGATGAGTTGATGTGGACTTTAATTCCTCAGTTTGGGAAGTTCATCCAGGCATCACCAAGATGTATCGTGATCTATACTGACAGTATTGGTGGCCATGTTTGAAGAGGGATGTTGCTAATTTTTTCAAGAGATGTTCCACTTGTCAGCATGTGAAGGCAGAACATCAGCGACCATTATGGATTTTATAGCAGTTACACATTCTCGAGCAGAAGTTGAACGATGTCGCGATGGACTTCGTGACCAGGTTACCGAGGTCACCGTGAGGGAATTATGCGGTATGGGTTTTCATTGATAGACTCACAAAGTTTTCTCACTTCTTGCCAATCAATGAGACCTTTAGTGTTGATGAGATAGGAGGGTTGTACATCCACGAGATTGTATGTCTACATGGAGTTCTACACTCCATTATTTCAGATAGAGATGTGTGCTTTGCTTCTCGATTCTGGAAGGGGATCCAAAAGGCTTTGGGTACACATGTACTTTTGAGTACATTTTACCATCCACAAACAGATGGCCAGTCCGAGCAGACGTTTTAGGTGCTCGTGGAAATGCTTCGATCTTGAATTCTGGACTTTGAAGGTTCTTGGGGGAAGCATATACCTCTTGTGTTGGTTTCCTACAGTAATATTTTCCAAGAAACTATTCAGATGGAACCATAGGAGGATTTGTATGGTAGGCCATTCTGATCACCATTATGTTGGCTGGAGGTAGGAGAGACAGCTCTGGTGGGACGTCGTCTTGTTCAGGAGTCCTTAGAGTAGATAGAGTTGATTCAGAATAGTATTGCTACAATACAGTCACGATAGAAGTCTTATGCTAATCAGTAGAGACGGCCTCTAGAGTTCAAGGTTGGGGATCATGTTTTCTTGTGTGTTTCACCATGGTTGGGACATAATAGAATTCAGAGACAGGGTAATCTTTCAATGTGGTACGTCGCGCTGTTTGAGGTTTTAGAGAGAGTTGAGCCGGTTGCCTATCAGTTGTAGTTACCTTAGAGGTACCTTCCTATCCAGAATGTCTTCAACGTTTCTCAGCTCTGATATTAATTTTCAAACCCTCTCACTTCTTTCAACCTGAGGAGGTTGAGATCAAATTGGATGCATCATTTGAGGATCATCCTATCCAGATTGTCGATCGTATTAAAAAGGTTCTCCATGGCCGATCTGTTCCTCTAGTATGAGTGCTATTGTATCACAGGTGTGTATAGGACGATACATAGGAGAGGGAGGCTGATATACGATCATTTTGGTCGGATTTGTTTGGGTTTTCATCTTCAACTCCACACTAGGGAATTTTTGGGATGAATTCCTTTAAGGGGGATGTTTTTAAGAACCTGGACCTTCTTTTCAGGTATATTTTCCCTTTTTCTATAGTTTTTGAGAGAAGAGGAGTTTCTATAAATTTTTGAAGTACATGTCGTGTACATTATGAGTACACGCTATGTATTACCTTTCCACATGATGGAATGTTCTAGTATTTTCATTGCCACATACACGGCCATGTAGGGTTGACATAAAGGATGCCTAAAGCAGAGTATGGAAATGACTAGTACACGCCGTGTACTCCAAGAGTATACACGGTGTACTTTTTTTCATTAAACACATTGAGGTCACGTCTAATCGCCAGAAACACCTCATTTTTGGCCTTATTCGGCTGAGATCTACATAACGATCGTGGATCTTTGACGAACCCACAAGAAATCGCCGTACTCCGAATTGATCTATGTCGATTGCGTTGGAACTGTATCAGTGAGTTCTCTCTTCTGTTGGAACATTGTTTTCCAATTACTTCTCTTTTACAGGTTATTATGGGTTGAATGATTGGTGTGTTTTTGTAGATCTACAAATTTATAAGGAGATTCAATCCACTTGGATCAAGTATATCAATCTCCTAACATCATGGTAGGTGGATTGTGCATTTTGTAGAAAGCCTTTGTGTATTTTGTGAAAATTCCACCAATACCCTTGAATAAGGTATCTTGTGTTTCCTGTTTTTCCCTTATTGTTTTCATGCCTTTCTTATATTCCAGAGTAGAGGATATTTCCTGTGAATAGGGTAATTTATTGTGATTTGGATGATTTTCCCATGCATTTTTGCCTGTTTATGACCTTTTGGTATAGTTTTCCTTATTATGCTATTTCTAGTTCCATTCATAGTGGTAGGATGATGTGACTATTGTTCTTCCATGCAGAGATGTTTTAGACTTATAGAAAAGTATTTCTCGAGGCTCACATTGGCCTCTATGCAATGTCATGCTAGATGACTTTACACAGGGTTGTGAGAACCTAATGTAGTAGGCCATAGAGTGAATAGACGTAAGGGATTCTCCAGAGTGTCATTAATTTACGATGCGAGAACACATGGGGAAATGACACTGAGTGCTTCAATAGAGTGTCTGTAGTTCCTCAACATGGGCTACAAGGGGAATGAGACATTGACTGATTCCCCATTGCGCATTTAGTACATTACAAGACTATATGGGGAACTGACAGAGAGTTCATCCCATAGAGTCTATTCATTAGCTGAAAAAGAGGGGTGAGACTGTGTGTTCCTCCCTGAGGGTTGCTAGTACGTATAGGTTGAACAATAAGGGTTAGGCTCTGAGAACTACCCAGAGGGTAACCTGTTTGTTCTACTTGATTGAGTGGATACATTCTTGTTTGTATATTATATGCCAGAGACTGTGGATTGTTTTCTATTTTGCAATATCCTTTTTACTATTTACTACTTACTATTACTGTACTTTACCTGCCATATACTAACTGACTGTTAGGAAAAGATCTTCAGGTGGTTTTCTACTAGGATTTTAATCTCACACCCTGTTTGGGTCATGATTTTGGGCCCAAACAAATTATATTGTTGCATTTATAGTTAAGGGAAAGCACCCTTCTACATCAATTTTTTGATTACACTAGAGCTCGAGAGCATGGGACCAAGATATGTCTTGCGATGCTAATGATTTTATCTGCATTCATTTGGACTTGGGTTTATTACTGTATTTCAGCGTTGTGAATTGTTTGGATAATTTCCTAGATGCATTTGTATCATGCATCATTTATATATTTGCTCGTGTTATTTATTTATCAGTCTTTTGATGTTACTGTTGTAGGATGTTTTCTGCTTCCACTGTTGTATGTGTTGTTACTTCCGCTGTGTACTCTCCCAATTAGGGAATAGTTTCCCCACCATAACACCCAAGGCACTCGCTGCTAGTCGGAAGCCTCTAGCATTATGAGAAATTCTATTGAGGCCATGTAACATCCCTGGGTCACCTCTGGGTGGCATCCAGAACCGGGATGTTACATGGATCCATTATCACCCACTCTTTCCGTTCTATCTCAAAATGTTTTTAGCTTCTTTATTAATCACGGCCTAAACATGGGTAAAATTATCCCTTATCAGAATAGGAATTCTACAATAGGTATCTCAATCATGATGTTTGAAGATGAAAAAATTATCATTATCAATGTAAGTATATGTTCGGTGCATGGGTAGAATGGTCTTCTGGGGTAATATTATAAGTGGAGTGGGTAGGTGGTGATTAAAGAGAAACGTTTAGTTTATATAACAAGGAATTGATCTGATAAGAGGGTGAGAGTTGTGGAGCTATGTTTGAATATAGAGAGGGGATCCTTTCCCAGGGTGTATTTTGGGGGCCCAGTTAGTCCCTCTTCTCTTAGGGTCTATCATTTGGATAAACTTATAAGAAAAATATTCAAGCGGATTTATAACTGGAAAAATAGATTTCTTTCCACCGAAGGTTGTATAACTATAGTGAATAGTGTCTTCGTCTCCATTACCCAGCATATTCTCTCTACCCTGAAGGTTCCCAAAAGTGAAATTTCCAAACTGGATAAGAGTATAGAGTGCTTTAAATGGTATGGGAAGATGGATGCCAGACATCATTGGGCTTCATGGAAACATATTGCAAGGCATCTCTCCGAAGGTGGGATTAATCTGAGGAGTGTCTCCTCATCCATGGAGGGGTTTCATGAAAATCTTGGGAAGGATGTGATGGAAGGTCAGTCCCTTTGGGGAAGGACTATGCAAGAAATATATGGTCAGAATAAATGGGTGTAGAGATCCAATTATTCACGGATATGGAATCTGATTCATCCATTCATGGAGGTTTTACATCATCACTCTCATTTGTAAGTGGAAATAGGGAACATCATCTTCTGGAAGCATAATTTGGGGGTGGGCGAGCTGTTTTTTCCAGGATTCCCCACCTGATACATATCTTTTTGTGGGGCATGTGGGTATCCTTAATTTCTAAAGGCCATCCTTGACGAGAATAGACTCGATGTTTTTAACAGAATTATTATCAATGATGATCCTGATAATCTTATTTTCATAGGTTTGATGTTGTGTATTTTTTTAATTAAGAATTTTATTCATGTGACAAGGGACATTTCAAATGGAGTCCCATGGGGAGTGACTCTTTGGTTGAAGTTGAATCCATCCAAATTTAACTTTACAGTGTGGCTTGTGAGGAACAAAGAATTGCCTATAGATGAAAATATTGAGGGTATTGGTGTGAATATGGCCTCTAAGTGATGGTGTTTCAGGTATTCAAATCATGAAACAATGGGTCATCTTTTCTATGACACTGAATGGTCTAGGGGGATTCGAAAGACCTTTGGCTGGTTTTTTTGTTTTGATGAATTAGGAGGGGTGTAGGAGAATTTTATAAGCTCATGGTTTAGGGGTACAGATTCCTATAGGGATGATTGGAAGGCTAAGACCATCATTCTTTTTGTTGGTTGCTAGATTATCTGGCTGGTCGGAAACACGGTTCTCTATAATCATGCCTCGAGGACACTCATTAGTGTTATTTTCCGAATGAAAAATATACTACTGTATTTGTTTCAACTATGACCATATTTCCACTAAGAACCAATAGTTAATTATACATTATCTAATATCTTAAAGGCCAACGCGGTTGATCTTTCATGGTAGGGAAGGCAGGTTCGAAGGCATTCGATGGGTCAAGAATTTAAGATTAACACAAATGGGTCACTTTTCAGTGGGGGATGTGAGGGGCGGAGTCATGAGAGACCAACGAGGTTCATTAATTACAGCATTCCCTTCTAATTATGGAAGAGGAGATGTATTGCCAGCGGAGGCAACGGCCATGGAGACCGAGTTGGATGTATGTAAGCAAAGGCAGATCAGTTTTAATGTTGCGGAGACAGACTCCTTGGTTTTTGTATAATTCTTTTAGGGTAAGGGAAGTGTCCCATGTAATGTTTCATATACTATAATAAAGCTAAAATTTATCATTGGTAACCATATAAAGGTCTCTCATACATTGCGGGGAGGGGAACATGGTAGCGTACTTCTTGGCATCTCTGACATCATCAAGTCAAA
This sequence comes from Viscum album, assembly GCA_963277665.1. Classification (NCBI taxonomy): domain Eukaryota; kingdom Viridiplantae; phylum Streptophyta; class Magnoliopsida; order Santalales; family Viscaceae; genus Viscum; species Viscum album. Next base: position 1,133,920,616 of record OY728123.1, on the reverse strand, counting down.
GTATACTTTCTTTCTTTTTATTGGTTCCTTTTCCAAAGGAGGGGATGAATTTGGTTGTCAATGAAGCTTTGGGTTTACATTACTTTATAACACCATGAGGTTTCTCCTTTTTGGGTTTTCTCTGTGCTTATCTTTTCAAAATTAAAAAAATGTTAATTTCCAGTGAAATATGAATGATATATAAACTATTTTTATAATTATTATATAATAATTATAGTGGATATAATATATAATTATATTAAAAATTATAATATAATGTTTTTTCAATATATATGATTATAAAACAATAATTTTTTTTTATATTAAAAATGTGTTGAAAATATATATCAAACATTAGTATTGATTAAACAAACACATAAAAAGATGTTTCATGAAACATTCTATATTGTGTTATAAATTTTATAAATACTTTTACAAATAGAAAATTTTATAGTTTGAATATTTTTCTAAATATTTTAACAAATAGATAGTTTCTTTTGGACTATTATTATATTTTATCAGAATAATATTCTCTATTATAACAATTTTTTTGGAATAGTTTTTGTAAAAATATAAAAAACATATATATTTTTTTAAAATGATTTACGAACAAAAAATATACATTTATAAATTGGTTTTTCCATATTTGAAAAAGATAAATATTGTTTTAGTGATATATATATATATATATATATATGATGCAATTTTCGAGGAATATAATGACAATGCTCCACCTTTACCCAAATGAAACACCACCATTGATTCTAAATCATACTGAAGATCTTCCTTCCAGGAAACAATTTCTTAAACATGAATATTGGAATGCATCTATTTATCACAACCACAATTATAAATCATACAATTTAAAGGGATTATCATGAATGATTTATCTGATGGATTCATTAGGGTATTTTTATAGATTTATAATTTTCATTATTGGGATTCATCAGTACTGGTAAACCAAACATCCTATATATCAATAACACCCAAAAATATATATTATTTACAAATATTGTAGTGTGTACAATTGATGAATATTACATGTATCCCTAATTTTATGGTTGAGTAGATATATAATAGTATATGTAATGGATATCATGGAAATTTTTATGGATTTTTAATTTAGGTATTTAGGTGATGTCCATTCACACAAGCTTTATTTTTCACTTTGGTAGTGTTCAATTTGGTAGAACATATGAAAATTTTAATTTCTCTATATTAAAATAAATAATCCTAAAGAAAAACTAAAAAAACACTTTATCATTGCTAATATAGTAATATTTTCCAAAGAAATGTTAATGGGGGTCCCCCTTTTCATTTCTATTCTCATAATTTTAATGGGCCATTTTATCAGTGTAAGACATATGATTAATTATGGCCACAATACTGGAATGCACTATTAAAATTACTACACATTCTAGAGGAACCAAAGTTATTTTTGAACATTATAATTTAATTGAAATAAAACATTCTCACAAATATTAAAAAAATATATATTTTATAGTTTTAAAACATAATTTTTTATTTTTAAATTATAATTTACGATTTATAACAAACATTAAAAAATATTAATGGATTTATAGTATTTGGCACCTGAATTATACACAAAAACCCTAGTCATGGTATCAATTTCCAAACTAACCTCCCCAATTTAAGAAAAAGAATCCATATATATAAAAATACAGTTATAATGTTTTTAAAGATAAAAATAAATATATTAAATATAAATTTGTAAAATTATATTAATGATTTTTCATTTTTAATTTGTACAAACAGAATGTGACTCGTACTGATTACAACATGTATATGATTAATGTTTGGCTTATTCCTAAACCCCATACGACTTCTAGGTTGTTTTCATAAATTACAAAACAATCCAAATGCGTTTTTTTAGTTTGTTACATATATATTGAACTGATATTCTAACTTTATACTCATTACATACACATTTTATCATTCAATTAATATCGTGTATTTGATTGTCATGAAGTTAATTCTAGTATGTCACAAATAATTTACAGATCATTAAAATAATGTATCAAAATAATATGAAAATAATTTATGAGTTTTGAGTATGTTTCTTATGTTTTGAAAAAAATTATAAAAAAATCCTACTGAGTCATACCAGTAATACCATGCATCAAATTGATATATGTTTCATTCCTAAATATTTTAAATTGTATAATGATTATTTTCTAGAATTATCAAAAAAATAAAAATTTTCATGATTACTTTTGTGTATGTCACATATGTCATTTAATAAAATGACATTTTAAATTGAATATATGATTTTTATATTGAAGCAGTCACATCATGTGTTTTTTTACATGTGATTAATTTATAAACATCACAAATGACTTATGAATCATTTTCCTAAATTATCTATAAAATATTAAAATTTTCAACTTTTTTTCATAGTGTGACTCATGTTTTGGAATATAATGTAAAGTTAAAAAATTGTGGGTATCTTGGAGTAATTATGGGAAAACTACATATCAGATTGAGGTGTGGGTAGTTTCAACATTTCACAATTTAATTATGGATTTTTTTCCTAATGTAATGAAAATAATATGAATGTGTTTTCATAGTTTTTAGTATGCGATATTTATTTTAAACTAAAATTCCTTTTTTAATTTAAAATCACAATTCGAGTCATATTTGTAACATTGTGCATCCGATTTATTTGAATATTATTTTTACACATCTCATATGATTTTTGGATGATTTTCCACACATATCAAATAAATATGAATGTCTTTTCTCAGGTTTGACTCTGTGAATTTTGTTTTGAAATAATATGAAAATTTTAGATAAAAACACACATAGAATTATAAAATTCATACCATATATTTTATTGACATTAAATTGATTCTTACTAATCATAAATGACATATGGATCATAGTATTAATTTATAAATACAATACAAATTTGTTTTTTTGTTTTGAGTAAGCCACATATTTTTTCTTCTTAAAACCCATTATAAACTAAAAACAGACACATTGAGTCCCACCAATCACATCATGTGCCAGTTTGACATGAGTATGATTCCTATATGTCTCAAATTCCATTGAATCATTTTCCTAATTTATCAAGAGAATATTAGTGTTCTTTCATGATGTTTTGTGAGTAACACGCATTTCAAACAAAAATTTCCATTTTAATTTAATAACGAACACTTTTAGTAGTATAAGGAACACCATGTATCATATTGAGAAGTAGATAACTTATACATGCAAAAAAATCACTAATGGATGTTTTTCATAATGTATCTAATTTTTTTTCATTTTTTCATGATTTTGAATATTTAACATATGTTTTTAACTAAAATGTCAATTTTAAATAAGAATACATACTCGGATTCATACCAATCACACTCTGCAAATCATTGATTCCTGTTACATTATTACACATCATAAATGCCATATAGATCATTTGTTAAATATATCAAAATAATAAAAATGTATTTTCAAGGTTTTGAGTATGTAACATGTATTTTTTTACTACAATGTTGATTTGAAATTAAACCACACAATTAGAGTTATGCATGTCACACCCTCCTCCTCCAATGGCCCGAAGGCCTCCATTTTTTATTGATTTTTTGATAGTCCACATTTCAAGGGGTGAGGTGCAACCCTACAAGGCCAGTAGGAATTAGTATTACATGGCACGTAGGCCTTAGAGGAATTCATTGCCCGTAGGCTTCAAACATTACATACAACCCAGACAAACTACTTGGAACTGCTCCTCCCAAGCATCTTCGACGTGAAATCAGCTCTCCACCTTCGCATGGTTGTTCGGCTAGGCATTCCCATGCATGAACGGGCTTGTCCCGATGGCAGGTGCCATACCCTCTCATTCTAGCAATCTTTTTAGCTTCTGCCATGGTTAATGCTCATTGCTCATCCTACTTGTAGAGATCGTTCATTGTAGGTTGTCTTGTTTGAATCTACACTAAAATTGGCCCAAAGTCCTTGAGGTGGCCCAAAGGCCTTACTTACCCGAAGGCCTGGGTGGCCTGAAGGCCTTACAGGACGTAGGGAACAAATCGGTCGCTCGAAGGCCCAAACAGGGGCATATTCTGAGCTGCTACAGTGCCAAACTATGACTGCTACATTTCCCACTACAGTACCTGCTACATTACAACACAGTTCCCACTATAGTACCTGCTATAGTACCTACTACAGTACCCCAAAAATTCTACCTTTTCCTGGATTTGAACCCTGGTTGCTAGGATGCACTTACAGAGTCCTTACCAACTAGGATAAGGCTCATGTTCTATACATGTGACACCCTATTTTTATTTGATGTGAGACATATTTTTACATGTCAAAAAATGACTTATGAATAATTTCCCTATATTATCAAGAAAATTGGTGCATGTTTTCTCATTTCTTAGTGTATAACACACGTTCTGAACTGAAATTTCAATTTTAATCTCACAATAGATAATTAAAGTAATATCAGAAAAACATGTATTAGATTGAGGTTTAGATGATTCCTACATGTCAAAAATGACTTTTGCATTATTTTTTTAATGTATAAAAAAATATGAATGATTATTCATGGTTTTGAGTATGTGACACATGTTTTGAACTAAAATATCATTTATAATCAAAATGAATACTTGGAGTCATACCAAACTCACCATGCATCAGTTTGATATTTTTTATTAACACGTGTACAAATTGACATATGGATCATTATCTTATTGTATAAAAACCTGATTGTGTTTAATTTTTCTTGATTCTAACATGATTCTTTTATACATTAATGTCAATTTAAACTGAAAACACCAAAGTTGAGTTATAATAGTAATATCATCTGTCAGATTGATGTGAGACTAATTATTACTCATAAAAATTACTTCTGTATCGTTTTACTAAATTATCAATAATATATGATCACTTTATCTAATATTTATGTTATTGAATCATGTTTTGGATAGAAATGTCAATTTTACACTAATAACAGTCACTTTGAGAAACTAGGCACACCATGTACAGGATTGAGCTACGACTAATTCACACACATTATAAATGAATTATGGATGATATTACTAATGTATCATAACAATAAGAATGTTATTTCTCTCTTTAGACTATGAGATGTGTATTTCTAAATAAAATATAAATTATAAATAAAATGATATATATATATTCATACCTATCACAACACTCATTGGATCTACATGCTATTGATTGCTAAATGTCAAAAATGACAGAGGGATAATTTTATTAAAGTATAAAAATAATCATACCGTGTGTGAACATTATTGAATATGTTATGTAAAATTTTTAATAAAAAAGTAAACAGAAATTGAAATCATGAACATTGGGTTATTTCAGTGACATTGTTTTTTAGTTTGATATGAAACTAGTTCCTACATGTAAAAACTGACTTATGATTCATTTTCATAATATAAGAATACATTCTTCATGTGTTTTCTCTATATTAAGTGAGTGACACATATTTTGGAAAAAATTATCTACCTCAAACTAATATCATACATTTTGTGCAATTCGGGGAACAATGTGTATCAGATTGTATTATGACTAATTCTTACCTATAAAAAATGTTTTATCACTCATTTTCTTTTTAAAATAATATTATAAAAATTAATTTATCATTTTTTATTATGCTACTAGTGTTTTAAACAATAATTTCATTTCTAAATAATGAACCACTTGGTGTCATGCTTGTCAAATTTGTACAAAATATTAATGTGCAGTTGATTCCAATAAATCACAAATGTCCTAAGGATAATTACCTTGAAATATAAAAATAATATGAATGTTTTTTCATTGATTATATTTTTCGTGTGTCCTTTTTTATAAGATTTATTTTTTAAATGAAAACATGCACTTTTAGTCATACTATCCACATCATGTTTTATCATGATAAGAAACTGATTACTACATGTCACAAATAACTTATGAATCATTTATATAATTAATTATGACAATATAAGAGTTATTTCTTGTTTTTTATTGAGTTACACACTTTTTATATAAAATTTCAAATTTGAACTGACAACAGAAACATTGAGTTATATCTCAAACACTTTGTATAATGTGGAAGTGTGTATAATTATTACATGTGTCAAATGACTTGTGGATCATTATTCAAATGTATCGATACGAAATAAATGTTTTTTATTATTTTTATATATTTAATGTTTATTTTAGACAAAAATGTCAATTGTAAACTAAAAATACATACATAGAGTCATACAGAATAGACATTGTATCAGATTGAGGTTTAACAATTATGGTGTTTCTTGATATGAATATTAACAAAATAAATATAAGATTAAAATGATATGTAAATTATCTGAACAATATAAATTATTTAATGAGAAAACTAAAAAAACATGGAATACGAAATCCCCTATTCATGGTGTATTTATACAATCTAACATATATATATACAAGGCCCCGGCTTTAAACTTTACATAATATGGAGTTTAGTCATGAATTCACATTGAGGATCTTTTTAGTTTTAGAATTTTATAGAGTTAGGCCATATATATTACATTATATCATGAATATTACATGTAGAAACTTCTACATAGAATCAATTTTTCATAAATTAAGAACTCTCAAAATAAAACAAGAGTTATTTTCATGATATAAATATTATTGAATTATTCCTTTCTCTTAACCTTCTTTATACCATGTTAAAAACATTTTAAAGACTTATGATGAGCATAAAAATCTCAGTAAAAATTATAATATAAATCAAGAAAACATTAGTCCATAAATACATACAAAACATATGTTTATTAACATACCTCATGGAATCATAATATATATTAATAACACATAGAAATCATAAATCATAAAGGTAACGTGTGGTTTCCAAAACATACTTACGTTGTACTGTTCACAGCTATATAGGGAGTCAGGTTTGGAATACCCATCATAGTATATTCCCTAAATCTCTTTGGAGAAATATTAATATTTTCCTTCATCACATTACCAAATTCATAGGATATCTATCTCAAGCTCACCCTCCCAAATTTTATCATAGAACCACACGTATGCATAAACATTTCCTAAGAACCACAACACAATAATAATACATGAACAAGCATAAATGAATGATAACATTTTCACATTGTAATAGAATTTAAATATATTGACATAAAAAATTCATTATCAAACCCATTTTTCATAAAAATATATATAAAAAATATATATGGTATTTATTTTCCTTTTAAAAAACACTATGGCTTGTAGAGGAAGCCAAATATCAAATATTGTTCGTGGAGGAAAAAAGGTCATTGTCACCACCTAAGTTAAAAAAGAAACGTTCATTTTTTTCATTTAGTAAAACGATTATTAGAGAAAAAATTCCCTATGAATGAAATCAAATTTCAAAGGTCATTATACCATGTATAAAAGAATGTCGAGTATAATTCAGTGTATTCCCCAATAAAAAGAGATTGAGATGAAGTCCCTTACCTCTTGTCCGACTTGACTCATTTCTTATTTATTCTCATAAATAAATAACTAAAGTTAATTTATAATTTCCTAAAAACAATTAACATTTTATTTTTCTTATTATATTACTTAGTACCATGTTAAAAACATTACATAATCATTTACGTTAATAACAGTCATTTTTTCAATATTTGGTACTTTTGTCAATAATAAACTTCTTATAATTACAAATTGTACTTGTGGTAAATATTCCATTATCTCCAAAATTATTTTAATGATTTAGATATCATATATATATATATATATATATATATCATTTATATTCAGTATATATATGTATTTATAATAGTACATAACATTTGTAGAGAAGAAATGAAATGCACAATTCATGGAGACGGTAAGTTGTACGTACAAATGAATGCTATTTTCATTTCTATTTCATATTTAATGGAATGAAAACATAATGATAAATAGTTATATTATAAATCCAATACAGTATCATATATAATTTCATTAACCCAATCCTTTTTATGTTCCATGTATGGCATGAACGATTCATATCTCTTTGAGGGGGCAGTATTTTGCACTTCCTCAAATGAAATTATCTCATTTACCCATTATGGAAACCATAAAGGTATGATATAAATGAAAAAAAAGAATAATAGAGAAAATATAAATATAATATATATTTCACATATAAATATAGTTTCATCATAGTATACACCAAAAAGGTGGTAGGAGAAGATTGAACAATCCATGTTTCGTGAGGTAGAAGTTCGTCATCCACAGAAAAAATATGATTGTTTCCATTAAATGAAGGTGTGTGGAAGTGTAGTTTGAGTAATTCTCATAAAAAACATTTTATATTGGGGATAATTTTGTTTATTTTCAATAAAATAATAATAAGATCATAGGGAGTGAATAAGTAAAATAAAACATGAGAACTTGGGGGAAAATGTTACCTTTAAATCGGGTAACTCCCTTTTGTTTGAACCGAAAGGCTTTCTTGAAGTGCCTTCAGCCTAAGGTAAAATATCTAAGAGGAATATATATATTTTGAAAGCTTATTTGGTCAGATTATGTACGAGACAATGGGATTGAGAGGTGTGAGTAATGGGTTAGAAGTGGGGTCCTATTATAAGAAGGAGGGGGGGATCTTCATGGAAGTTTGAACATTTTATTTTATTATGTAAATAATTTTGAGTCTAAAAGGTACCCAAATCATTTAATTATATGATATAGTTGGTATTGTTAGAAATCAATTCATACAATGTGTTTTAGACATGTTTAGGTTAAAAAATTACCCTTATCGTTTATCTTTAACCTTTAGTTAACTAATTTATCTTTTACCATTCCCTCTTGTATATTCATACCATATGGTTAATATATTTAATATAAAAAGCCAAAAGCCACAAAACATTATCATTAATGACATAATTAACATCATATATGTAATTTGACAAAATCATAGATTTTTATGGCAGTTATATCATTTAATAAAATATTGACTTATTTAAAAATTCATTTATGTGAAATTATAAACTATTAATATAAATATTTTTAGAAAATATATATATTCTTTATTATTTCTAGAAAACAACATTAATTTAATTATAACATGTTATAATCATCCATAAAATTCTTTTATGGCATGATTTTTTTAAAATAAGTTAATTTTAATATTTATAATATAAATTATTTAAAACATCCATTAATGAGGTAATCATTACGTCATTTTCGTGTCATAAATAAATTTTTTTATTTGATGTCTCAAAATTATAATAAAACCCATGATATAGGGAATTTTATTATCTTTCAACGGACTATTTATACTCTAAAATTTAACTAATCTACTCCATTAAAAAATTGTATTACTAAGAGATATATGTTTATGTCACAACTTCCTTTACATTAAATTAATTTTTATAAAATGGCATTTTCAATTACATGTCGCTCCATGGGGTCCCAAAATCGACCCATGGATGAAGATAGTTGGAAATTTTTCATCCAATAAAAGTAGGACACATTTTTGGGTAATTTAATTTTATTATAATAATATTTTTAAACCTTATTTATCATATTTACCTTTTAACCATGGTAAATAAAGTATTTACTAAAGATACTATTCATAATGTCTAGAAATAAAAGTTACCTATTAACAAAAATTTTACTTTCTAATTCTAAATATAGAATCCATTTTTCCATATTAAAATCCCAGAATATGCATAAATTAATGTAAAATTAATTCTCGTTGACAAAATAAAAATCGTGTTTTTATGAAATAATAACTATCAAAAGATTGACACTTGTTTATGTTCAATTTCAAAATAAATTACTTATAATGAGAAAAAATTGACTAAATGGTAAAAATATATTCTAATTAAAATTAAAAATAAATTAAACGGAAAATTTAAATTTATAAATAAATCGGATCAAAAGACAGTTTTGACATAAAATGTAGCATTTTCACTATTCATTATAAAATGATCCTTATCTGAAAAATAACAAAAATTTACCCAAATTAAATTTTGAGGTCCCAATTATAAAGAAGATATTTATTTTGTCAAATAGAACATATAAAAGTCACAAAAACATGAATTAAAATGTGTTCTCCATTAAAAGATGGTATATCGACAATTTAAAGAATATTAAAGTATTTATTCTCAAAATCTGATTCATTCACATTTTAAGACTCTAACATTAATTAGATTAATGTAAAAACATTTTATCAAACATGTATAATCATATTTTAGTTAGTTCTATTCATTATTACCAATATTATAGCTAGGCCTTAACTACCATTTAAAATAATATGATATTATTATTTTTTTGTATGACTCAGCCTTGTGTGCAACATAATATTTCGGAGAATCCCATTGTTATGTGTCAGGTATGACATCCAACATTGAATCACATTTAAAGTAAAATTTATATTTAATTCCAAAAATTAATAAATATGAAAATATCATTTCCTTTATTTCTCTGAGATTTACATCCTTCCCCCTTTTGGAAATTGCATCCTTGCAATTTTTATTCACTTATACTGTATGTGGGGGTATTTATTCGTAATAGAATTCTCATATTCCCATGTAGCCAAGTCTACCATATGGTTTTTCCAAAAAACCTTTACCTAATGAATTACCTTATTCCACAACACTTTCTATCCTCAATCAGGAATCCAGACTGTTTGTTCCTTATAAGTTATATTGTCTTCCAAATGAACTACCTTTTGACTCAAAACATGAGATGGATCTGGAATATACATTCTCAACATGTAAACATGAAAAACATTGTGTTCCTCGGATAAACATGGAGGTCAATCCACTATATAAGTAATTGATCAACCTTTCTCTAGGATTTCATAGGGTCCAATGAACGTTGGACTCAAGTTTCCCTTCTTACCAAAACACATAACACTTTTCCATAGAGAAAATTTGTTAAAGAAAATATCACCAACCTCAAACGAAAGATATTTCCTCCAGTTATCCTTATAAATTATCTACCTACTCTGAACAGTTTACATTTTCTTCAAAATCAATTTTACTTTTTCTATTATCTATTCTACCAATTTAGGTCCCATGAATTTATTTTCAACAACATCATATAAAAAATGTTGAGTTCGACACAATTTTCCATATCCTCAAATGGATCCAACTGTATCCATGAAAAAATGGTTATTAAAATAAAATTCAACCAAATAAAGATGTTGGTATCAACTTTCTTGGAAATATATTGAGAAAGCATGTAATATATCTTCCATTGTTTTAATTCTTCGTTCTGAATTCCCATATGATTTTTTTGAAAAGATATAGTAAAATTTAATTCAGTACCCAATGACTTCTAAAAGGCTTTCCAAAAGGTAGAAGTAATCCTAGGATCAAAATCAGATAAAATGGAGTGGGTAATTCCATGTAACCTGACTATATATTTAATATAAAACCAAGAAAGTTGACCTTGAGACAATGTATCTCGAATAGGAAATAAATGAGCTGATTTAGTCAATTGATCAACAGTAACCCAGATTGCTTTATTACCTCGAGATTTCATCGATAATCCCAATATAAAGTCCATGAATATATTTTCCCACTTCAACTTTGGCACCGGTAAAGGATGAAGCATCCCTTTTGGTAACTAACGCTCGTCTTTAACCTGTTGACATGTCAAACACTTCACAAGAATGTTAGCAGTATCTCTTTTCATTCCATCACACCAGTACATCTTAGTACTGCAAGCATGAACTGAAAATGGATAACTATGAGCTTTACATAATAACTCTTTATTAAACTATGAATAACATGGCACAAAAATATCTTCCCAAACAAAAACAACAATCTTTATAAATGCTAAATTCAGTCAACTTACCCTTATGAAACAACTCTACCATTATCTACAACTCATTTTATTCCTTCTATGCTTTCTTAATTATTTATGACAGATATTATTTCACTAACACCTGAAACAAAATAGAGTAATTTCCGGAAACTACAACTTATATGACAAATTTCAACCAATCTTCAAGAAAAGGATCTTTTTCTAAAAGAAAAAAATGTTAATGTAGCATTACATTTTAAACTCAAAGCATAAACCATTTTATTTTCCATTTCTATATGGTAATGAATTGTGAAATCTTTATCCTTGGTAAATTTCATCCAACTCCTCGGTCTTATGTTCAATTATTTTGGAGTGAATATATACTTCCAACTTTTGTGGTCTGTATATATTTGACATCTTACTCCATACATATGAAGCACCCATAATTTTAAAGAAAAAAAGTATAAGATAAGTTTAATTCATGTGTATGGTAATTTAACCCATGAGGTTTTAACTTAAGTGAAGCATAAGCGATTACATGATAATTATACATTAGGACATAATGAATTACTTTCAATGAATCATAACTTTACATAACAAAATTACAATTTCTAGAAGGCAGTGCCAAAACAAGAGCATTCTCTAATCTTCATTTTAATTTATGAAAACAATCATCACATTATATCATCCAAATGATCTTAACACCTTTTCGAGTTAACTTATATAGTGGTATAGATAACATAGAGAAATTTCCAACAAACCACTCATAATAACCTGCTAAATATTGAAAAATACGATTATTAGTTATATTTGTATGTATTGACTATTATTCAACAACTTTTTTTAGAAGGGTCAACAATTTTTTCATCTTTAGAAATAATATGGCCAAGGTATGAAATTATTTTAACCAAAATTCACTCTTACTAAACATTCAATATTGTTTCTTTTATTTTATGGATTGAAAAAAAATCCTTATGTGACTTTCATGTTCATCTCTACTTTTAGAATATACCAAAATATCATAAAAAACTACCATAATTTATCAACTATGTCAAATAAGTCATCACTGCAACAAAATATTCAATTCTGATTCCAACCATCTCAAGATGTTGATTTGGAAGGTCATTTCCCCCTCTATGCTTTCCCATCAAAACTGCACTATTTCCTATAAGAAAAACCATTCTAAACATAGACATATCTTTGGCGAAGAAATAAGTTAATTTTATAATGATATTCCATTTTAATCATAATAAAAAATAATATATTGATATTAATTTAACATAATTAAAACTCTTAAAGTTGTCTAAACTGAACTCTAATACCAACTATAAGGCCCCATACATAAACATTACATAACCTTGAGTTAAGTCAAGAATTCGCATTGAGTCTCTTTTCACTTTTAGAATTTTGAAGGAATGAAAACATATTGATACATGGGTATATTATAAATCCAGTATAATATAATATATAATTTCGTTAACATCATCCTTTGTACGTTCCACATATGGAATGAAAGAGTAATGTCACTTTGAGGGGGCGGTTGTCCGCATTTCCTCAAAAGAAATTATCACATTTACCTATTATGGAAACCGTAAAGATATTATATAAATGAAAAATAAAAAATAATTAAGATAATAAAAATATAATATATATATATATATATATCACATATAAATTCAGTGCCATTTTATGGAAACCATAAGAAATAGTAGGAAAAGATTGAATAATCATCATTTCATGAGGCAGTAGTTCACAGTCCACATACATAGTATATTCTTATCCATTAGATGGAGGTGTGTGGAAGTGTAGTTCGGGTACATCTCATAAAAAAAATCTAGTATATTGAGGATACTAGTGTTTTTAGGTAAAAAATAATAAGAATATCATAGGTAGTGAATAAGTAAAATATAAGAAGAGTACTTGAGGGAAAACATTACATTAAATCAGGTAACTCCCTTTGGTTTGGTGAAAAAGGATATCATGAAGGACCTTCTGCCTATGGTAATGATTCTAAGTTGAATAATGGGATTTCATAAGCTTATTTGGGAAGAGGCTAGATGATCCAAGGTTCTTGAGAGGTGTGAGTAATGGGTTAGATGTGGTGTTCGTTTATAAGAGGGAGGAAGAGTTCTTTTGGAATGTGTGAAAATATTATTTTATTATAAATTAAATTTCTATTTAAAAAGGTCCCCAACCCATTTAATTCGAATATAATGTTATTAGTTGTCAAAATAATTTCATCCAATGTGTTTTAATCATGTTTCCTGCCGAAAATTAACTGTATCTTATAGATTTAACATATAGTTAACTACATTAATGTTTACCATGTTCACTTGTATATTCTTACCATATGGTTAATATATTTACTATAATATGCCAAGAGTCCAAAAAATAGATCTTTAATTACATTAGTAACATCATATATGTCATTTTTTCGATTCTCATTTTTTAGTAGTATTTTATCATTCAATAAAATATTGATTGACTTAAAAACACAATTATGTCAATTTATAAACTATTAAAATCATGAATTTTTAAAAATTTATAAAAAAATTATTCATATGAATCACTATAATTAATTCAAATATAACATGTTATACTCATCCATTAAATTCATGGATGGCATAAAAAGATTCAAAATAAATTTATTTTAAAATTTATAGTCTCATTTATTTAAAACATCCATTAATGAGGTAATCATTACATCATCGTTGTGTCATAAATAATTTTTTTATTTGATGTATAAAAATTATAAATATATTACCATGTTATAGACAATCATTTTATATTTTTAATTAATATTTATAGTAAAAAATATCACTTATATGACCTATTATAATATTGTTTTACTAGGAGGTATATGTTTATGTCACATTTTATAAAGTGTCATCATCCCTTACAAGGGGCTTCATGTGGTCCCAAAATCTACCCAAGGATACCCATGGTCGAAACTGTATCAGAAAATATGATTATGTAACATTTTAGAGTAATTTAGTTATATTATAATATTTTTTTACACTTATTTACCATATTTACTTTTTAACCATGGTAAATAAAATATTTTCAAAAGTTACTATTCATACTCTCTAAAAATAAAAGATAACAATTTAAACAATTTAGACACAATTTTTCCAAATATGGAGTACATTTTCCCAATTTAAAAACACAAAAGTTGATGAAATGTATTTAAAATTAATTCCTGTTGTCAAAACAAAAGTCTGTTTTTAAGAAATAATAACTATGAACAGATTGTAACATGTTTATGTTCAATTTCAAAGTTAAATTACTTCCAATGTCCAACATTGTATTAAATGTAAAAAATATAATGTAATTAAACTTTAAAACAAATTAAATGTACAATATTAATATATAAATAAATTAGATGAAAATGCAGTTTTGACTTAAAATGCAGCATTTTTCACTATTCCTTAAAATGAACATTATCATGAAATACCAAACATTTACCCAAAGTAAATTTGGATATCCCTCATCAAAATAAGAAGTTTATTTTGTAATATTTAACTTATAAAATTGACAACAAATGGATTTAAAAATGTTTCTTCATCAAAAGATGGTCAATCGACCTTTTTAAGAATATTAGAGTATTTATTCCTAAAATTGTATTTATTCACATTTTAAGCCTCTAAATTTATTGGATAAATGTAAAAAAATTTAAAAACATGTGTATTCATTTTTTAGTTAGTTCTATTCATTATATCCAGTACAATTACTTATTGTTAACTACCATTTAAAATAATATAATAATATTATTTCTTAGTATGACTCATTCTTGTGTGAAACATAAGATTTTGACGAAATCCATTATTGTGTGTCGGGAATGCCATCGAAAATAGAAACAACCTTAAATTAAAATTAAAATTTAATTCAAAAATATTAATAAATATGAAAATATCATATCCATTATTTACCTAGGATGCTACAGAGTATTGTTCCCATGAATTTCTAAAATATTATATTTTTTCTTATGATTATAATCACATTCATAGGTCCTAGTAGTATGGGAAAATATAAAAAACATTTTATTAAAAAATATATTAATTTAAATAGTAATTCTCTTCAGAAATTATTTTTTAGGGATACTAGTTGGTAGAAGAAATTTCATATCTTTAATAAATTTACAACCATACAAACACAAATCCTTTCCCCTAGTTTTATCATATTACTATAGTAACATTGATAAAAATACGTAAATTTGGTATATGTTTTGATATTGGAATTTTATTATATACACTATATATCATTTTTATTTTTAGAAGTTGATGGGATTTTTGTGCTCAAGGTTTTCCCCATGCCATGATTTTGATGACATTTAATCACCAGAAAATAATAATATAATTTTCACTAATATATAATAGAAAATTAATTACATGATTTTTATTTGTAAAATGATGCATTTATATTATGTCTAAAATTGATAAATTCAATCATGTGTGGAAGGATTTTTGGTAATCCATGAATTAAATCTATAAAATATATCTTTATAGTATCAAAATATATGGAAAAGAATAATAGATATTTCTTAGAAAAGGATTATGTTATGAAAGTAATGAATATATATTTGATATGATTAAATTATAAAATATTACCCTAATATCATGGGTATTGAGAAGTTGATGTCCTCTATATGTTCTATTTTAATTATTAGGCCATTTTTCAACTATTAGTAAATATTTCATTGCTTCCATTGATAATAGGTGTGTAAAGTTATTTGAGGACTAATGAGTCTAAATATTTGTTCAGAGGGTATTCCTTAAAATTTAAATGATATATACACTTTTAAAAAATATGTATATTATTTAGTCACATTTATCATAGTAAATAAGTTTTTGGATAAAAGAATCCTGAAACCACACATCATGAATTCATTTACAACTGATACACCTAACCATTTATGATTTAGGATTTAATTTACATTTCCAAGAAAAATATAGTATATAATGACTACTCCAGATATCCTTAATTCAATATAAATTATGGCCATATAACCATTGGCCAATGTTGTATCTACGTGAACCATTAATGATTGTAAATGTAGATGTTTAGTGGGAAGGGTAAAGGAAATTGGTGAAAATATTTTTTATTGGTTTATTGATCCTTTTGTTCATTATGTTTCAACAATTAATTTCATTACCTAAAATTTTAATATCTATAATTAAATTCTTTAGTTTATAATTTTTTATTAATTATTATTTTCAATTTGAAAAAATAAATTTGATTGGAATACCTACTTTTAGTTATGTATTTTTACAATATAAAATGGTCATGCTATGAAGGCTGAAGAAGAAATATATACTATATGAATATATACATTGACATGTTGTATAAATAGTTGTGTTCCAATCTCATTAGTTATGTGAATCCCTACTATCTCATGATCTGTAGGTTGTTTTTTTGTAAAATATCTCCTTGGATATTTTAGATTTTACAACTCAGAATAATGTGATGGGTGGTTATTTATAGATATAAATCACAATAATTTTCAACCAATAAAATATCAGTATAGGAAAGGTATCAGTTTTTTAATGGTTTACATTTCAAAGAAATAATTACCAAAATTATGATTACCTCTTCAATGAGATCCCTTTGAGGGTGATGGATTTCGTCAAAGATAGTGGGGGTCAACTAGTAGTGCATGTTTGTTATGTCTTTTGGTTTTTTTATCTATTTAATTCATTACCGCAATATTTTCAAACAACTAATATGGAAAATTATGTTTTCCATATAGAGATTAAAATCATGCATGCATCTCCCCCATTTTTATATATTTCCTCATATTCATTTATTTTCTCAATTTTTTTTGAAACCCTCACACCCACACTTTTGATACAACTATATGTTCTGGATGCTTCATGTTCACTCATAATATATATTCTTCAGGTACAACTGGTATGGATTATTGTTTCATTGTGAGATAAAAAATTTAGGACTTTATATAATAACTGTGACATAATACTGATTTAATGAGTTTTAAATGTCATACTTACACATGCTTCCCATTTTTTGTTTTTTGGTTTTTCATCTATTAGTATCCTGTATATATTTACACATGTCTCCATCCATATCACATGATGTGGAACGAATTTGGTTATGGATTTGGAATTATCAATATATATATAAAGAAACACAATTTTTTGGTTATTTCATGTCACAATATATTATTACTATAGAATTAACATACATACTATTTTTTCAACATAAGATTACCCCATCCAAGCTTTACGGTACGGGTAAGTTGGTTCTGCAACCCTTTATTTGTTTCATGACATTTTTACTATTTCATAAATAAAAAATCATTCATAAAATTTATTAATAAATATAATTCCAATTAATTTTTTTCATGTCACAATGTACTTGTCTCCTCACGATGACCTATAAATGCATCCCACACTTGTTAGTTTATCTGTTGTGCATACATCTGTTGTCAGTTCGACTTTATTCTCTCTTCAGCATCTATTATATTATACATCATAAAAAATGTAATAAATCATTGATGAGTCTTTATAGATAGCATTAATATAAATTTACTTTGGGAGACATCTGCTATAAATCATGACAGAAAAAATTTGTTGTTTCGGTTGGAAATTTTCGGGGGGCTCATCGACTCTCAGAAATAGTTCATTGAAGAGTTTTAATTCGGGATGAGATTTATATCCCATTGAAAATAATATTAGTTAATAGTTTTTTTGGGATGGGACAAGCTTATCATCACAAAATGGTTTATTGTGGATTCCCAAAATAATGCATGATAGGGTATTTTAATGGGTGTAGGCTATAATCACAAATAACATTGGTCGTTTAGAGTTACTTTTGAGGGGAGGAGGTTCCTATCACTAATAAATTTCATTATTTCTAGTTATTTACAATGGGTATTAATAACTCGTACTAAATACACTATCATCATTTGAAAATTTTAAAGGGATACCATCACAAATAACTTTTTTACCATCTCCACACCTATTTATTATAGGTAATATATCTATGATGGGTTCCACAAAAAATTGTTGAACTTATGATAGGAATACCACTACAAAAAGTCTCCCCACATCTAATCATAGCTATATACAACCCCTTATTTTTTCAAACATTATCCATTTGGGGTTGGCTCTACTAAACCATCCTACACTTCTATTCAATTTTTCATTTAAATGTTAAAATTTTTATAAGGATGGAAATTTTGAGTTTTTTGTAGCACAAAAGCATAATTTTTGAGTTATTTATGTAATGTTTTTTATTTTTATTTTAAATTTATCTATTATATAAGAATTTAGTATTATTAGTTAGTAGTAATAATATTTAAATGAAAGTATTTATTTATAATCAGATGTAGTTATTTATAATTAGCATTAGTTATTTTAAAGTAGAAATAATTATTTATAACTATAAGTAATATTTCTATTTAAATAAATATTTTTAATTTTTAATAAATATTTTTAATTATCAGTTATATTTTGTTGTTAATATTAATTACATATAATTTATAAATAAATTTGTTTAACTAATAGAACATAATAATAATTTATCGATCCTAAAAATAAATATAAATAATTTATAGTAATTTTTATTAAGAAGCACTAATTAGTAAAAATGAATCACAAACTAGTATAAATTGTAATAATTAGCACCAAATAGTAAAAATATAATATTAAATCAGTATAATTTTTTAAAAATAAAATTATTAGTAAATAGTACTAAAAATTATCTATAATTATTATTAATTATTAATGATTAATTTCAAGTCAATATAATAATTAAAAAATAAGCATTAATTAGTAAAAATTAGAGATAAATCACTAAAATTAAATAAAATTAGTGGTAATTACTAAAATAAATATAATATAATAATTAATTAGTTAAAAATACTTGTAATGAACAATAATTAAAAAAATATAAATTTGTTAAATATTAAAGGTGATTTTTGAAAATTTAAAAAAAATTAGTGGAAACGACAAAAAATTTCTATAAATTAGAGCTAATTAGTAATAATTAATAAGTACTATAATTAAACAATTATAATTAGTAAAAATTATAAGTAATTAGTAAAATATAATGTTAAATCACTATATTTATTAAAAATTCAGGGTAATTATATAAAACTAGTAAACAATAATGGTAAAGTATCATTATTTGTAAATCCCTATTAAATTAATATATCTAGAAAAAATAAGCATTAACTAGAAAAATAAATGGTAAATTGCTATAATTATTTAGAATTACTGGAAATTAGAAGAAAACAGAATAAAATAGCTATAATTATTAAATTTTAGTAAAATGCACATTAAATAAGTATAATCAGTGAAAAATAAATGGTAATTAACAAAATTTAGCACTAATTAATAAAAATTACTGAAAAATAATTATAATCTCTAAAATATAAAAAATGAGAAATAATTAATAAAAAATAATGGAAAACCAATATAATTAAAAAAATAACGTCCCTCGGTGAAAATTAGTAAAAAGTATTAGTCAATTAGTAAAAATTAAAAGTAAATCCCTATAATTATTAAAAATTATTCATAATTAGTAATTATTAGTAATTATTAGTTATAATTAGTAAAGATGATTAAAAATTGACATTATATTACTATAATTAATGAGACAAATAAAAATAATTAGATGAAATTAGAGATAATTAGTAAAATGTAGATTAATCTCTATAATTATTAAAAATTACCCGCAATTATTAAAAATTAGTAATAAAAAATATTAAATCACAATAATTAAGTTAAAGTTTTTAGTAATTAGTATAAATTATCAGAAATTCACAATATATTTAAAAAAATAGTGGAAATTAGTAAACAATGACGGAAAATCGCTATAATTTTTAAACATTAGAGTTAATATGAAATAATTAGTGCTAACTATTAAAAAATAGTAATAAATTGATTAAATTAGTAATAAATTACTAAAAAATAGTAATAATTAGTTTCACATTATATTAGTTCATCAATTTTGAGGCTATAAGTAGTGAAAAATACATACATGCATGTTTGACACAAATTGGTCATTTCTCGTGAACTGAAGATTTGAAATTCTATGACATATTCATTTTTTCAATTTATGAAATATTTTGTTACATCAAATTTAATTATACTAATTTTTATTATTTTATCTTAAATTTATTATTCAACACTAATTAATGGTTAATTTACATAAATTTATACTAATTTGTAAAATATTCAATATATTAATAAAAATAACAATGATAAGACTTAATATCAAATAGTTTAATTATTAATATAAATTTTTAAAATTTTATATCATTTAAAATACAAAATATTCATAATTGTTTTGGTTAATTATAGACACCTAAATTAGGAAATATTTTCTCTTATGATATTATGATTCGATAAATCATTTGACAAATCCAAATTATTCTCATATAAATGTAGCCTACCTAGGGAATGAAAAATCATTTATATCATTTTAAATAGAAATTATTAATTATAATTAGAAAAAATCAATAATAATTAGTCAAAATCATTACAAAATATATTATGTTGATAATATTGACATGTAAATTTCAATTTTTTAATTTTATGATATTTTATTATCGTCATTTTAATATATAAAATTATTCATAAAAAATTAATTTAATTTATATTTTTTAGAGAAATATAAAACTAGAAAGTTATAAAAAAAATATTTATTAAATGATTGTGATAGAACCAAATGTTAATGGAATCCAAATGGTTGTGTTATAAATCTATTATTTGTTAAGTGTGTTGAATAATTTTTATCATTTGTATCATAAAAACCAGATTTTTTTCAGAAGGGGAAAATGGTGTCCTGGTATGAAATGTGACATAAAGTGGATTGAATCATTTGAAAAAAAACTGGGTCATATATTGTGTTTTTTTTGAAAATATTAATTTTTTTGATATCAACATATTGAATGTTGTTTCAATGAAGATACTAAATTTTTTTTCTAGTTCCATCATAGTTTAGATATTTAGTACACGATGTGGCTATTCTTTCTTTTAAAAGATCTAAAATTCAAGATGATACTGTTTGAACTCCTATGTTGGAAACATCCCAATTTTTTGATTTGATGAAATAAACTAAGGATATGTTATATCCTAGTTTTTTATAATAAAATTTGTAGTAGTTTTAGAATTTATGGATTCAAATCAGATAATGAAATTTCAAATATGTATTTTGATTAGATATTATCTTTTTTTATTCACTGTTACCTGAAAGAAATGTGTTTCCTAAAAATTTATATGGGAGGAATAGGTTGGTGTGTAATTTGTGTCTTGGTTATCAGATTATTCAATCATGTTCAAATTATTTCATATCCTATTATAGTTAAAATGTGTCATAGTTAGTTCCACCACATGTAGAAAATTGAGGTAGAATGAGGTGAAACTTGTGATGTCTAGATTCATTCCTATAAAACTGTTATGGTATTTATCACATCCACCCATAATGAAATATTTGTTTTGTCTTGAAAAATATCATCATTTATTTCATGATATAAAAGATATACTTCAATTGTAAAAATTGTAAATCATCCTTATGATAGTGATTCATGGAAAAAATTTGACCAATTACATCCAAGTTTTTTCTTTAGAAGCCTATGTCCTGTGATTGTGTATTTCTACTGATAGTCTTTATCCATTTGGTTCTAACAGTGTTCAATATTATTGTTGGAATGTACGTATAACTCAATACAATTTACCTACTTGGTTGTTGAGGAATGTTCCATATTTTTTTGACCCTATTAATATAGGAAATAAAATAATAATAATATGGATGTCTATTTGAATCCATTTCTTGATAAATTAAATTTATTGTGGAATAATAGTTTTAGTACATATGATGTTATTAATAAAAAAAATTATTAATGAAATCTGCATTAATGTTGGAAATTATTGAATTTACATCATATAGAATGTTATTTGGAAGGAGGACATGTGGTTTAAAATCCATTCTATATAGTATCTCTGACTAAATATAATTTATTATCTTCCGTAGAATAAAAACATGTTTTTAACTGTTATCAATTATTTTTTCCTATTATTTATCTTTTCTCGAGGAACAAATATCATTTCAGACGAGGTAAAATTGAAGGAGAGGGACCTCAAATTGTTATATAAGGTATTGACATAAAATATATTTCCTCTTCATTCTAATAATATATTATATATAGTTTTTGGACAATACTAGTAAGACTATTGATAATGTAAATAAATGATTAGAGATGGCCCAAATATACTATAAAATATAACTTGATTTGATTGAAAAATCATTTGTAGAGAAGTTAATGAGGTCAAATGTGTCTTATATGGTTATGAAGGAAAATATTGTACTATTTTTCTAGTATATTACATTATTTAGTCCTACATATGGATAATTTTTCAATTAGAGTAGATGTGTAAGAAATGGACATATTACCATATTCAAAAGTTATGATTTTCATGTTATAATGGAATGAATAATACTGATTGGATTTATAGGTTTGATGAATTTTATGATTTAAGACTCACAAAAAAATATCATATTTTTGTGAGAGATTTTTATGGTGGCAACAGACTACAATGCACTTAGTAGACTGCAATAAGTTGTTGTTTTAATTTAAGGTAAATTTGGAAAAAAATCCATTTAGTGTTCATTATCTCAATGGAAAATTTTATATTAAATACTCAATGGGATGAAAAATTTGGTTGCATAATATAGTTTTAGTGGATATAACCATATAAGGGATACAAACATAAATTCATGAAAAAATGTATGTAATTAATAATCAGATAAAGTATAAATTGAAAAATATTATTTGTATGAGGAAATTTCATTTTTCCTACTCTCAATATATTCAATATAAATATCCCTGAAAACATTATTGAATGTGCAGTAATGGAGAAATTATTGAAGACAAAAGGAAAATTCAATTATTATTTTTTAATGTGACCAAACATGGCTCTAGTGGATTTCAGGAATGATAGATTTTAGATGATTAACGTCACATGGACCATATATACGTTCTGATCAATTATGATGAAATGACACCATATTTATATTGTGTTCCACTATGACATAATATATATTTGTTTAAAGGTAAATATTTTTTTATTTATAGATTATATAATAAACATGTCAAGACACAATTTCCCAAAAAAACTTATGGCACATGCTCTTTGAGAATGTGAACAAAAAAATTTCATATTTGTTTCAAAATGTGGAAAAGTAAAATTTTTATGGATCAAAATATAAAATAAGTTTATTACTAATTATAGTGATGAATATTTTTCATATTTTCAGGTATCTCAATATTCAAATAAAAATGGTAATTGATTGTAAGTATTAAGTAACCCACCATCCAAAATGGTTAATTCTTATAATATATATGTATTGAATGGTTAATGATTTCATAATCATAAATATGTGGAATAAAAAAACAATGAATAGTTTTGTTTTATTGAGTGGATCTTAAAATATATAGATTGATGCTTACATTTACAGAATGATGGATGAAATAAAAATATTGTGTTATTAGGGAAAAAATTATGTAACAATGTTTAAATTTCATTTGTTGGATACTTATAAGTCAGTGTGTGTTCATTCACAACATGGAATCCTTTATATTATATATAAAATCCCTATTTTAGTAAATGAGACATCTTTCTTGCCTCATCATCCACATCATATTATTTATAAAAATTAACATTCTACATCAAAATATTTTACTGAATGGTGGAGCACAAAAAATTAAATCTCATAAAAATCATTTTATCAAAAGTTAATGTGGTTCCCCAGAAGTGAATAGAAATGATATTTTTCAAGATAAAACTTCAAATCCATCCTTTACATGAAAATAGAGGAATATATATGATGGAGAACTAAATTTAATGTTCAGTGGTGTTGATGATGTAATTTATGAAGAAAATAAATTTCAAACAATAAGAGATGACGAAGATGAAAATCCAGTGGTAATTGAGGATACCGATGCTGAATATGAAGATATTGAAAATGTATATCTAATATACAATAATAATTATATGTTTCTAATATATTATATAATATAAAATACATGTTTTCAATTATATTTACACAAATATAATTTCATGTTTTTAAAGGAAGATGACAATTTATTTCATATATTTCGTTAGTTGGATGGAGTAACACTACCTGGTGACAATCCCAATGCTTTATAATTTGACCCACATCTTGCACGTAGTTCTGTATTAACCTAGAGGGGTCATGGTCATTTGAGATTGATTATTTGTTACCCTAAGAGAGAGTGATTCCCACAAATTGAGTTTGATATACACATGAAGTGGTATTGTAGGTTTTTTTATTTTACTTTTTTGTCACTAATTTTCACTAATTTATTAATATACTAATTTTTTTGTTTTTTTTGGTTTTTTCATATATATATTAATATGGTTATCGGATAAAGGAGTACTATATTTTACAGTTATCTCTATAGAGTATGAGGGACATGGAATTAGATTCCTATTGATGTTCTATACTACATCTTTGATCATTGGATGGTATGTAAATAATTAACAGTTATTTTTAAATTTATTTTTTTTATTGATGTGATATTATTAGTTTTTTGTAGGGTTTGGGTTATCCCCTCTATGATTGCATGTAAAACTCTATCTGAGAGGCCTAGTAGGTCTGAATGAGTAAGTGTTTCTATTTTCTTGCACAATCTGGAGAGGATAACCAATATAAAAGTGAGAGTTACTAGTTTTGATCATTCATACTATACCTACCAACTACATAACATAATATCTCAAGTTTGGGATGGAATATTTTCATATTATATGAGAGATAATTTTCATAGGAGATCTTTATTAAGTAAACAGGATGAATAGAGGTTGGAGGTGATGCATCGACCAGGTAGTCATACATTAAATATGCACTGATGACATATAGTTACTAATATTTTTAAATAATTTATATAACATTAAATGTGAATTTTTTTATTTTATACTCATATGGGTAGTCAAACACCCAAGTATTATAGATTTAAATGTTTATAATAAGATGTACATTTTTCTTTTTTACATTTGATATTATAAGTGGACTCTAGTGTTATATTGTGGTTAGTAGTTTTTCTGATTTTTTAAACTAACTACAAATAATATTTTTAAATTTTTAATTCTTAGTAGAAATGCAAGGAGTCGTATGAGGTCATGACTTCTCAAACATAAGATTAGCGTCAGAGTGAGACCAATGACTAGAGAACTAGTGTATCCAATTTTGATAATGAAGTATTGATGGTGGAAAATATGTATGCCTTCGAAAACGTATTAGTTTTCGGTATCAACTTTCAATTGACACCTAGGAATCCTTGTCGTTCTAGTTCAGTGACTTCATGTATCTCATGGGGCACTCTGGGAGGTTCGTCAATATCTACCACAGAGTATGAGGAGAATCTGCGAGCTCAGGGTGAGCTCATATAGGCTATGCATAGGGAACAGGAATAGCTCAGTCGATAATAGAAATAATAATAGAAGTAGATGCTTCCATGGTTGGAGTAGTAACATGATAAGTTGATAGAGGAAAAGCAGTGGCTGAATCAGAATTTAGGGATGGAGTTACCTCCTCTACCTCCTCCAAATGACTGTCCCCCTACATGTTTTATATATTATTTCAAATTTATTTTGAAAAAAATTTTAATTAAATTATTTCTTATATTTTTTTAATATATTTATAGTTTTATATAGTGTGCATTAATTTTTTTAAATATATTTTATTCATATATTTTATTATTTTGTTATTTTGTTATATTTTTTTGGAATTTTAATTATTTCATTACAATAATATGTTTCATCTTTTTACATATTTTATATTCATTAATCTCTTCATCACAATTTCACCTTTTATATACCAGACATGTTTTTTTGATGGGTTACCTATATATCACAAATAAACATTTTTTCTGATTGTCCATTATGAAAAACTATTTTTTCACAGGTATTTTTAGCAATAGATAATTTATTACTATACCCCATAATAAATGACTATTTGTGAGGAGGTCACATAAAAATATACCCATCAAAAATAATATATTTTTTCAGTTCTGATTTCAATCAATAAGGATTAGTGAATAGTAAAACTATGTTTCATTATCTTCTTTTATGTAAAATAAAAAATTATGTAATGTGATGTGACCCCAATAGATTCCAATGTTACATCATTAAGGGGAGGTACAAAACTGTGCCACAAACATATATCCATCAACAAGAAAATTTTCATGGTGAGCCTAATGTTACTAATAAAAATGGAAAAACTTTTCATAAAAGGATGAATGCATGCATGAAGTCCAACCAAGAATTTGATTCCTTTTTTTTTCTCACCATAATATTATTTTTTAACTATATCAGACAATGACACTATGATTTTTTCTGAAACAACAACTCTTCACCGTCAACCATTTCCCTAACTTCAACATAATCCCTTTTTTGTTCTTCTTGATTAGTATCATTGGCATATGGATATTTTTTTTCCTCCACATAGGGATCACTAGCATGTTCAAAGACCTATTGTTCCTCTAGATTGGGAAAAACAAACTATTCATAATTCATTTTCTATAGAAGTGGTTGAATGTTTAATTTAGATTATATAAATGTTTCTATGAATAAATAATAATAAGTTTTAACAAATTGATATATATATATATATATATATATATATTATTACTGAACTATTTTACAAATGTTTTATAGGATTTGGGCCCTTCAATTAGTATCAAAATCCCCTCATTATGGTTAGATTTATAAATAAGACCTCACTCAAATTTGGGTTACTTAAATATAATTATGAGGTCCCACAAAAAGGTTATCATTTTGTGAATCCACATAAAATCCTTCTATGGTTTTTGTCCACAAAAAAGAAATTTACCACTTTTGGCTTGTAGGATCTAAAATAAAAAATAATTTCACAACATATGATCTCATTATAAAGGGTTCATTATTTATACACTACATTCCTGAAATCCTCTTTGATGAAACCCAATTCATCTATTTTAAACATTCCCCAGCTATCAAGTGACATTAATTGAAATCTCAGTACATGGAAAGTTATAGAATCTAACTCCAAAATATTTTTAGGATTCCACGGTTTAATATATATTCATAAATTGAATTTTTATACTTAGTACCATATATATGCATCCTTTCAACAATAATTGTAACTCCACTATTTTAAATGGTACTATGTTCATCATGTTCATTTTTATAGAACATATTCAAATTGGTCACATAACCATTAAAAGATAATATATGAAAATATTGTCCTATGGCAACCCAATGAAGTCATTCTAAAGTGGTTTCTAGATTATAAATTGAATCCTTTAAAACATGGTCTCGAAACCATTATGTAAATTGTTTATTACATGTATTTGACACACATAATGGAATCCTGGCTGATTTATATTTCCTAATAATTACATTTTGAGTTTTTACATATGGAAAAAACATAATATAGTATAAAAAATGTAACGGTGATCCTTCCCTCCCTCTGTAATTGTAATTCTGACACCACATATACATCAAATTCATTCAATTATACACCACCCAATCTGATGTGATTTCAGTAGACCAATGATTTTTACCTCAGATAGATAGTCGTAATTGAATTCAATGGTTTCCTCAACAACACATTTCTCTATAATACAAACTTTTGGCCAATTTTAATTAATGACAAACCCTTCCAAAATATTCATACATGATTCAATGGGGTACATTGATTAATAATTTTCAGAGCCACATAATTGAATATATATTAATAAGTGAAAAATCATGTGAAAAATCATATAAAAAATTATGGTAGGAATAACATCTCCATGTCATATAATTTGACATTAAATTCCAATTATATTATTGCCAATTCACTAGGTCTATAATATTGCCACATATGTCTCTAAAAAAGATAAAATTCTTGTTTAATGTATGACATTCATTCTTGTTAAAAATTTAATTTAAATCTATTGGAATTATATTTTCATCCAAACATTATAGGCATGTAATTTGAGTCCATATAACATGTATTCAGTCATTGACATAATATTATTTATTTTTCAAGAATACCACTATGGTACGATTAAATTATTTCCAAATTATGAAAAAATATCTTTTTTCCTGGAATGCGTGTTAGCTACCATATGATGAAATGTTTATTTTTTTCTCCACCTCTTAAAACTCACCTTATATCCCCATGTCAATCATGTCCAACACATCCTTAAATATATACTTTATTTTTCCAAGATAATTTAGTTACATTCCAATGAAACTACTAAATGCATTTCTTCGTATGAATTTCATGAAGATAATTTCTAATGGGCAAAAAATTAGAATATGATAATTAAAAAAAAATCAGTTTTTACAACCAAACTTTTTATGTTTTTCAAAAAATATTTTCCAAAACTAATATCCATATACTTAACATTCTTAAACAGTTGATTAGCTATTATTATATATTGTTTTGTACCTTCATCTGAAATCCCATCGAATTATATCATGTTTGATCACTAATTATGTAAAAATGGTAGAAATATATAATTTTTTAGAAACACGGTCTTAAATGATTGTTTCAATGTAATTTATTGAATACATTGTTGAAAAATGAGACTACCTTGAGTTCCTTTAATTCTGTAGCTAGAATCATTACCTAAATAATGAAACTCAATTATCATCCCATGAAAAAAATATCTCAATGTGAAATATTCATTTCTGTAAGCATCATACAGCATAACAACACTATCTCACAATAATTTCAAATCATCTTTCATTGGATCTTAGTAAACATCAGTATCATTACTCGATTGTTTTAGTCTTGATATATGTAGATAAAACATAATGTATTTTTCTTTCATCCATATTGATGTAGGATAGTCATAATTTAAAAAAATAACCTACAATGAACTATATGATACACTTTGGAAACCAATAGGAAACCTTCTACCTATATCTAGAATATGGAAAATGATACTCTAATAGTTTCCAAATATTATAAACATAGGATCAATTTTCAACCACCATGGAGTTTATTTTGAGTGATGATGTTTCCCATTCTTATTTCCTATATTTGAATTCCATATCAGTTTCCTTACTAGCTCCTCACTTCTATAGAGGAACCTAAACCTAGTAATGATTGGAATATACCATAAAAATTTTGTATGACCTATTCAACTTTTTTGTATTGATACAAAAAAATATCTTGGAATTTTATCTATGATTCATTTTCTAAGAAAAACAATATATATTTATTTATACTGGAATATATTGTATTAGATATGACACCCATTGAAAATTAAATTCATTTAGAATCACATGTTCAATAAGGAATCTTATTATATTATATGTCAATATCATTCAAGGGAGTATGTAGTTTAGTAAATATTTCCCCAATCTAATCTATTCATTATTTTATATTATGTGCCTATATTATGGATTCGAATTATATATATTTTGTACAAGTAGTAAATAATGAAATAATTGCACACATCTTTAACTTCTCGAAAAAATTTGGACAAGATTGATGTTCATTTTAAACAGTTACTTTTATTTCCCCAATTTGATCTATATCTATTTTTTAGACATGTTATCAAATTCAAGATACATCCATAATCATTTTTCACATATGTAATCACATCAGATGATCTATAAAATATAGTATTACCCCAATCACTATATATATTCAATTTTATCCCTGTTTAGTCCAAAATTTATTTCTTTTATTTATTCAATGATAGATAAAGTGTTATTTAATCTCTTCATCACTAAATAGTCTTGAAAAACAAGAGTATAAACATGGGAAAATAAATTAATAACAGTTATATGCATTATATTTTGTAAACATTATGAACTATTTCACCCCATCCTCAGACAATATTTTCATAAAAATTTCATCCATCCATTTTAGATTATTATCCATCATAGTTTATATAGAAATGTTAATATTTAAGATATTAATTAACACACCAAAAATTTGAGCTTTTAACACATAATTGGGCATTCTTAAAGAATCAGTTAGGCTACATGAATCCATTGTTATGAGTTAATAATAATTGAATGATCTGTATTGGCGTTTTTTATAGTGGTGGAAATCATTGGAGGAAATGAATGTATGATATGTATAATATTAAAAAGTATCTAATTAAATTATAATCTATAGAAAAAATTTTATCTATAAATATTTATGTATATTTTATAGGTTTGGGTTAAACAAGATAAATTAGTAGATATTTATTCATTTCATGAATTAATACATTGTGGGTGAGGTGATGTTTTAATGGTAAGATGGTTAGGATCTAAAATTGAGGTTTTTTAGATGATGAAAATGAATATATGAACCAATAAAATGGCCTTGAGAACTGATATTTTTTGAAACTCTTGAATTTAAATCCAATAAACCAAATGTATGGGGATGGAGTTCTTATGAAACTAGAAAACCTGAAAATAACCTAACTAGAGTTTCAAAAATGCATCAAATTTAAAAAATTATCATGTATGAGATGAAGCCTCATAGAATAGTAGTGAAAATTATTATTTTTGAAAAAATGGAATGATCAAATATAACAGAAGTTGAATTAGTGTCTAGGTGGTTTTAACAGAAAGCCTCATCTCAAGCTAATTTTTAGAGTATATGCATAACATCCTTGAATATCCTAAAAAAAACTAAAGAACATTATGAACAATAATGTGAATGAAATATGAAAAAAAAATGAAGACTGTAAAATAGTAGTGATGTTTAAACTAATTGAAATAATATATAGTTATTTTATGTTCTATTACTGATTCCAATTTAAGAAGTGAAAGTAACCCTAATTGACGATTTATGGAGAGTTTTGGTAATCCACCTAAATGGGACTAGGGTTAAAATCAATACGTTTTCCGAGTGGTGTTTCAATTATAGGATAGATAAGATTCTATGTTGAGCATTTATTATATAATGAAATTTGATAGGGAATACTTACATGGTCTGTAGAACCAAATATTTTAAGAAAATATTGAACATAATTGGTTTTGGATGAATAAGTGTTTGGGTCTATCCCAATGGGATGTACTAATACTTTAAAATGCAACATTGATAAAAATAAGGACTTAATGAAGTCAAATGGTGATCATAATGAATGTACATGGGGCCTACTATGAAAGAATATTGGAAAAAAGTCCCATAAAAAAATATGCTAACACAAAAAATTGGGTGCAGGATAACGGTATAGGTTTAATAAAATAAAAAATAATTAGTGGTGATACATGTATTTTTAGAAATTAGAATTGCATTATTTGTTTCCATCCTAATCACTCTATTTTTTGGGTTATCCAAAATATCCATTTTGGGTGAAACTTATTTGATCAGGTTTCTTCCTAAAGGATTTCCCTCCGTCCACCATAATCTCCTCAAACAGGGAAAATGAGTTCAAATCACCCATTTTTTTTTATTTTCACCTAAAATAACCACTAAAGAATGAGTTCTTATGGTAGTGGAAAAACTTTTTTTAGGGAGTTTGGAACCCACCACAATGTTCCCATTAATCCACTAACCCAACTATGAATATAAATACATTTAATAGTTAATGGAATTAGGGAAATATTTTTGATCAATTAAGGAGGATCTACGAATTTTTTTAATGAACATGTTTATCTAGTGTTGTAAGATTTATTAAGATAAGTAGAAATAATCACATAACTTAGGTTTTGAGATTATTGATTTATCTGATAAGTTCTAGAGGGATCAAGTGTATTGGTTGGTTTACATGACAACATTAATGATGCGAAGAAGAAGCTTATGTTAGGGTAGAATTTAGATCATCAAGAAGGATTTATTAGTGTATTACAAAAAAACTCACAAAGATGAGTTGTATAAATGATAAAATAATATTAATTGAAAAATAATCATTATGTTCAATTTATTTATAGTGGTTATACATAGTTACATATAATATTTTGTAAAAACAATTAAAATATTTTATATGAGTTTATATTAAATATGGAAATGTTATAATTTTTTTGGAAATAAATTATTAGAGAATATATGATCTTAAATTCCTGAATGTAAAAAATGAATAAAAATGAATAATTAAAAATGAATATACTTAAAAAAATTATAAATTGATATGTTTGATTAATTAGTCAAATTATTAATAATATTCAAACACATTCATATTAAAATGAAGATGAATACATATTGAAACAATTAAAACATAGTAAATACATATATATTAATAAATAAAAATGATTAAATACAAAAAATTATAAAAATTAATAGATATTAAAAATGTACAAATTATATTAACTAAAATACTATTTAAAATAAATGAATAAAATTTATTATTACGAATAGTGAGGGAATGGAAACTACCAAGCTACAAAGAATCATGGAAACATACAAAAGTAGGATATTGGGGATACTCGATCATGAGACATAACTGACACCCAAAACGTCCATTTCCCAGTAGGCTAGGCCTTTTGGAAAATAATTAAATAAATAAAATTTAACAGATAATAAAACAATTAAAACGAATTATTTTGAATGTCTGTTGGACAATGGGCTAGTGCATGTGAATGTGGGTTGGACTGGTGAATAAGGGCCTATAAATATGTAACCTTTATTAGTATGAAAAAATAATAATAAATGATACACCTTTATTAGAAATTTTTTTTATAATGATAAAAGTATCATTTATCAGTCCTTTTACCAAGAATATATAGATGTTTCAGTTTAATTTCTGCATTTTATTTAGCGCTGATAAAATCTATTGATTTATATTGTGGGTTCTATGGAAGTGATATAAATTTTTTAAGTGGTAAAAAATTGCTTTATATATATATATTATTAAAGAGATCATATGTTGTGAAATTATTTATTATTCTAGATCCTACAAGCCAAAAGTGGTAAAAAAAATTATCGACAAAAACCATAGAAGGATCTTATGTGGATTCACATAAGGATAGCCAAAAGGGGTAAATTGTTTTTGGATTACTTCAATATAATTATGAGGTCCCACAAAAAGGTTATCCTTATGTGAATCCACATAAGATCCTTGTATGGTTTTTGTCGATATAAAAAACAATTTACCACTTTTGTCTTGTAGGATCTAGAATAAAAAATAATTTTACAACATTTGATCTCATTAATAATATATATATATATATAAAGAAATTTTGTACCACTTAAGTATATAAATTTTTTATTAATAAATATAATTGAATGCTTATTTTAAAATATAAATACGATAAGATTTTATATATTGATAATATTTTTATTATTAAAAGTTATACAAATCTATTATCACCTTTAGAAAAATGATGAAAATATATAACCTTTATTAGTATGAAAAAATATTATAATAAATGTTACACTTTAATTATTAATTGTTTTTTAAAATGATAAAAGTATCATTTATCAGTCCTTTTAATGAGAATATATAGATGTTTCACTTTAATTTGTTCATGTTATTTAGCGTTGATAAAATCTATTGATGTTTATTGTGGGTTCTATGGAAGTGCTATTTTTCTGATCCCTTTAAGATAATTAAACATGTTTATTTTGAATAGTATGCAACACACAGGATTTCCTCAAATTTAAAATAGGTATTAAATTTATGTAATCATTTTTGATTTGTTCCCATATAATTTATTATTTAATATTTTTTATTAATAACATTATTTGAGAAAAAAATAAAGTTTTTTATATTTTATATTTAGTAATATTTTGAGTTTATTTATATTTTAAATCACTTAATTTTTATTAAGAATCAGATTATTCAAATCTTACACCAAATAAAAAGTTATTTTTTTGAAATACATAATTGACAACCATTATAAACATTAATAAATACACAATTGTTTTAATTTATATGATAATATGTGGAATAATGTAGGGAAAGAACTTATAGTGAAATTCATGGTATGAAGCCACTCCAAAATTGCATTTATGAAAAAGAAGAAACAATATAGATAAACTATGACATATTTAGAGTCATATTCCAAGAGTATATCTTATCCAATGTCTAGTGGGAAATTTCTGGTTAGGGTTCACATAATATAACAATAATATAGTTAATGTGATTCCCTAATATTATCGGCATGTTATTTAAAATTAAAAATGTTTTGATGAGGGTTAGTTTCTGTTGACTTTTTTCATGGGGGTTTGTTTGTGAATCTCTTCTTATAAATTCATGGGATTATTTTGAATAAATTTAAAAAATGTGATTTTCTAGGAAATAAAATATTTTTATCATCAACTCAAATGGTTTATTGGATATGTAAGGTATTTTTAAAATTATTAAATAATAATTATGATACCTAATATATATTTTTATAAATATATATAAATAAATATATATAATATAAATTTTTTCAATAGATTTAACAGTAAAAATATAAAATATTTTATACAAAAGTGGACCAGCCATATTTCAAAGCTCCAAACCATTTATTAATGATGAATTAAAACGACAACAAGCAAAAAAGAAAACAGATGGGGTTAGAAAATGGATATTCCCTTATCAAGATATGAAAAATATGGGTTAAGAAAATAATGATAATTTATATAATCACAATAATAATAATCATCATCATCAAAAGTTTCCCACTCTAATTGGAAATTTATTTTATGAAATATCTTTAGGATCCTCTACATGGATATTTCTTGCTCAAGAGTGAGTAAAATCATTGATGCCTTAGAAGATGACCATGTAGACACATTCATGGGTAGAAAATATTAATCCATATGTGGAATTGTTTTTGGCGTAACTTGAGAAACACCATCAATATTAATCATCATGAGAATACAATTTAAAAAAACAACCCGAAATGAAATAGGATCATCACATCCCGTAGAATGGAGCTGATTGGTGTTTAGTAGATGCATCCATTTTTCCATATCAATTCCATCATCCAAAATATTAATCCATTTTCCAAGAATTAATGGATAACTAAAATCACTATGAATTTTTTAGGATAATCCACACACTAAAAAAAATTAGGTTATAGATTCCTACCATCCTCGTAAACAAGCCTTGAAAATTCCGCCTCCAATAGATACACAATACAGCTTTGCTCAGCATTTTTTAATGCAGAACACCAAGAACAAACAATAAGAATATCAACTAATAATTAGACCACATCACCATTATTTATTCCATTTTAACCACTAAATATCATGAAATTCATATTGGGGTTATCTACCTATTGAAAAGGTTTATATAGAATATCACCACACTTAAAGATGGGTTCCTCATTTCTGGCATCATGATAATAAATAACATTAATATCCTACTATTTGGTAATTTAAAATAACCTATAAGAATCTAGTTATGTTTTTTGTTTCTACCGATTCACAACCAATGAATTATTTTCTCACACTAATGATCCTCGATTTTGAGGCTGCATATCCAGATATTCAACCGACCTCTTCCCAGTTTTAGTATGATCTAATTTCCCATGCATCATAAATTAATTCCAATTATCATTAAATTTATTTTCCCTTGAATGATTCTCCTTGAAACCAGAGAAATAAAAACACATTCATCCCCCACATCTCCTGAATATGACCAATATAATTATAGATCTCACAAAACTATGGAAATTTATTATACTTAACACTAATTGTTTTTATCATTATTGGGAGTTGAAAGAGTCAATTTAATAATAAGAGGGGAACAGAAATCAATTTCTACCAGAATTATCACAATGTGTCCATTCCTAATGTTTAATATCTCTCTACATAGGTGAATCAAAATGACAGTGGTAAATGTATTATCATGTTATATTTTTGGATTCTAAAAAATATAGTTGAGCCCATGCAGCCTAATCCAAACCTGTGGATTTTTTTTCTAGCCCATGATATATTAAAATCCATTTTCCATCCTTGAATATAGTGCTTTCCCGAAATCTAAAATACCAAACCAGAGGATCGTGTATGGACCATGGCTACTGCAAATTAAGAGAAGTAGTGGAAAAAACCTCTTTCAAATGAAATACATTCCGAATCCAAAAAAACCAAACCCAAAATTGATCTCATGAGAATGACCTTAATGTCAACATGGATTCAGGGATTTGGAATGAAAAAACCTACAAATTAGCAACTTCTTTACTAATGTTAGATGTTCTGAAAAGGCTTCACAATTAGCTTCAACAAGAGAAGATGGTCTTTTATTTAGGATCCTACCAACAGAGGAATCCAAAACCGAATCTAGTGGACACTGAATAGAATCATAACAAAAAATCATCACTAAATATGAGGCACCTTCATACATGAAATGAGTTGTAAGAACCGTAGTTGATTGTTGGTTCATCGTAGTTCCCCACTATAGGAAGATAATTGGAGACCGTCAATTAGTCCACTCCACCAACACAATTCAGAAACACTATCTCTCTACAAGATATGAGAAGGTTTGAATTAGATCTAAAATAATACATAGCACCCCCATTATCTAAAGAAGCAACTAATCATGTTTACTTTACCTCCACCTCTTGGACACCATCAACTATGTAATCCAAAATAACTGGCCCTAAAGAAGATATTTGTCATTTAAATAATGTTCTAACTGCCTAACTTCCAAAAACAACCTGTCCATTATCCATGATAAAATATTACTAATAAAATAATAATTTATCACCACTAAAAATTGATAAATGGTGCCTTTAGAAAACATTTTGTATAGTTAAGAAAATGATTTTTTATCAGTGCGTTCTTTATAGTGCTGATAATGGCACCCTATGTCAGCAATTTTTTTAAGAGTTGATAAAGGGAGACCTTCAAAAAGAACTTTTTCTACTACTAATAATAGATAATTTTATCATCACTTTCCCTCGAACTTATGAAGGTGGAATTTATTGGAACATTATCTAGAGGTGATAAAGTCCATTTTACCTATTACACAACTGGAATCATGCAAAAACATAAAAAGAGAAACCAAAATTAGAATACATTAATATGTATAATAATATACATTAAACCAATTTGGAATAAAAATATCACATTGAAACATAATTTTAATTCAAAATTTGTATAAAAATATATACATAGATTCCTTTTTTACAATAAATCCAAAAATTTAACCCCATATAAAAAATCAAAATAAGCAGATATCTTCCAATAGTCAACCACCATACAAATAATTCTCCCTCAAATAAAATCAATATTTATTTTAGTAATAATAAATTAAAAAAGAAGGAAATTATAATTTTAATGTTACATAATACACATATGAAAAATTATATTTTTCATTATTATATATATAATGACATTATCATTTATTCATGTGTCTAATTGATGCGTGAAAATTTACTATATATCATAACTGAATAATGGATCATAGAAAAAATATAATATCATTTTTCTTTATTTGGATATGTCATACATGATCTAAACTAAAATGGAACATTTATATTTCAAAGACATAATTTTAGTCATACTGGCCACATCGTGTGTCAGATTAATATGTTTTCAACTCCTACACTTCACAAATGTATTATGGAGTTTTTTCCTAACAATTGAAAATAATATGATATATGTTTCTCATTTATGGCTAGTGACATGAATTTTAAACAAAAATAAATCATTAATATTAAAACATGTAATTCGAGACATACCATTAACAACTTTTTTAAGATTGGCGTGTGGTCAATTTCTAAAAATTAAAAATATATTTTTGATCAATATCTGATTGATTGAAAATAAATGAAACTCATTTTACTAATTTTGGGATTTTGTCATGTGTTTTAAAATAATGTTTCAATTATAAACTAAAAACTTATACTTTGAGTTATACCATGAACCATGTGTATTAGAATGAGTTGTGGTTGATTATTGTACATGAAAAAATAATTATGTGCCATTTCCCAAATGTATCAAAACACTTTGAATTTGTTTGCATATTTCTGATTATGTGAAGTGTGTTGTGAACTAGAATGTCAATTTTAAATTTAAATATTTCAATTTGAGTTGTACCAGGAACACTATGTATCATATTGTGGTGGGGTTGCTTCATATAAGTCACAAATGAATTATTTATCATTTTCATAACATTTTAAAATAGTCGAAGGTTGTTTTATAGGTTTTTTCTATGTTAAATGAGTTTCAGACTGATATGGAACATTTATATTGAAATAAATTATGTTGTGCCATACATTACACATCATTTGTTTGATTGTTGTTAGGTCATGTCCAACAAATCAAAAATATATTTTAAATCATTTTGCTAATGTTTGAAAACAATCTGGGATCGTTTTCAAATATTAGGATAGTGGTGAATGTTTTAAACTAAAATGAGTCTTTTATACTAAAATCATGAACTTCAAGTAAAACCAGGGGCATCGTCTGTCGAATTGATGTGTATTCCATTCCTAGACATAAAAAACTAATTATGGAACATTTTATATATTTTAGAAATCAATGTGATCTTATTTGATAGTTTTTGAATATTTGATATTTGTTTTGAACTAATGTGTCAATGTTAATCCAAAAACATATACATTGAGTCATATCAGGCACATTGTGTATCATATTAAGTTGAGGTTGATTCCTATATTTCAAAAATGAATTATGTATCATCTTCCTAAAGTCAAAAACAAATTTTAATTATTTTAATTATTTTTGAGCATGTCACAAAATTTTTGAACAAAATGTAAATTGTAAACTAAAAACATGCAGTTTGAGTAGTAACTGGAAATCCATGCATCAAATTGAAGTGTGGTTCCATCCTACACATCAAAAATTACATATAGATCATTTTAATAACATTTTAAAATAATATTAACTTGTTTAAATTTTTTTGGATATGTAACATTCATTACAAATTAAAATGAAACATTTATATTGATAACATGAACATCAAGTCATACGTGGGACATAATCTCCCATATTTATGTTCAATAAATTGATAAATATCAAAAATTTATTGTGGATAGTTTTCCGAAGTATTAAATAAATCATGACCAATTTTTATTGGTTTAAGCTATGTGATCTCCATTGAAAACCAAAATTGTACTTTAATATTGATTACATACCTTTTGAATAATTCTCTTCCTGTCATATGTCATATTGACATGCAATAACTTAGTAAACATCATAAAATAATCTTGTATTTATTCCTAAAAATTTTAAATGATATGGTATTTTTCCGGTCTTTTTCTAATGACGTGTGTTTTAAACTAAAATTAAAATTTTATTTTAAAAACATGAACATCAAGTCATATCATCTACAACATGTGTCTGATTTCCATCCACTAAAATAAAACACATAAATAATGATTTATGGACCATTGTCATAAATTATTAAATTTATATGAACTTGGTTTCTTTTTAAAAATCATGTGATGTATGTTTTGAACAAAATATTCATTTTTAATCATGAAATGTTTACATCTTTTCATACTAGGCATGTTGTGTATGGAAATGAGGTTGATGTAATTCCTATGAATTATAAAATAATTATGGGTAATTTTCCTAATGTATCAGTTGAATTTGAATGCATTTTCATAGTTTTGATTATGAGACATTCATTTTGAACATAAAGTCAATTTTATACTAAATAATTCACTTTGATTCATTTAGTGAACAGTATATATCAAATTGTAGTACTGTTAACTCCTATATATCCAAGGTGGCTTATGGATTGAAAATATACTAAGAATTTGTTCCTAGTTTTGGATATGTGAAAAGACTTGTAAACTAAAATTGCACTTCTATATTGAAAACAGTCACTTTAATTCATTCTTTCTACATTATCTATCAGATTGATCTATGTCCAATTCCTACATGTCACAAATGAATTATGAATTGGTTTCTTAATGCTTAAAGACATCATGTGATAAGATTCAGGGTTTTGACTATGTAATGAATGTTTTAAAATAAAATGGAACTTTTATATTGAAAAACACACTCTGATTGAATCCTTCTATATCATCTTTTAGATTTATTTGATGTCATTTACTGCATGTCCTAATGGAATTATAATGTGTTTCCCTAATTTATAAAACAATATCATTCTCATTTTCTCATTTATGGATACGAACAAGAATTTTAAACTAAAATGAATATATTATATTAAAAACACACACTTTAAATCATACTAGCCACATATTGTGTTGGACTTAATAGAGGTTAATTCCATCATATAAAAAATGAATTATAAAATAATGTTGTATATTTTGAAATCAATCCAAGAATGTTTTCTCAATTTAGAGTATGTAACATTATTTTTCAACTGAATTATTAATTTTAAACTAAAAAATATACTTTAAATAAATCTAGAAATTCCTTGTATCAAATTGTGGAGAGGTCAATCCCTAAATATTACAAACAAATTAAGGTTTATTTTCATAAAGTACAAATATACCATGAATTCGTTTTCTCATTTCCTAGTATGTCACATTAGTTTTAAACTAAACTATCAATTTTAAAAATAAAGCATAAAAT
The DNA here is from genome assembly GCA_963277665.1 of Viscum album. Lineage (NCBI taxonomy): Eukaryota > Viridiplantae > Streptophyta > Magnoliopsida > Santalales > Viscaceae > Viscum > Viscum album. The sequence goes on along the minus strand of OY728123.1, from coordinate 1,133,879,480 downwards.
TTTTACTATTCTAAGAAAAATGTCTTTCATATTAAGCAGATGTTGATTCCAACATATTAAGAATTACTTATAGATCATTTTCCTAACGTATGAAAACAACCAAATCTTTATTTCTCAATTTTGACTATGTCAGACACAAGTTAAACTAAAATTTCAATACTATATTGTAATCAAAAAAATTAATCCATGCATACCACATCATCTTATAGATTGAAGTTTTGTTAATTCATATACATCACAAATGATTTATGTATTATTTTCTTGGATTTTTAAACAATCAATGTTTTTTTGGTTTTGAATATTTTATGACCATATTAAACTAAAATAGAACTCTTATCTTAAAAACATGAATATAATTTAATACTTGCCACATCCTAGGTTAGATTTATATGCATTGAAATATAATATATTTAATATTAATTATGGATAATTTTCCAAATTTTTGAAAACAATCAAATCCATTTTCTCTTATTTTAGCATGTGATGTCTGTTTTAAACTAAAATGTAAATTTTTAAGGAAAATAATTTAATTTGATTAATGAAAAAAACATTGTATTTGAATAAGGTTAGAAATATTCCTATATTTTAAAACATATCACAATTTTCATAAAAAATTATTCTATTGAATTTTATCACATTTATGTTGATATGAAACTCTCACCACATATGTGGGCCAATTTAGGATCACATGCTTTGGAGAATAAATGCCCTCAAACATAACACCATTTATTGTCCGTCTATTAGAATTATCTCTATTAAAATTAACTACCTAATTTAAAGGAAAATTTTTACAAAGTGTACACATATTATTGAATTATTTCCCTATCAATCATATCTTGATTTCATCATCATTGACCAATCACTCATGAGTACCAGAGAATTCAAACATGTTATTAGATCTGCAATAATATATAGTGAACAACCCTACATTATATATCTCCCTTTAAAACATGTCAAAAATAATTTATATTCATTATAATACAAATTATTCAAATTACAAATTTATCACTAAGGTCATATCTGGTACAAGATCAAAAACATAATTGGTAACACCTAAATGTTATACTAGAAAACATTCTAACACTTTGTATAATAAGAAATCATATCTCGACAAATTTGTGTATTATTTTGAAAATGTTGATTGTGGGAAATCATGGTTGTAGTGAGATAATATAGACCAACAAATGATAATCAATTTTTTAGTGAAATTGTAATGACATTTATAAATTACTTTTTCGGGGATACTAGTTTTTTTAGGGTATATGATATATTTCATAAAATTTAAAACATAGTACCAACAACAGTTATTATTTTTCTTCATACACTGAAAACAGATTTACTAATATAAGTAAATTATTTTAGAAATATGTATTTTAATGATAAATATTACTATATAAACTAAAATATTTATCTATTTGAAGAAATCTATAGGCTTTTTTGTTCATTCACCAACCTCATAACATGATTTAGCATATATTTATGGATCAACGTATCAGGAAATAATTATTATTATACAGAAAATTAAAAAATATAGTTTGAGAATTATCATTTAAATGTTTATTTAATTGAATTAATAATTCAAAATATTCATCATGTGAGTTTGGTTTGCAAAAAAAATTCATGCAATGGATTAGAAAAATAAACATTTACAGTATCCAAATTGATTGGGAAGATCACCTAGTTCTTAATAAAAAACAAATATGTAATGAATAAAATAAAAAAATATTAATATCATTATATTTCAGAGTTTTACCCCTGTATTATATGAATAAAAAAGATTCCATTTCCTGATATTTTCTTCTCAAATACCTCAATTAGTTCATATGATTTTTGTTTAATTAATTTAAATTCTAAAGAAATATTTTTTCATAGATTTGATATAAATATTAATGAGTCTAAATCATGCTTCACTAGGTTTTCACTACGTATTATAGTAATATATACACCTACAGAAAATATGGAAAGTAAATAACTATAATGAATATAAAATAAAAAATTTTGGATACAAGGATCCTGAAAATGAACATCATTTATGTATTCACAACTGAGAATCCCAAATAATAAAACATGTTATTCTAATTTATAAACTCCATACCAACTGCTTTTTTAGAGAAAAATCAAAATATTTATCATTAATATATAATTTAAAATGTATTTATATATTTGAATTTAATTTTAGAATGAACAGGTAATATTTGTAAATGATGTTTTGGTATTTTTTTGAAATCGAACTTCCAAAAGGTTCTTTGTATTTCTTGGATGTTTCACTGGATTATCTTGATCTATCCTTCTACATTCACATATTTTTATCCATCTATAATAACATACCTCATTTCAGAACTTCTTTAATCAACTATTGAATGTTTTTTACATTGAAATAAATTATTAATGACATACATCATGAAATTATGTAAGATTATACAATAATTCTATAGATGTTCTAATTTCATTAATGACTATAGTATCATCTAAATCATCAAGTTGAATTATAAACATAGTGCACTGCACATGAGATACTTCAATCCCCATTATCATGTAATATTATCATATTTGTTTAATATTTATATTTCCTCTAGGGATTTTATTCGATATACTTTTTGCAACAAGGATATATGTGGTTGTTGATAGACAAAATTTCATAATGCTTCGACCTATATAATTTTTATTACATAAAGATAAAAAAGGTTTATTGATTTATGTTTAGCAGAATGTGTAATGAAAAGATTGATTACACTGGGAATGTTAAGTGATTTAGGGGAATGGATATACTCAAAGATAGTGGCGGTCATTTTACACTATATATACATTTATTCGTTCCAATGATGGATGACTTTTTTCCTTTCACATATATTGATCCACCAAACCAGATTGAAAAATAATATCATTCAAAACATATATATGTTCCTTCATTCTTTTTATTAGCTCGTATATATCTCCTTCATGATTTTTCATCTAGAAATATTATTGTGGTTACACACCAATACATAAGCTTCTATATTTGTATTTTTTTATGAATTTCAACAGTACTGAATGTATTTTTTCTTTAGGTATAGTCTATCTAGATTCATATGTCAAAAAAAATATAAAATACAAAAACATAAATAGATATTTTTATATAATACTGTTATAAATCACAACATTTATAACCAATTACTATTATGAAATTCATACATATGATTACTGTGATAATATATTTTTCATCAATTAGTTTACCCTCTTTATTTATTCCTGTATCTTTCCATAGAACATGATAGGGGATATATGTTGTTTCATATTTTGATTCTTCAATATAGATATAAAAAAGGTACATTTTCTTTTTCGTATCACACAAATATTTTATTTTAGATTTAAATTATTTACCATTTACTTTTCCTGTGAAGGGAAACCCATTCTTGATTTTTGATAGGGGTTCATTGGTTTTTTCACACATTTTTTATTTTCAAAATGCCATTTGTTTCTCATAAATAAACCATTTTGATAAAAATGGTATACTTGAACAATTTAAAATGACATATTATCAATTATATTTAATCTAAAAACATTTACCATCATGAATAATAATGAATTGTTTCAATTTAACCTTTTTTTAACGTGGTCATACAGAACTAGTAGGTTAGAATTTAATTTCCCCTTAGCATTCCTAAGATGATTCTTCATAAGAAGTGTATGAAATCCACTATGATATTTTCAAGTGACCACTAAGTCATGTTTAAAATGGAATAATATCTAATAATGAAACTCTAAAAGGAATAATCAAATTCAAATCAGTGTTTTATTATATATATTTTTTGTAAAATAGGGAATGTATATAGTAACATTACCTTAATATATCCCCGAATGATTTCCTTAAATACAAGAAATACATTTTTCCACAAATCTATATGAATTAAAACAATGAATATTTTGTTGATCTCAATATAACTATTAAAAATTGGCATGTTGGGGTTTATAGGTTGGCCACATTGATTCCAACCAACCTCAAAGAATACCCCCTTGCTTCTTTAATTTCTAATTATTCAAACCAACTGATTCTACATTGTTATTTTTTTTCCATCAACATGTTATTGATACCCCAATAATTCTATATATTCAGCATCATTTGATTGTTCTTTCTTTGGATTGGTAACATTGTCATGAGAAAAAAATACTTATCTACATTAGATGTCAAACATTTAATCTAGATTAAGTAAATACATTATAAAGAAAAGAGTATTTGGAGGAAAATAAATGTACATTAAAAAACCATTCCCTTCTTATTGAACTCTCTTTATTTATATAATGATTAATTGGACTTTTTACCTTTATATAATATCCCAGTCCCCTCTTTGTGGTCCCATTTAATGTAAAAAATAATTGTCCACATTAGAGCCACCACAAAATGATTATGACCTCCCAACGAAAGTTTAATGATCAATTGAATTTTCATATGAACCTAAAATAGTTATATTTTGTTACATGATAATTGTACATTTATTTTTTGTTGGATTTGAGAAATAAAGGACTTGTGATGCTATTGAATCCATCCTGGAAAACACATATTTGTCCAATTGAACACTGAAATTCACATTCCGAAAGCCCAATTCATCAAATTTTACTACACTCATGTTGAAATCCAATTTTCCAAATACAATTGATACTTTATATTTTATAAATTCCAAATCCCTTATATGGTTAATGATTCTGAAACAAGAAAAATTCAAATAAATTGGATTTCTATCATTAGAACCGAATACGTGAATTACATACAACATAAACATAATTACATTGTTTTCCTTCATATTATATTCATCTAGATTATTTTTTAAAGAAATATATATACATTTATTAAAAATATAATATAATATATAACACTTACAATTTATCCATTTCGTATTTATCTATGACATTTGTAAATTGAATTTAGATTTTTAGATATCTCCTTCTAAATATATTCTTATAACAATCCAATAATCTCTTAATTTTTTATATTTGATATACATACTTCAAGCCATAATGGATAAAAATGTTAAAGAATTTCTTTATTGGATTCAACAAATAGATAAATTTATGCAATATTATAAAAAATGTAATGGAGATAATGCTCCCTCTATATCATGGTATTTGTAATAACATCCCATTCCAAAATACCTTCACCCATTACATTTCCCCTATAATGATACTTTTTTAGAATGATTATACCATCTTTGGATAGGTAATAAATATATAATACAATTTCTTATTAATATATAAATTATTCTAAAATGAATCCTTCTAGTTGACTTCAATTCTTGATGTACACTTTCACAATCAACATCTTTCATTAAATGGGGTACATCCAAATATAATGGATAGAACATCATAGTTTAACCTGTCTACCGTTATGAAGCGTCAGGTGGACCATTATATCAAAAAATCATATTATAAATAACATACCCAATTGACATAATATTATTGCAACATCCTTATTCATGATTGAAAACTTCACCATGACTATAAATATACTAAATATGTATTTGTAAAATAATAAGTGTATAGTTAATTTAAGTCATAAATGTTTTATAAGAATGCGGTATAAATCAATGAGAATCATATTTTATATTAGGAAATGATAGAAATGTGATTTTAGACCCTATAACATCATATTATTTATTAACATTATTAATATTTGATGAAAACCCCATGGGAGAATTTTCCCTTTTACAGAAATTAAAAAATAAAAAATTTTCATATCTAGAAATATTTTTTACTACTAGAGGATTAAATTTCCACCATTAACCCTTCATCAATACAAACTCTTCAATTATCACCATTCCAATCATTTCTAACTGATTCTTAAAGAAATCATTTATTTTTATGAAAATTTTCATAACATGAAAATAACACCATTGGATAAATTTTTTCAATATACACGAATTCAATAAAATTTATAACATACTAAAAATTATATTATGGTAATTTAATGGAAATTTATCTTTATTAACACGATTTCATACGATTTGTTGAAAATATTTTGCCAAAATTAGTTTCAAAATCTTTTAACTTTTTAGGACAGTTGATCCACTATTATTTGAGATGTTTTTGTATATTGTTTTGTATTATTATCGATTTTTTTCATCCAGGATTAGTATTTATGCCATCGAAGAAAAAAATTTCAATGTTTGCAAAACATTGTTTTTGAGAAATGATTCAACAGAACTATGTCTATGGTTTGTTTATACATTGGACACCCGAACATTCCGTTAATGTTATATCCTATCAAATTAGATAAGAAGGAAAGTAATTCATCGTCCCATAAAACATGGATCTCAATATGAAATCATCACTTCTATGAGAATCACAAAAGGATCCAACCATATCCGAAATCAACTTCAGATCATCAATAAATGGATCTAAATATAAATCAGTATCATTAAACGTATATTTTTGTATAAGATATAACTAGAGAAAACAGAATATATAATTACTTAATGAATAAAAATGGTGACAATTTATAGTTTACCGACATAAATGACCATGTACTGTGATTACTACTCTCTATACTAAAATTATTTTTGGCATATATTTATAACTAATAACTTAGGTTTCCCAGCTCATTTAGAAGTTCAGGATACTCATAGTCAATTTTTATACATTGAGTAGAGTCTGATGTGTTCCATTTTTTCCAATAATAAATTCATGTATCTATATTAAACATAATTTTTTAGTGGTTTCTAATGATCTACATAGTCATCTAATTCATGGAATGAGAGGAAATTACAAAATATATTTTGTACACGTTGATTCTCCTTTCTTATATCGATTCAAACCACAAATTAGGATTTTTATGAGTGATTCATCGTCCCTGTGAATAAGTATTCAATCTATTGGACAGAAATGTATTTTATAGATATCATTCCCATTGAAAATTGAATTATTTTATCATTATATGACCAACAAGGAAGATCAATTTATTTTGGAAGCAAATCATTTAGTAGATCAAGTACTTCTAAAAATATGGTGTCTCACTATTTTATTCAAGGATTCACATTATAAAACATCCATACATATGGTTTTTAAATAAACATTAGTACACCCTATTGGTAATATTATTTTATAATACCTTTTCAACTGGTCAAACGACTTTGGAAAATCATGAAGGTCATCTTCAATTTCATTTGTTGTTTCTTTCATATGATCCCCAATATAATTAACACTGGTATTCATATCAAATGATCCATAAATAACATTATCATACTAATTAATGTTCATTAATTATCTCCCAGTGTGTAGTCTAGTATTCATAGTGCTAATTTATTCTTTGTAAAATCAATTTTTTCGATAACTCTTCAGGAGTACTTTTTATGGAAAAAATAAAATGTGATATCAATTTGAGAATGGTCGTATACATGATCCATTGAAAACAATATGAGCACATTAAATTCATCCTCAAACTATTTTATCATAAGATTATTGGCCATCCATTTTTTATTCATACCCATTCTAGTTGGTTTATAAAATATTATTTTTGTTAAAATAATAAATAAATACATAAAATATATTCAAAATATATGGATAAATATATAGATACTTATAATAAGGGTAACCCAATAAATGAATGTTATTTGTGATGATTTATATAACATTCCAGGTAAATAAAGAATAAGGAATATATCATATTTATTAGTATTTGTGAATTAAATATTTATTTTACTTTAAAAGGGTTTCTATGTTCGATAGCCTACTTGATAGGAAACAATGAGTTTCTTTGAAATCGTATGTTGCAAACTAATAATATAATATTATTATTTTAAAAAGTAGTTAACTCCTAGCTACTGTATTAGTAGGAATGAACAAAAATAAATACAATATATTTATACAAGATTGTTAAATGTATTTGCATTTATCCAATAAATTGTTAGAGGCTTAAAATGGGAATGTATCTAATTTTAAGAAAAATTTACATTAAAATGTCTATTTAACATTTTTAATGGTGAACCATATTTAAATATAATTTTGGTCACATAAACAAGTGACAATCTTTTGATAGTTATAGTTTTTTAAAAACACCCTATATTTTTAACAATGAGATTTAATTTTAAAATTAAAAATTCCACTTCTTTGTTTTGAATTTGAAAAAGTAGACATTTTTTTTGAATTCGGAATATCATATAATGCTTAGGATGAATTTTTGGTATTTTTCTGATAAAGTTCAATTTTTGATGAATAGTGAAACCACTTAATAGCAGTTAAAAAAACTGAATTTTTCATTTAAATGGAATTTTACCACTTCTGTGAATTGAATTTCAAAAATACTACATAAAATGTTGTTATTAGTAAGTAAAATTTGGTTCAATAAGATGAAAATAATTTTTCCTAAATTGTAATGTTTTACTTTTATTTACAGCGGTTAAAGGTATATAGGGGAATTCATGGTAAAAAGAATACTATAATAATTCAAAACTACATTAACAATTGACCTAACTATATTTGATGAGTAATGGACAGCCATGGGAATATTTGGGTCTATTATGGGACCACATGGAGCCACTTATGAATGAAAATGACACTTTAGATTAATTAATTTAATGTAAAGGCAAAAATGACAAAAACAAATATCGTTTAGTAAATTAATTTCTATATGGTGTTATATAAGTCATATTTTGGACTTTAAATATTATTTAGAAATATAAAAATATTTCTTATATGGTAGTATTTATTTTATAATTTTTATACATCAAATAAATTAAATTATTTATGACACAATAATGATGCAATATTTACCTCATTAATAAATGATTTAAATAAATAAGATTAGAATGATTAAAATATTATCCAAAAAAATTCCAATTCTGATTGGTGGTCTTATTCCGAATATGAGTTATATTATATTCCACTTTAATGATTTTTGGACCATTGGAAAATGAATATCATTATATAATAAAATAATATTTTCATACATTCATAAAGTGCCCCTCCTCCCCCTTGTAAAAGGAGACCACTTCGAACCAATTCCTCACAAATCTCAAGCCTTTTGAAAAGTCCAATCTCTACCCAATTAAGCTCTCTACATCCCTATATTCAACTTAGAAGTCATACTTTATACAGAAGGCACTTCAATAAGTCCTTTGGTTCAAACCCAAGAAAGCTGACCAAATTAAAGGTAACAGTTTGTCTTAACTTATTTTATTTTATTTTACTTCTCCAACCCCTAAAATCCTTTTATTACTTTCTTTTATATACCATTATATTAAATTTACTAGGATTTGATTATGAGAGGAATTCAAAATACACTTACATACACCTCCATCTAATGGATAAAGAACATAATGTTTCTGTGGATGACAAACTAACGCCTCATAAAATGATGATTGTTCAAATATCTCTATCCTCCTCTCATGGAGGCCATTATGGTTGAAATATATTTATATATGATATATATTATGTTTATGATTTCTTTAGGCTCTTGTATTTTCCATTTATAGCATGAATTTATGGTTTCCATAGTGGGTAAATACGATAACCTCATTTGAGGAAGTGCGGACTACCACCCCCTCAAAGTGATGTGACTCGTTAATGCATTATGTGGGATTGATAAAGGATAAATATAATGATATTATATATGATATTATACTGGAATTATAATATAAATATGTATCATTAGGTTTTATTCCATTAAAATAAGAAATAAAAATGAAAGTAGCGTTCATGTGTACGTACGGTTTACCGTCTCCATGAACGTTGCATTTCATTTCATACTTTCAAATTTTATGTACTTTTATCAATACATGTATATACATGATATATTTGATATATTTGATATCTAAATAATGAATTTCATTCTGGATATAATGAACTATTGACTACATGGACAACATGAAAATATAAATTGTTCATTTTTGACTCAAGGACGAAATATTACAAAATGGACGTTATTAACATAAATGATTTCATAATATTTATAACATGGTAATAATAGATATAAAAGGAATAATATACTTTAAAAATGTTCTTAAGAAAGAATAAAATAACTTTATTTTATTATTCAGGATATTAAAGAATGATCGAGTCATGTCATACATGAGGTTCGGGACTTCATCTAAATCTTCATTCATTGAGGAATATTTAGTTTTATACATGAAATTATTTTATACAGTGTATAGACCACTTTTAATTTTCATTTTAATCAAAGTGAATCTTTTTATACAATTCATTTTTCGTGATGAAAAAAAATGTTTTTTAACGTAAGCGGTTACAACGACCATTCCGCCACCGCATGTATTATTTGATCATTGGGTTCTTTAACAAGCCAGAATGTTTTTAAAAGGAAAAATCAAATACCATATACACTTTTTAGATATTTTGGAACTGAAAATGATTTTGATAATTTATTTATTATTTCAATATCTTGAAATTATATTTTATTATTGCAATGTTGAAACTTTATCTTTCCATTATTCTTATGTTCTGTGTTATGATCATGTTATGGTTCTTGGGAATTATTTACATATACGGGTGGTTCTGTGATAAACCTAGGACGGGTGAGCCCGAGATATCTCTCCAATGCATTGTGTAGCATGATGAAGGTAAACGTAAATGTTTATCCTAAGAGATTTAAGGAATATACTATAATGGGTATTCCAAATTAACTCCCCATATAGATGTAATAACTACAATGTAAGTATGATGTGGATTCCACAAGTTACCATTATGATTTTTTATTTCTTTTTGTTATTCATAAAATCTTATGATTTCATGAGGCAAGTAATGGTGTTATTGTTTTGTATATATTGATGATCAAATGTTTTCTTTCATTGTTTTATAAATCTTACTGATCTTTTTAGGCTCATCCCAAGTTTTGAAATGTTTTCACAGGACATAAATATGAATATGGTCAGTGATGGGATCAAGGAAAAGTTATGTTGTTTGAAACATGGAACTAGACTTGACTCTTTTTTTCAAGAGTTTTTATTTTATGTAAAAAAATGGAAACTGTGTTGAAGTGGTTACTTTGTAATCTTTTGAGATGTAATAGTTATGTCCTAATTCTCTAATACTCTAAACCTAAAAAGATCCTTAATGTGAATTGTTCATTTAATTCAAATATTATGTATTGTTTAAGGTATGCTCCTTGTAGTTGGTATCATTGGTCGGTTTAGATAACTTTAGGAGATAAGGTATTGTTAAATAACATTCCATATATTAATTTATTGTAATATTTAAATGATAGAGAATTTAAAGATAACCATAATGCTTCAATAACATATTTATTTATTGAGAATGGTTTTTCATAGAGGAAACACGACAGTTGTTATGGGAAGTCATACAGAGGGAAATTACCTTCCAAATAAGAAACATGAGATAGTCAGAATCAGAAGTGAATATTTTGTTGTAGTGATAACTCAATTGACTCAAGTGATAAATGTGGTTGTGTTTGTTAAAGATATTTTGGTTTATTCTAAAAGTAAATAGGAGAATGAAAGTAATTTAAGGGTTGTCTTGCTAACCATAAAAGAAAAGAAACTATTTGTGAAATTCAGAAAGTGAGAGTTTTGGTTACAAAAAATTTATTTCCTTGGTCACATTGTTACAAAAAATGGAATAATTTTTGATCCTATAAAAACAATAGTTGATGAAGAATGTCCAAGACCCACAAATATAACCGAGATCCATAGTTTTCTTGGTTTGGCAGGTTATTACTAGAGGTTTGTTGATAATTTTGAAAGGTTATCTAGTCCAATGACAACTTTAACTCGAAATTGTGTTAAGAACATTTGGACAAAAGAATGTGATGATTGTTTTAAGGAATTGAAAATAAGATTGGTGAAGGATCTAGTTTTGGCACTACCTTCTAGAAATGGTGAGTTAGTTGTTTTCAGTAATTCTTCGTTGAATGGACTTGGATGTTTCATTATGCAGAATGACCAGGTAATTTCTTATGCTTCACGTCAGTTGAAACCTCATGAGTTAAATTACCATACACATGATTTGGAATTTTCTACTTTTGTTTTTGATTTAATAATTTGGAGGCATCAATTTTATGGAGTAAAATGTGAAATATATACTGACCACAAAAGTATAAAATATATATTCACTCAGAAAGAATTGAACATGATACAGAGGAGATGGCTCGAATTAATCAAATATTATGATTTCATGATCCCGTACCATCCGAGAAAAGAAAATAATGTGGTTGATGATTGGAGTCAAAAAAGTAATGTCTCATTAGACATGCAATTATTGGAACGATATCCTTTGGTTTTTGATTTGATGAACATTAGAATAGAAGTTGTTGGTGTAGAAAATTATTCTATTTTGTTTCTGGTTTCAGTAAAATCATCTCTATCATCCAGAATGATGCAATCATAGAAAAAAGACATTGAGTTGTAGAAAACGGTAGTGGTGGTTCAGAGTGTAAGTTGCCTGATTTTATCATTGATAATGATTGTGTTTAAAGATTTGGAAAGAGATTATGGGTGCCTTGTGATTGACAGTTGAATAATGAGTTGTTATGTGAAGATCATAGTTCCCTGTGTTTAGTTCATCCTGGCAGTACAAAGATTTACAAAGATCTTTGGGAGTATTATTGGTGGGGTGGAATGAAAAGAGGTGTTGTTGATTTTACAATGAAGTGTTTGACTTGTCAACATGCTAAGGTAGAGTGGTAGTTACTGAAAGGGATGCTTGATCCTGTAGCAGTGCTAGACTAAAAATGGGAAAATATATCCATGTACTTCATTGTGGGATTACCAAAGACATATCAAGTTAATAATGCAATCGGGGTTATAGTTGATCGATTAACAAAATCTACTTGTTAACTTCCTCTTCAACTTGCTCGGTTGTATGTTAATGCGATAATAATGATGTATCATGTTCCCATATTCATTGTATCTGATTGAGATCCCATGTTTACTTATAACATTTTGAATGTCCATCAGAAGTCTTTGGTACAGAATTTAATTTCAGTACTGCTTTTTACCCTCAATATAATGGGCAATCAGAATGAAAAATTCAGTCATTGGAGGATATGTTACATTGTTTCTTGATGGATTATCAGGGATGTTGGGACCAACATTTATCTTTGGTAGAATTTTCTAATAATAACAGTTTTCATTCCAGTATACAGATGGATCCATTTGAGGCATCTTATGGAAAGAGTTGTCGAACTCCAGCTTTTTGGGATGATGTAGGTGAAAGGAATCTGATGGGACTGGAATTTGTAGAAGATATGGTAGAGAAAGTTCAGTTGATTCAGAAGCAGATGAGAACAGCTCAGAGAAGACAAAAAATTTATGCAGATAACCGGATGAAGGATCGTTCTTTTGAGGTAGGTGATTAGGTCTTTCTCAATGATTCTCCATGGAAAAGTGTGATACATTCTGGTAAGAATGGAAAGTTAGGTCTGAGGTTCATTGGACCATATGAAATTCTGTAGAAAGTTGGACGAGTTGCATACAGAGTGGCTTATCTCCATGATTATCCAAAGTACATAATGTTTTTCATGTTTCGATGTTGAGAAAGTATATACCAGATCCATCTCATGTATTGAGCCAAGAAGTAGTTCAGTTGGAAGAGAATCTCTCTTATGAAGAACAACCAATCTAGATTCTTGAACATAGAGAGCATGTGTTGAGGAATAAGGTAATTAACCAAGTCATGGTTTTGTGAAAAAAACATATGGTTTATTAGGCAACGTGGGAATCTGAAAATGCTATGAGGGATAAATACCCCCACTTATTTTGATAAGGGAATAAAAATAGTGAGGACACAATTTTCAAAAGGGCGGAAGGATGTAACAACCCTGGTAAATAAAAAATAAATCATATATCATATTTATTAATATTTTTGAATTAAATATTAATTTTACATTAAAATGGTTTCTATTTGTGATAGCGTACTCGATACGCAACAATGGGTTTCATTGAAATCTTACATTGCACACTAAGAATATAATATTATTATTTAAGAGATTTGTTAACTCCTAGCCATTGTATTGGTGAGAATGAAAAAAATTACTAAAATATTATTATACATGATTTTTAAATGTGTTTTCATTTATCCAATAAAATGTTAGATGCTTAAAATGTGAATGAATCAAATTTTAAGCATATTTTACATTAAAAGGTCGATTTACCACCTTTTAATGGAAACCCCTCTTTGAATATTATTTTGGTCACATTAATGCATTATATATGACCAAATAAAATAAATCTTTAAAATGGGGACATAAAAATTTACTTTGTATACATTTTTGGATTTCTTGTGATAAAGTTCATTTTTTAATGAATAGTGAAAATATTGTATTTTAATTCCAAACTGAGATTTAATATAATTTATATATATGGTTTTATTATCTTTTTAATTGGTTTTAAATTTTAATAAGTATATATTTTTACAATTTAATCCAATTTTTTTTATTTTAATTAATTTCACTTTGAAATTGGACATAAACATGTGTCAATCTTTTGATATTATTGTTTCCTAAAAACACTCTATTTGATTTAACAACAGGAATTAATTTTAAAATTATTTAATGCCACTTCTATGTTTTTACTTTTTCAAAATAGACATCTTTTTTAATTGGAAATATCAAATCATGCTTTGGATGAATTTTTTGTATTTTTCGAAAATAATTCAATTTTTGATGAATAGTGAAACCACTTAGTAGTAGTTAAAAAACTGACTTTTTAATTTAAATTAAATTTTACTACATCTGTGAATTAAATTTCAAAAATACGACATAATTGGTTGTTATTGGTTACTAAAATGTGGTTCAATAAGTTGAATATAATTTTTTGATAAATAGTAAAATTTGACTTTTGTTTACCGCAGTTAAAGGTAAATATGGCAATTCAAGGGAAAAATAATATTATAATAATTCAAAATTACCTTAACACTTGACCTAACATTATTTTATGAGTAATGGCCAGCCATGGGAATATTTGGGTCTATTATGGGACCGCATGGAGCCACTTATGAAAGAAAATGACAATTTAGATTAATTAATTTAATGTAAAGGCAAAAATGACAAAAACAAATATCTTTTAGAAACATAATTTTTATATGGTGTTATATAAGTCATATATTCAACTATAAATATTCTTTAAAAATCCAAAAATATTTCCTACATTATAGTATTTCTTAGATTATTTTTAGATATCAAATAAATTAAATTATTTAGGACTCAATAATGATGCAGTTTTTACCTCATTAATATATGATTTAACTAAATAAGATTATAATGATTAAAATATTATCGAAAACACATCCAATTATGATTGGATGTTTTTATTTCGAATATTAGTCATCTGATCTTTGACAATAATTATTTTTGGATCATTATAAACAAAATATCATTATATAAGAAAATAATATTTTCCTACTTTCATAAAGAGCCCCTCCTCCCACTTATAAAAGGATACCACTTCTAACCAATTCCTCACACCTATAAAAACTTTTGGATTGTCCAAAATCTACCCAATTAATATCCCTACATCCCACGATACAAACTAGAAGCCTTACCTTCTGCAGAAGGCACTTCAAGAAGTCCTTTGGTTCAAACCAAAGGAAGTTACCCAAATTAAAGATAACGGTTTCCCTTAACTGTTTTTATTTTATTTTATTTCTCCATCCTCTAAACTCTTTTTATTAATTTCTTTTATAGAAACACCAGTATCCTCAATATATTAGGATGTTTTTACGTGATGGAATCGAACTACATTTATACACACCTCCATCTAATTGATGAAGAACATAATGTTCCTTAGATGGAAAACTAACCCCTCATGAAATGATCATTGTTCAAATATCTCCAACCACCTATCAGGGTGGCCATTTTGATGGAACTATATTTATATATGATATATATTATGTTTCTGTTTTCTTTATGATTTTGTATTTTCCATTTATATGACACCTTTATGGTTTCCATAGTCTGTAAATACGATAATCCCATTTGAGGAAGTGTGGACTACCGTCCCCTTAAAGTGATGTGACTTGTTAATGCCTTATGTGGGATGTATAAAGGATAGATTTAATGATATTATATAAAATATTATACTCTATTTTTAATTTACCTATGTATCCTTATGTTTTAATTCAATTAAAATAAGAAATGTAATTGAAAGTAGTGTTCATGCATACGTACGGCTTACCGTCTCCATGAACGGTGCATTTCATTTCATACCTCCAAATGTTATGTACTATAATAAATACATTTATATAATCGATATAAGTGACATATATGATATCTAAATAATTAATGTCATTCTGGATATAATGAACTATTCACCACATGAACAACTTGTAAATATAAGGTGTTCATTTTTGACTCAAGTACCAAATATCGAAAAAATGGATGTTATGAACCTAAATGATTACATAATATTTATAACATGGTAATCCGTGATATAAAAGGAATAATAAACTTGAAAAATTTTCTTAAGAAATTATATATTTACTTTAGTTAATTTTTCATGAGATTAAAGAAAGGTCAAGTCAATTCGGACATGAGTTAAGGGACTTCACCTCAATATCCTTTTATTGAGGCATATTTAGTTTTATACATGAGTTTATTTTATACGGTGTATAAACCCATTTTACTTTTCATTTCATTCAAAGTTAATCATTTTATACGAAGTGTTTTTATAGATGAAAAAAAATAATTTTTTTTAATGTAAGGGGTGACACCGACCTTTCCACCGCAGCGAGTATTATTTGATTTTTAGCTTACATTACAAGCCTGAATGTTTTTAAAATAAAAAATAAATACCATATACTATTTTTACGTGTTTTGGTACTGAATATTATTTTGATAATGGATTCATTATTTCAATATCTTGAAATGTGATTTTATTATTGCAATGTGGAAACGTTATCTTTCCTTTATGCTTATGTTATAAGTTATGATCATTTTATGGCTCTGGGGAAGTATTTATGTTTACGGGTGGTTCCGTGATAATCCTAGAAAAGGTGATCTTGTGATAACTCACTAATGCATTGGGTAATGTAATAGAGGTAAAAGTGAATATTTCTACTAATATATTTAGGGAATATACTGTGATAGGTATTCCAAAGTAACTCCCTCTGTATCTGAGACAGGTAAAATGTAAGTATGATAAGGATTCCACAAGTTACCATTATGGTTTATTATTTCTATGTGTTATTCATAAAATCTTATGATTTCATGAGGTAATTAAAAGAGTTCATGTATAGAATGTATTTTTGAACAAATATTTTCTTTCATTGTTTTATAAACCTGATTGAGCTTTTTATGCTCATCCCAAGTTTTTAAATGTTATCACAAGACTTAAAGATGAATAATATCAAGGATGGGATCATGGAAAAGTCATGTCGTCTAAACCATGGAACTAAACATGACTCTTTTTTGAAGAGTTTTTATTTTATGAAAAAAAATTGAAACTATCTATAAGTGGCTATTTTTTATCTTTTGAGATGCAATAGATATGTCTTAATTATCTAAAAATATAAACTTGAAAATATCCTCAATGAAAATTATTCATTTAATTCAAATATTATGTAAATTTTAAGGTCAGGTAATAAAAATTACTAAAAGATATCATTTAAAAAAAATCTGATAGTAAAATGGAAACAACTAAGGGTAAACATGTTTCCATTGTTCTAGATTCTACTTTTTAATATTTTTAGGAAAAAAGGAAGAAAATCTGCAATAGTTTCTATAACATTTCTAGGTGGGAGTCAAACAGTAGGGAGGAATTGATGTTTATTCATTTATTAACTTAGTATATGGTGGGTCAGGTTGTGTTTTAGGGTTCTTTGGAAATAATTTTGATGATCATTTAACATATGATAAAATAACCAACATCGATATAACAAGAAGTAGTTTCATAGTGGGATCAACAAAAATAAACATCTCAATACTAATGATTGGAATATATGAAAAACTATTTGAGATCAATATTCCCCAAAACCAAACATTGTGGAACCAAAAGAGATCATAAAATCTAGAAACATTTCTGAGTATAAATTTGGAGAATGGTTTAAATAAGACAGAAGAATGCGTGGATGTTTTTAATGGGGTCAATAGTGGGAACAAACTACCATGATAGTAAAATATACAGAACTGGGGAACTATAAATGAAAAAAAATATAAATTAATTAAAATAATAATTATATGAAACATTCTATTATGTAATATAACTCTTTCTATCATTATTATATGAAAGTAATTTTTAACTAATCTTAAGTTCATTAGTTTGTGTTTCAAAAGGTATATTGTAGATGTTCACAAAAAATTATATATTAAAGGTATACGGGCTATTTTTCCTATTAATATATGTAAAAAGGTAAACTTTTTTGATTTTATTCCATGATGGTGGAAATGATAGATAGAAAATTTATTATTTTCTCTCATTTTGGATGTTTCATCCAAGATATCACTATAAAATTATCTCAAGATGCAGAATGTGGATGAATGTTTGGGTAGAAAAATATTTTCTCTTCTCAAATGTCACGTATGATAACTCTCACTCACCCAAACATTCATGATAATTATACATCCTATAGTGAACCATGTGATAGCCATGTTTTGTGTGATTATGGAGCCATATCCGGAATTCCTGTGGTATGTTACATGTGTTGAGGATAGTATTAAAAATCTAAAGATACTTGTGAAGGAAAAAATGTGATTTATTTTAATCATATGGGTTTTTATATAATTTATAAACATTTATATAAATTAATTAACTTAAAGTTATAAAAAAAATTATCAATAAACTATATCAACTTGATTATAAAAATTGATCTACATCTTATTATAAAGTGAACACAAAATTAATTGGAAATATTAATATTTTAAACAACTTTCATTATGACACATTCAATCCCCCATAATTTATTTAGTAAATAAAAAATAAAAAAAATTCAATTAAACAGAATTTAGTTTATCTTTATAGGATACATTTAGTGAAAATTTTATCAAACGAATATCTCAAAATGAATAACTTATTATCCGTTTTCAATTTAAATTTAAATAAACATGATTTCCAAAAAAATTACAATCACTCCGCAAGAATATTCTATAAATATATTGAATTTTTTTATAAAAAATTAATAGATAACTACACGCCCATTTTTAAATGTAGAATATATTAAAAATTAATTAAATATTCTAGAAACATAATATAATTATGGGTTTATAGAAATCAAAATTAGACAGATTAAAAATGTCTAAAATATTGGTTTCAAATAGAACTTAACATCATTTGACAATAATTGTTAATTAACTTTTGAGAGACAGAGTGGGTAAATCAATAGTGGATCACGTTGAGTGAAATTGGGTATAGATTTATGTAGATATATGTATAATATGTAATGTCATGTAACGTTATTTTAGTTAATTTTATACCATTTCTTTAATTTCAATTTTTGGGAAGCATTTCAGAATTTTAAAGAATAGAGAGCACTTTTCTGGAAAAATGGCGTTATTTTTGGGGTTCTATGATTGGTTGAATTAATTGACTTTGAGTAAAAATTGGTTAGTAAGGAGTTATGATATTATTTAGGGGTCGTGGCATAGAGAGTATAATCTACACTATTGACCATCAGGTTGTGGCATATGAATGATTGAATTTGGAAAAGACTGTTATAAGGACCCGACTTAAAACATTACATAATCTTGAATTAAATGAATAATTCACATTGAGGATATTTTTGGGTATAGAGTTTTAGATAATTAGGACATAAATATAATATATCAACTTGAAAATTACACAATACACTACAACTAAGTATCGATTTTTTATAAAAAAAATCTCCTAAAAAGAAACATGTCTACTTCCATGTTTTAGACAACATAACTTTTACATGATCTCATGCATTACCTAATTCATCTTTAAGTCATATGGAAAACATTTCAAAAAATTGGGATGAACATAAAAATATTACTAAGGGTTATAAAACAAGGAAAGTAAACATTATCCCAACAATAAATACAAATCAATGAAACCATACTTTTCAATCAAAACATACCTCGTGAAATCATAAGATATGACAATAACACATAGAAATCACAAACTGTAAAGCTAAAATGTGGAATCTATATAAAACATACATTTTATCTATCACAACTATGTAGGGAGTTATGTTATAATATTCATCACAGTATATTCCTACAATCTCATAGGATAAGCATTAACATTTATGTCTGTCACGTTACATAATTAATTAGAGAGCTATCATGGGCTCACTCACCCTAGGTTTAACACGGAACCACTTGTATACATATCATTGAATAATAACAATTAAATATTCATAACACATAAAAAATTCATATAATTAAGGTAACTTTTCCATTTTCAATAAAAATATATCATATTAAGATATTGACATAATAATTGCTTCATAAAACCATTTTCAATACCATTTAAAACATTTAACAAAGAGAATTTTGAATCAATGTGTCCAATACCACTTTAAAGAATTTAAAGGAATTGAAATATTGAAAAATTAATGTCCATATAAATTAATCCTTAAATTTTTTTTGGAATCATGGACATTAATGAGGAATATTTGGAAAAATTAAATCATTAAAAAGTCATTTTAGTTAAGGGGTTCCTAACCAAATGAGAGAAGCACGAAAACAATAATTGTGGAAAATAATTTAAAAAGACTTCATGAAATTAATGTTAATAACCACCAAATGAATAACACAATATAATTAATATAAATATAATCATGATATTATATATCAAATGGTAGTACACAATACCCGACATGAAAAAAATATGTGGCGAGCAATGGAGATCTCACAGAATTAAATGTTAGACAAGAAACCCCTTACATCGTGTCAAAATTGACTCGATCATTCATTAATCACCAGAATAACAAAATAAAGTTAATTTATATTTGATTAATAAAATTTTTAGAGATTATTATTCCTTTTATATCTATTATTTTATACTTATAACATTTATTTAATTATTTGAGTTCATAACAGACATTTTGTCGATGTTAGGAAATTGAGTTAAAAATGAACTTGTTAAAATTATAAATTGTCCATGTGGTCGAAATTAAATTATCTTCTGAATGATATTAATTATTTTGATATCATATATATTATATATATACAGTACATATATATATATATGTATCTTTAATATTGAATAACATTTGGAGATAATAAATGACATGCACTATTCATGGAGACGGAAAGTCATACGTATGGATGAACACTACATTCATTTCTATTTCATATTTTAATGGAATGAAAAAATAATTATTCAAAATTATAATATAATTATAGTATAATATAAAATATAATTTCATTAACTCCATCCTTTATATGTCCCATGTATGGAATGAATGTGTCATACCACTTTCAGGGGCTGTTGTTCGCACTTCCTCAAATGAAATTATCGTGTTTACACATATTGGAAAGCATAGAGGTATGTTTGTAAATAAATTTAAATAATAACATAGAAAAAACAAACATAATATATATCATATATAAATATAGTTACATTATAATGGCCACCATGAGAGGTGGTAGGAGAATATTGAAAAATTATAGTTTCGTGAGTCCATAGTTCATTGTCCACAGAAACAGTATGTTCTTTACCAATTAGATAGAGGTATGTGCATGTGTAGTTAAAATAATTCACATAAAAAATATAGTATATGTTGGATACTATTTTTATTATTAAATAAACTAATAAAAATAGTTTTTTGTGTTGGATAAGTTATATAAAACCAAGGAACGTAAGAGAAGATGTTACCTTTTAATCAGGTATCTCCCTTTGGTTTGAACTAATAGGTTTACTTGAATTTCCTTATTTAAATATTAAGGATTCTAGGAGGAATATAGATATTTATGGAGACTAATTATAAACATTTTTTATGTTCCAAAGGTCTTGAGAAGTGTTTGAAATTTGTTAGAAGTTAGGGCTTTTATATCGGGAGGAGGGGCTCTTTAGGAATGTTTAAAAATATTATTTTCTTATATAATGATTTTCAGTTTCTAAAAGCCCAAAACTCATTAAATTAGAATATAAGATGACTAATGTATGAAATAATTCTTCAAATAATAATTTTATAGGTTTTGGATAATGTTGTAATCATTATAATATTATTTATCTAAATCTTGCATTGAAGAGATTAACCATGCATCAGTATTGTGTCATAAATATTTTTTGTTTATATGATATCAAAAATTTATAAAAAATTACATTGATGTAGGAAAAATTTTTATATTTCAAATGAATATTTATAGTCAAAAATATATCTTATATTACACTATGTAAAAAAAATTTACTAAAAGATATATTTTTATGTCATTTGTTTCATTACTTTAAATTAATTTTTATAAATTGTCATTATCACCCCCATGTAGATCCATGGTGTCCCAAAATCTCCCCAAGGATGAACATTGTCGGAAATATGTCAACCTATTGGATTATGACACATGTTATAATAATTTAATGTTATTAAATTAATATTTTGTTACCTTTATTTACCAGCTTTACCCTTTAACCATGGTATATAAAATCTTTACAGAAGTAAATATTCATAATTACTAAAAATATAAGTTACATATTTACACAATTTGGACATCTTAATTTCAAATTGGAATCCATTTTCCAAAATTTAAAACACAGAAGTGGAAGATGTTAATTTAAAATTAATTCCCACTGTCAAGACAAAAAGCATGTTTTTAAGAAATAATAACTATCAAAATATTAACAATTATTTTTTTCAAATTTCAAAGTGAAAGTACTTCCAATTACAAAAAATTTATTAAATAGTAAAACAAAATATAATTACACTTTAAGACTAATAAAAAAGATAATATAACCTTATAAATAAATTAGATTAAAATGTTGTTTTGAATTAAAATACAACATTTATCACTATTTATTAAAAAAAATTAATAGAAAAATACCGTAAATTTTCCAAATGTAAATTTTTATGTCCCGATTCTAATGAATAATTTTATTTTTTCAAATATAACTTTTAGATGTAATAAAATCTATATTTAAATAGGGTTCTTCATGAAAATGTGCTAAATCAACCTTTAAATTAATATTAGAGTATTTGTGCTTAACATTGAATTATATATTATTTTAAGCCTAAAAAATTTATTGTGTAAATGTAAAAACATTTAACAAACATTTATATTGATATTTATGTTAGTTATGTCAATTCCTATCAATAAAACGGCTAGGTGTTAACTACCATTTAAAATAAAATTATATTATTATTTTTCTATATGACTCAACATTGTGTGAATCATAAGATTTCAAAGAAACATGTTGTTGTGTATCGGGTACACCATCGAACCTAGAATCCCCTTTAAAGAAAAATTAATATTAAATTCACAATTTTTAATAAATATTAAAATTTTATATTCATTATTTACCTCGGATTTTACATCCTTCCCCCCATTTGGAAATTGTGTCCTCGTGATTTTAAAATTGGGCATGGAAACATCATTAAAAGTCCCAGATCGGAAAAATAGAGTCAATATAAATATCACTAAAATAGAAATAATGAAAAATACAAAAGTCACCTAAGATAGCCTATACTTGGATTCAATGTAGAAAAACATGGACATGGAAGAGAAAAAAAAAATCATGGTTTGATGGATAGTGGTAGAAAACATGATTAGGAGAAATTTAACCACCAGAAAATCACAAAATTGTGATGGGTTAAACGGTCTTTGATGCCCCAATAAGAAAAGAGAATGGAAAAAGTTTTTGTTTTAAGTTACTTTTCATAAATTTGGGGAATTTATTTAAGATCTTAAATAAGAACATAACAAAACATACTTACTTTTTATATAGACTCTCATCCATTACTATATTTCTTCTACAAACCCATTTTTTCTCCAAATGATCAGTATTCAGGATGGATTATTCACATTGAAAGTGCTATAATAAACTTCTAGATAATCCAATAATCCTCAAAGGATGAACTATATTTTTCCCATGTCTTTAGACATTAACCAAAACAAAAATTATTTATCCAAGATCAGATAATCTATAAAAAGGATAATCTTTTACAAAACGAAAAACTACACTTATTCTCCAAAATTTGTCAAACAAAAGACAAAGTTCCGAAAAGTCCCATAAAAAAATTGTCCTTAAAATTATTGAAAATAATTCAAACTATTATTGAAACCAAAAACTCATAAGGACTTAATCACATAATCTTCCACAGTAAATCTTAATATTTATCTCCAAAAACATCGACTACTCTTAAAGTCTCATACTGAAGTGTAATTATCCTAAACACTTATTCTCTATGATAGATTAAACATTTCCTTAAAAAGCCCAATTCACTTTGTGTCCATAATAAAAATATATATTCATCCAATATAATATTTCTTCCAATACTCCAAAAATTAAATCCCATAGTATTTTATTTTCCTTAAGCATATATTGTTCCCAAAAGAGATAATTTCTTCCAAAATAACCTCTATTACATAATCCTCATATCATTTTCATATACTATGGATGACTATTTGATAAAAAATAAGATCCCATATAAACTTATTCTTGATCTATAAAATCATTTAATTTAAAATAATAGGTCATACAAACCACGGACTTCACGTAGGATAGTGGTAGGTGATGATCCCTTGAAGCCCATTGGTTGTGGGTTCGATTCTTGTGGCCTTACAAGTCACAACGGGTTGTCACAAATATTTTGGGTTTCCCTTTATATAAAACTCAAAAATAACCATGACATGTTTTAACCATAGATGTTTTCTTATAAATTTCATTTTCATCCCTATACATTAAGACGTCATCATCTTATATATTTTCAATTTTTTCACCTCTATTGACAAAATAAAACTATTCCATATAGAATGAACATCATACCT
Organism: Viscum album; assembly: GCA_963277665.1. Lineage (NCBI taxonomy): Eukaryota > Viridiplantae > Streptophyta > Magnoliopsida > Santalales > Viscaceae > Viscum > Viscum album. The sequence continues at coordinate 1,133,854,663 of OY728123.1, read as the reverse complement.
TGATCATGATGTCCATATGGTTTCATAATCAACTTTTTCACGTTGGTTGTAGGTCCATGCATTGGAATGTTGATTTACAGATCCTTCAAAATAATTTTCATCCATCATCCAAATACACCTTGTACAACATGGGTCATATGGGTGTTCACAGAAAAACTGTTTCGAAAAATTATCATGTATGATATATAATTTCTAAAATCTGATAAAACATTATTTTCATAAAATAGTGGGATTGAATTTGAGTTGAATCATATAATCAAGGGTCCATTTAAAATACAATAAGTATGTACTGAGCGACTTTATTGTAAATGAAAATATAAATAAGTTTATCAAGGGTCTCATTATTCACCACCTTTTCCAAAATACTAATATGCTTCAAAATCATGGGATAAAGTAAAATATTGAAAAACTCTTTGATAATATTTACCTTCCTTGAAAATATGAGAATATTGGGAAAATTGGATTTGATTAAATACAACCCATGATCCACGATGATATCGAGGTATAGTGGAGGTGTTTGATATCTCAAGCAACTGCACGCATGTGAGTTGTATTATATAAAAAGATTCACAGTCATATGAAAATGACTTTGTAATAATTGTTGCGAACATGTCATCAAGAAGAGATAGAAATGTTGTTTGATATCCCCCTCCTTCCATATATAACCTAAATTCATTGATTTGAAAAATTTATAAAATAAGGATTCAACTGACATAATAGACATAGGGACTTACCATGTGTTTAACTAAAACTCGTAATCCCTAATGTAGTCTAAACTGACCTCTGACACCAACTATAGAGACCCAACTATAAAACATTTCATAATATTGAATTAAAAGAATAATTCACCTTGAGGATCCTTTCATGTTTAGATTTTTAGATAATTAGGAGGGAACTATTACATATCAACTTGAAAATCACACATAGACACTACTAATTAGTATCCAATTTTCATAAAATAAAAAAACATTTAAAATGAAACATGTGTAGTTCCATGTTTTACATAGCATGACTTTTCCATGATCCCATAAATGACCCTATTCATCTTTAAGTCATGTGGAAAAAATTCAAAAACATGGGATGAGCATAAATTGATCATTAAGGGTTATAAAATAATGAAAGGAAACATTAACCCATCAACAAATACAAATAAATGAATCCTTACTTTCCAATAATAGCATACCTCATGAAATTATAATATTTATGACTAACACATAGAAATCATAAATTTTAAAGGTAAATTATGGAATCTATATCAAAAATATATTGTAGCTATCACAGCTACATTGGGAGTTATGTTTGAATACCCATCATAGTATATTCCCAAAATCTCTTAAGAGAGACATTAACATTTATCTCATTCAAGTTACCAAATGCATTGGAGAGCTATCTCGGGATCACCCGCCATAGGTTTATCACGGAACCACGCATATACATAACAATGCCCAATAAATGAAACATATTCCTTACACATAAAAAAGTCATAAAGGAAAGATAACATTTCCACAATTCAATCACAATATATCATTTTAATATATTGACAGAATCAATGATTTATTAGCCCATTTGCAAAACCATTTAAAACATTTAATAAATAGATTTTTGAATGAATGTGTCCCATACCACATTGATGCTTTTAATGAAATTATAATTTTATAACATTAATGAAAATTTAAATAAATACTTAAAACATTTTGAAAACACGGAAATTAATGATAAATATTTAGAATGTTAAATAATTAAAAAGAAATTTTAGTTAAGGAGTTCCTATCCAAATGAGAGAAGCATGAAAACCAATAATTTTGGGATAAAATTTAATAAAAACAATATAATATAATCAGAATAAATTTATTCATGATATAATATTCCAATGAATAGTATATAAACCTTATCAATGAGAATTGGCACATAACAACAATAAAGTCTCAATGAAGTGTCAATTGAGACGAAATTCCTTATAAAGATGGTATCCTTAAATTAAGTATAAATAAATTATATAATTATGTGTGAAAAATATTAATACACTCACTATTATTTGATATTCATTGTAAAATAATTATTGTCCATTCACACATATTCATATCATGACACAATCAATAAGTATATGTTTAACCCAAAGAATTGAAATTGGGTTAAAAAATTCCCTTATAAGAATTCGACAGCCTAACGATGTCACATTAAAATTATGAAAAAGATTTAATTGTAGAAAAAAGTGTATCTCCTAACTTGAATATAAAATTTTCATCAATAATTATATATAACAACATATCCCAACATAAGAATATGTAAATTAAAACAAATACCAAAAGGAAGTCTTTTAAAAAGAGGAGAGTGAAAGGTTCCCTTACAGATTTGGTTACTTACAAAACATACACCCCAAGAAAGAAGGATCCTATAATGAAGATTTAAATATCCATAAATTTAAGTATATTAAACAAATAATACAATCATGGATACTACATACACCACAAAAAATGAAATAGTGGAAAACATTGCATGAATCTCATGGGAATAAAAAGTGAGATGAAACCCCTCACCACATTGTAATCAATTGATTCATATGAAAAATTGTTAAAAACCACCATATAAATCAATGCATATAATGAATATGAATTGAATCATGATATTATATATAAAATTTTAGTACACAATACCCCACATGGAATAAATAAGTGGCGAACAATGTAAATCTCACAGAATTAAAAGTTATATGAGAAACCACTTACCTCATGTCCGACTTGACTAGATCATTCTTTAATCCCATTAATTTTAAACTAAAGTTAATTTCAACACGATTAAAAACATTTCTAATTTTTTTATTACTTTTATATCAATTATTACCTTGATATAACAATTAGTTAATTATTGGAGTTCATATCGTACATTTTGTTGATGTTCGAAAGTTGAGTTAAAAATGAACTTTTTATAATTATAAATTGTCCATGTGGTCTAAATTCCATTATCTCATGAATGATATTCATGATTTTTATATCATATATATCATATATATATCCCATATATATATGTATCTATAATAGTACATAACATTTGGAGATAAAAATGAAATGCACCATTCATGGAGATGGTAAGCTGTATGTACGCATGGACACTACTTTAATTTCTATTTAGTATTTTAATTGAATGAAAAAATAATTCTATGAAGTTATATTAGAATTACAGTATAATATAATATATAATTTAATTATCTCCATTTTCTATACTTCCCAAATATGGCATGAATGAGTCATATCAGTTTGAGGGGGTGGTAGTCTGCACTTCCGCAAATGAAATTATCTTTTTTACACATATTAGAAAGAATAGTGTTATGTTTTTAAATAGAAATTACAGAAGAATATAGAAAACCTAAACATAATATATATCATACATAACTACATTTCCATCATAATGGAATCCATGATATGTTGTTAGTGAAGATTGACCAATCACTGTTTCGTGAGGCAGTAGTTCACCATCCACAAAAACAATATCTTTTTACCCTTTAGATGGAGGTGTGTGTAATTGAAGATAGATTCATTCTCATAAAGACAACATATTATATTGGGTATACTTTTTTTTATAAAATAAAGGAACAAAAAGAATTTATGCGATTGGAGAAATAATATAAAATAAAATAACTTAATAGAAGATATTACCTTTAAATCGGGTATCTTCCTTTGGATTGAACCAAAAGGTTTACTTAAATTTCCTTCTGCCTATGGGATGGCTTCTCGGATGAGTATAGTAATGTAGGGAGTTTAATTAGTTAGAGTTTGGATGTGCCAAGGGGCTTGAGAAGTGTTCCTAATGGGATAGAAGTGAGGGATTTTTATAAGGGGATGAGGGTCTCTTTAGGAAGGTTTAAAACAATTATTTTATTATATAATGATTTTTTGTTTTTAAAGGTCCAAAACTCAGTAAAGTTAAATATAAGATGACTATTGTTACAAATAAAATCATCCAATAATTGTTGGTTAGGATTTGAATAATTTCTTAATCGTTCTAATCTTATTTATTTAAATCATTCATTTGGGAGGTAAACACTGCATCATTAGTGTGTCATAAATATTTTTATTTATTTGTCTTTGTAAAATTAAAAACAATTGTTGATGTAGGGAATATTTTTATATTCCAAATGAATATTAATATTCCAAGAGATAACTTATATAATTGTATGTTAAAATTTTATTTACTAAAAGATATATGTTTATTTCATTTTTTACTTTAAATTAATTATTATAAACTATCATTATAACTCCAAAGTGGCTCCATGGGTTACCAAAATCAACCCAAGGATACCCATGGTCAGAAATATATCGACCAATAGTATTAAGCCACATGTTATGGTAATTTAATAATATTATAATAATACTTTATTACCCTTATTTACCAGATTTGGCCTTTGACCATGGTAAATAAAGTTTTCACTGAAATAAATATTCATAATGTTTAAAAATAAAATTTACTTATTTAGAGAATTTGACCCCTAGATTATAAATATGGAATACATATTTCCAAATTCAAAACAAATAAGTGGCAGAAATTAGTTTAAAATTAATTTTTCCTGACAAAATAAAAAGCGTGTTGTTAAGAGATAATAACTAACAAATGTTTGACACTTATTTTTGTCCAATTTCAAAGTGAAATTACTTCTGATGACCAAATTTTGATTAAATTATAAAAATATGACATTATTAAACTTTAAAACTAATTAAAAATATAATTTGGACTTATAAATAAACTAGATTAAAAGGCTGTTTTGAATTAAAATAATGTATTTTTCACTATTCAATAAAAATGAATTTTATCAGAAAAATACCAAAAATTTACCCAAAGTAAATATGATGTCCCAATTCTATAGAAGAATTTTATTTTGTCATATATAACATATAAAGGTGACCAAAACCTTTTCTAATGAGGGTTCACCATCAAAAGGCAATAAAGTGACTTTTTTAGGAATATAAGAGTATTAATGCTTAAAATCACTTTCTTTCTTATTTGAAGCCTCTAAAATTTATTGGGTAAATGTAAAATCATTTAACAAACATGTATATTCATATTTTAGTCAGTTATCCCCATTCCCTAAAATACAATGGCATGGCGTTAACTACCATTTAAAATAATATTATATAATTATTTTTTCAGTATGACTATGCATCGTGTGCAACATAAGATTTCCAAGAAACCTATTGTTGGGTATTAGATATTCCATGAACATATCATCCCCTTTAAAGTAAAGTTAATATTTAAATCTCAAATTTTAAAAAATATGATGATTTTATTTTCTTTTTTTGCATAAGATGTTACATTTGTAGCATGAGATGTTTTATATGTCACGGATCCTTGGAGATCATTTTGTAGAGCTTATTCGAATTTCAGTATTGCTACATTGTGGAGATCTAGTAGTTCTATGGAGCCTTCATTGGTGAATTTAGGTGCTAATAAATATTTAGACCTAGTTGTAGCATGGTAAATGTGTTTCATTATATATTTAACCTAGGTGAATAATATTTGGATGATGTTTGTGACATCTATTTAGGAGATCATATGATTGGGAAGTTATATTGTGTGACGTAGGGTGGGTGTGTCATGGTGTGGATGTTTCAAGCCATTCTACACCATGAGCATGGGGGTTTCAGTGTGGAAAATGTTTTTACATACATTAATTTTCATAGCCCTAGTTTATATTTCTTTTTATCCCCCTTAAATGTAATTTGATATTTTTTATCTCGAAGGATCAATGATTTGTTTTTACTCCTTAGAAAATCGGTCCATATTGATCAATGCACTATTGATCATGTCAGATAATCTTATGTTGAGTGAATATCCTATCATTATATTTCTTCTAATATTCTCATCTCTCATACCTAGAATTTATAGATCCTCATGTTATTGGTTTCCCTATTGTAATTTTTAATTTAACTTAATTCTAGGATGGATTGCTTGATCTCATATCCTTCATTATTTATTGGATGTGTGTGTTGGGAGTGTTGATCCAGTTTGATCATGTGATTAATGGTAGGTGGGTCCAAATTATTTTTTCATACAATTGAAACATTAATTTCTGTAATTTATCTAAAATTTATTTTTATTAATGTAAGAATCCAAATTTCTTAATTTTTATTGGAGATTTTGGAAAAATTACTCGAGATTAGGGAAAGCATCAAATTGTAATAGAATTGAAATTGTTAGTGGATTTGAGACTATTGATGATTTTATTTGAAAACATTATTTGATGAAATGATTTGGAGAAAATAAAATTGAATTTGATTTGATAATTACAATATGAAGGAATGTGAATAGGCCATGTGTTTATGATTTTGGGGAACAAAAATTGGCAATTCGTATTGTTGTCGAAAATTTTATTGAGATAGTGGTGGAAGTTCTCTTTGCGTTGGGTCAGGTATCGACACCCGTTTTTATTCCTGTTTGAATTATGGAACATACATATGAATAATTTAGAGATATTTTTTGATAGTTTCTTCACATGAAACCACTATCCTTTTAATGGTAAACTAATCCCAAATAGTCTAAGGTTTTCTTAAAAATTAATGATAATATTTTTAGGTATTTGGAAATTCCCGATTCAATTAAATTGAATAGTGATACCTTCAATATTGAATGACCTAATTGGGGATAGTGGGATTCAATGGTAATAATGAAGAATCATAAGGGATCAATTTTTAAAAACTTTGTATTTATTTTCACTAATATGTTCTATCCAGAGTCAATGGTCATGTAAAAATAAATATAGTTTCTCACCATCCAATTGTGGGATATGACTATGAAATAGTATGTAAAGTATTTTACATGTGTTGTGTTTTTTCACTTATATTTGTATCATATTAGAAGATGAGGGATTGATAGTTTCAGATATTAAATTGACCTTTTACTCTATAATATGATTTCTTTCTGATTGTCTCTTCATATGAAAATAATTTTGATAATTTGTTGATGGTTGAGCTTGACCAAGCATGTATGTCCGGTTGGTGGGAGTTTCTTTTTCTCCAATTGGTATCTATTTGAGATCTTTTAAATAAATGGTAAATCTTAATGAGTCTTATAATGGTTATAGATTTAATGTATCATCTATAACTACTATTGTTACTTAAAAATACCCATTCACATGTTTCTTGTGTGGTAAAGAATGGAACTTGTGAAGGGTTTGAACTGATGAACCCATGATCTGAATCTTGTGTGGTTCCAAAGGCCAAGTGGAGTAAGTGCTTCCATTTATTTTCTAATCAATCCAGTGCAATGAACTCGTCAGCACAAAAAAATTACTATTGTTCAATATGATTCTTTATTATCCCAGGAGTTCTAGCAAAAATAATCCAAAATCTATCTTCTTCCCAAAGTGGAAGATTCTCTTGAGGATGTTGATGTGGGTCTAGTGACTGTGAGAGGTACTATCACTCTGTCATCGTCTTTAGTGACTCATTTATTTGATACTAGTGATTCTGATTTTTTTATTCACTAATATTTTGTAATTTATGAATATTTCTTTAGGGATTCCATCTTTGGAGATTGATATTACTATAACCCTCAAAATAAAGAGAGTGGGTTTTCTTCAGTGTACTTCTAGTGTTTTATCTCAATAAAATATTGATATTAGTTGGAGATTTCTAGTTCACAATATTAAATATCACAAATTCATTTTTGGGATGGATTGACTAATGTTTCATTATTTTTAAATTAACTATTACCTTTTTTGGGCCCCCATTACTATTCCCAATGTGATGTGCCATTTCTTTTAGAGAGAGTGGGACCCAACATTGAGTACAGACAAATATAATTATTTGATCTTGGGAAAGAAATATTGGTGATATCTTTTGGCAAGGAGTGAGAATCCTTGATTGGTGATATCCCTCCTGTTGTCATATAATTTTGCAACATTTTTCATTCTCATTTCTCTAGTTATCCATCCAGAAGAGACGTGGAATTTTCTATTGACTAGGTATATAGTATGTTGACAATGTATATTTCCTTTATCCATATATAACAATAAATGTAAAAAGAGTTGAAATCATAGATGGATTATTTTATAGAGAATTGTTTTATATTTCCAGGTGTGTCTACAGAGGATAATCCAATTATATATTTATAGACACATAATGGGGAATTTCACCATTATTTTGATTATTTATAATTAAGTCCAGTTATAATGAAACATATGTACCTCTTACTGTGGAATGATGAACTTTATGACCAGGTTATAGGGGATAAGGGGTTATGAAATGTTAATCTTCGATCAAATTATGACCAATTGTGAAAAAATAATATATCATCCAAAATAAATCCTTCAATAGTATTTCAATTAATTATTGGTATTTTATGTTACCAACTAATCTAAAATAATTTCATTCATTTTTATTGATTTAATGAACAAAATGTTTCATTAGTACCTTAATTAATTAACAATTGTATTTATATATGAAATCGTTTTCTACTCTATGTTTAAGGATGATCATGTGATTCATCTGATTGCTATTTTTAAAACTTCAAAAAAATCATCATTCTTATGGGTACTTTTATTATTTTAATTTATAGATTCAAGAATTGATGTTATTGGGACACTTGGTCTTGGAAAATGGTATTTATGTTTATCCTTATAAGGTGAATGTTTTTATAACATGGGGGAAACTATGTAATGTTTTCACGATATGGATATTCTTAGGCTGTGAAGGATATTACTTCATATTTTGTAGATATTTCCCAATGTTGGATCCCCTGAGGACCTCTCTCACTTGTAATGGAGTGATTTTCATAATGTATGATTAAAGTAAAAGCTATTTTGTTTAGTTATAACTTTTACTTAATTATAAACTTTTTTATTCTTATAAATGTCCAGAAGGGCTATGAAGCCATCTGTGAAAGATTAGATTTAGGTTTGGGTTTTTTTCTTATACACTGATATAACATGATAGCCTATGGTTCCAAAAATCATAGTCTTAATGTTAATAAATTACCAACCTGTGATCTCAAACTCATGTTCATGGTGAATACTCTTAAGAGTTTTCATAATCTCTTTTTCTAAGAAAAATATGACACTTATTTTTACCTTTAAATTTTATGTCAAATATTCTCTCAAAATGTATTGAACATCCAATAGAGGTATTTTATGGAATACCTACAACATTTTTACATCATTTTTTACAACAACCTTAGTATCGGTAATTTCATTGATGATACCATGAATATAAAACTATTGACATAAGAAAATAATGAATCGGAAGAATAGTGGGTATTTATTGATCTATTGACTTAGTTTCATTTGGGGGTTCAGGAGAGTGATCCAAAGATTTATTTTGTGGGCATAAAATTTAAATAAACACTTATCAAAATGATTCTTTAGGAGAAACAATTTTAGGATGTATTTCTGGGAATTAGTGACTCCTTTTGTGGTAGGGTGGCCATTGGTGAGTGGTAACTCACTTCATAGGGTATCCTATGTTTCTATAACCAGTTTTGTATGCCTTTCCCAATATAATATACAATGATGAGGGACTACATTATTTCACAGTGGCTATGAACCATAGAACAACAAGGAAATTCTATGATATAGGGTGATGATTTTGGTTTCCTTGTATAATATGAGTTTTTTTTCAATATTTTTTCATTTTTAAATATGAAACATTTCCATAATTAAAAACTAGAGACATTCATGTTTGATTGAAAAACTTCATTTTTCAAATTAGAGGTGGGTAGATGTTTCCATGGTCTTCAGGGATGGGTTTTCATAAACCCCACAATGGATGAAAAAGATAATTTTTGTGATCAAAATGATGACCAAATAAGATTACTTTATACTAATTAGTGTGTTATCCTAACGAGGTTAAATACCTTGTGGGGGGTGAATCAGGGTGTGACATATTAAAATGTCTACTCCATTGGAAACTTTTTCATTGATACAAAAAATAATCTCATATCCCTTTCCTGTATCAATGTATGGAAATAAATTAAATCATCCATGAGACACAATGATTTTTACCTGGTTCACCCCCACTCGTCTATGTATAAGGATAATATAACTGAAATGTGTCAAAGAAACAAATCACCTAATTATCACTCCCAAATTAAAAGGTTAATGATAGATTATTTCCATACACAGGCTCACAATCTTTACAAAGTTTAGTATCAACACACAACATTACCAATAGTAACTCCCTGTGTCTCTTTTACTCTATCACTGCCTGTGGAAAGAATCAACTTCTTCCTCTTCTTTTTCTCATTATTAGGTAATGGATCCACTCACATTTTATGGACATCTTGGTCCATTCATTATCACTAATTAATGAATCCTCGATTATTAATATATTCTCTATTAAAGTCCCACTTTTCATTATACTATTACTTTGTAGAAATTGATATCATGATCTATTTTATTCCCTTTATGAACTTGTTTTCATCCACCATGAACTCCCTTTATTCGTTTAGGAAATAATTTTCACTACTTGGAATGTGTTCTTCACATAAAATTTTTCCTTTGCATAAAACCTCTAATTCATGAATGGATGATGTCTCTAAAAAACATTGATGATTCTAAATCCATTTTCCTTAAAGAGATACTGAACTCTAAAAAGACACTTTTATAATCTTATTTCATGAACAAACACAATCATAGAATTTTTTCCTCATTAATTTATTCTCCTTCATAGAATCCAGCCTCAAAAACTACTTTGGACTTCCCCTAATTATTCGTAGAGTGGAGATGCCTTGTAATGAAATTTATACTATATAATGATAGGATTATGGGTCATTATATAAAAAAATTGATCCAAAAACCCCAATAATATGAATTACCCAAAATATTGATATTGTGCAGCCTTCCCTGTGTACTAATATACAGTCTGGATATGGCCATTATCCCTTACAATAGCTGATATATTCCACATAAAAAACCACATTGTGGCATCACAAATCACTGCCTCCTTTCTGACAATGATGATCCTACATCTAACTAATAACATCTAATGAACTACAAGCCTCATGTGGATGGATTTCGAAACATAGTCTGTGTAATATACATTACAGTTCCCATAATGCTACTTTGCTGAATTCTTCTATTTTTTATTTTCCATCACTATTCCATGTACCATATTTTCTGTCAAAATATTGTACTTCTTAGCCGAGAAACTAGTGTTTGTAAACTATGTGGCATATAACCTTCCTTTTCCATTAAAAAGAACTCTCTATTTTGAGGTGCAATAATTTGGAAAACATTGGGAATCTACACAAACATAAATATCTGTTTCAAAAACAACAACCATACTGATTCACCTTAATATATCTTTTTCCTATAACATAATCATCCAAAATAAAATTAGAGGATGAATTGATGGATTTTTTCCAAAAGTATGATATTACCAAAATTGAGGACATGGTATATCTATATATTCTGGATATTGTCATATTTCCTAGATTTCCATATATTATAGTCTTGGATTAGAATCCATTATTCAAATATATCTTTTGGAGAGGCCTATAGGAGGGTATAGGATCTATGTTTTATTTTAGCATGACATATCACCAACAAAAATATGTCAAGATATAAAGGTCTATAAAAATTGTGGAATACTTGTTACGTGATTTTGTTCTTGACATTGATGGGTTTCGGGATTACCATTATGGATTAGTTTATTTATACTACAAAAACATCACCATTCCTTCATCCAAATGTCTACTTTTGTGTTATGGTATATCCAACCATTAAAATAATTAATATATTGATTATATTTTGGTAAATGTACCTTGGTTGAATCGAGTTTGGTCCAAGAGATGAAGAAAAGTATTTAGTTTATTTTTCAGAGTATGTTAGTGGAACAAAGATAGTATAAATCCTATATCTATCATCTTCTATTACTATTGGAATTTTCTCTTGGTGAATCAATGTGTTTGAGAGTTTCACCTTATTTGGGTCATATAATTCTATTGAAATAGGGATATCTTTCACCAGTTTTTTTTTGGTGATTTTGAAATTGTTGGGAGAGATGGGAAATGGGCTTACAATTTGGAACTTCCAATGTAGAAGAATTTGATCCATTGTGAGTTTTATATGTAAAAAATTTGGAATAATATAACTAAGGCATCTCTTGCTAATAATTTATAGGATCTCGATGTTGATCTAGATTTATCCTTGATAATGAATCCCACCAGGATTGTTGATTATGAGATAATATCTAATCAAAAGAATATGATACCTTTGGTATGATTTCTATGGTAGCATGGTTATTAGTATCATGAGTATGTGTAATTTGACACACTAATGTGAGAGTAATAGACTCATATACTTCATATCAAACCTTCATAACATGATTTGTTTTTGTAAAAAATGTGTTTACAGTGTGGATGTAGTAAAATCAGGTTTCAAACTATCTTTTTCTTTTTGACTCTTTCTCCAATTTACCTCTCATTGTTATGGGTTTGTTTCAGTATTTTTGACAAAGGGGAACTGTTATTATGTAAAATAACAAAATGATCAATGATGTGTGATTTTTTGGAATTAAAAGATTTTGAGTACAAATGTGACTATATAGAGAAGCACCATGGTGTAGGGTATGTAGTGTGGAAAGTACAATCTACACCATGGACTATTCGAAAATGAATTTTGGGAGTTTCAGGTTATACCTGGATATGTCCTAGTATTTTTCTTATCCTTTCGAACCTTGGTGTTAATTTTGTAGTGCTACATCCAATCTCAGTATAACATTGATATGGAGAGTTGGCTATGCTGTGGATCACTAGTTTGTGCATTTTGGAGCTACTTCTTAATTTTAACTAACTATTTTGTGGTACCGATGTCATTCTATAGATTTTCCCTGGGTGAAGAGGATATGGTGGAGGACTATGGTCTATTTTTAGAGACTTGTGGACTAAGAGGTGATGTTTTATGTCCTAGAGTGACTATGTCGTGTTCTTGTTTTTTGAATCCTTTATATAAAATATCAATATGGTTTGTAGCGTGTTCTGCATTTTTACAGACTGAAATTTTCTAATCACAAATTTATTCTTCTTTTTTAAACCATTAAACACTAATTAAAACATTTTTCTCTTGATGCCTCAGATGATTCATGTCAACGCCTCTAAACTATATTCTTCTCGGATTGTAGTACAGTCAATTCGATCAGAATTCCTTCTAGTGAGGTATTCTCATGTCATATGGGTTATTATGATCTACATGTATATTCTCCTTAAAGTGTGATTAGTCGTCTTTTTTTATTTATCTAATAATACTTTTTGGTGAGACGTGATTCTATTTTCAAATTTTTTATCACATATGGCATCATTCTTCATTGATGAATCTTGTTGAGGATGTTGATTCCATTTGATCGCGTGGATAAATGTTGGTGGTTCCATAGGATCTTTCCCTATAATTAAAACCATAAATTTATTAAATAAACTACAATTATTTATAAATGATGAAATAACCTATATTTTTTTTATTATTGATATGTTATTTTAGAAAATTCATAGATATTTTGCAAACCGCCAATTTCAATGGAATTTAAATTACTGGGTGGATTTGAGAAATTTTATTATTTTATATCAATATATTATTTAATGAACCCATTTGGAATGTATTAAATTTAATGATGGTTTGAAAAGGTAATATATTGATTAAAAAAATGGAGTGGTTTTGAATAGTGAAAGGCATGTTTGAAACTGAATGTAGGAAATATTATTTTTTAAAACTGATTTAAAATGTTTGATTTTCACAAGAATTGTTGATTTACTGATTTACTAAAGAACATGTGAACTAGTATTGTTATTGGTTAATTAGGTCATTCATGATAGAATACGAACCTGCAAAACTTGTGTGATGATGATAAAAATGAATTAAAATACAATGAATGATTTTTTTAGGAGGGGAATTTTGTCCTGATGGGATGAGTCAAGGGATGTGTGCACACTTTGAGATGAGATCACTTATCGAGAAGTTTGAGGATTGAATTACCAAACTATAACACACTATAGTCCTTGATATATTTTGATATTTATCCTTTATTTTATGATTACATGCCATTGATTTATGGAATAGTTTTATTCACTCCAACTTCTAATTATAAATATTTAATATAAAATGTTCATTTATTCATGTTTTGATATACATTCCATCTATTATAATTTTGAGTGAACATTTTCATGAATATATATGAATTATAATCTATTTCGTATTTAATTCAAAACTGAAATATTATTTGGATTAATTTTTACAGAATTGATATTGGAATACATGGTGAGACCCTACATGATTTATAACTAACACCGCCCCTTTTTCTTCAGGTTTCTACAGATTATCTGATGTCAGGTTTAAACAAAGGGAATTTCCCACTATGTTGTGCAAGATGTTCTTGACCATTGGTTCCTGGGGTAATGGAGGTCCCTGATGGAGATTTTATTCACATATAGTAGGGGTTTTATTTTTCATAATTATCTTGGATGATGGGTTGTATTTAGATGATGTATCATTTTGGTAATTTTTAACTGTTTTTTTCTTTCTATCTTGGAGTGTTGATAATACAGACTTGTATCCTTGAGAATCTAATATTTCATGGCACAAATTGTTCCCTCGTTATTCATGAATAATTTAATTTTATAGTCACCAATCATTAGGGATTAGCAATTCTAATTGAGAAATATAAGATCTAGATCTTGTATTAGGGTAAAAGGGTATCCTTGGTGGTTCATGATGAAATTTAATACAGACACCATTAAAACACAACGGAAATAAACACCCAAAGAATAACTAAAACTTCAATTATAGTGAAATATATTCAATGAATCATGTACCATGGTTTTTGAAATTTTATATTTTACAAGGAGTTCAAGGGAGAGAAGTTGTGATTTTTTACTTCAATAAGATCATGACTTGTGTGAGCAATCTAGTCCTCTGTTAGGGTTCTATTTAAAAGATCTTAAAGGTTATATGTGAATTTTATAATGTGATGATAAATACCCATATTAATCACTAATAAATTTAAGAGTAGTGATAAAGGTAACACATATTAGTGGTAACTCTTATCAGTGATAATGATGGGTATTTGTCATGTCTTGATGGCACTGAAAAAACCTATCTTAATCAAGGATTTCCAAAAACGCACAGACAAATATTAGTTTTTTCATTGATAACTATGGACACTAATTAACATAAGTATTTATGATATCTTTATTTTTAGTGCCTATAGAAGCTATAATTATCCACTCATAGAAAAATAAGTCATACAAACATTAATAAATTATGATTAATAATTATTCCCTCATCGTATTCCTATCAACACCATCATTATATAGAGTATATCATAGGCATTCAAATTGCAAGGATGATACCCTTTTATTTGTATATCTAATATGGAATGAGGTTTTTTATTCCACTATATACAATGAAGTGAAATAATTTTTTTCATGTACTGGTTTTTTGAAAATCTGTCTACCTTCTATTGTAATGTGGGGTATTATTTTTAGATAAATTTTACCCATCCTAGATCAACTAGGCCCAACAAATTTTTTTTATGTTTAATAAAAACACAAACTGGTTATAGGAGGAGTAATATAATGATAGATTATTGACATAAATTGAAATTACATCACTTTTGGAGAATACAAAAACATTATAAAACCATAAGCATAAATACTATACTAGTCATGTGACTTTAGTAACATGGAACCATAAACACCAGTAAATATGAGAGCTAAATTTTCTAACAATTGGTTATTTATGACTAGAATCCTTCATAGACACAATAAATTTAAAACACATCTTTCTAACATAGGGAAGGAAACCAAAAAAGGGGATATCCCATATACATAATAAGAGAAAAAAAGTGTGACATGTAAGCATAAACATGATCATAGGGGTTTAAAAACATGATAAAAATATTTGAAGATCATACCATACATTTAATTGACAAGAAACATGTATTATGGAATAAATATAGATAGTTTATAATGCATGAATAATAAATAAATTAAGTACAAAATGCATAAAATCAAAAAATTTGAATAGAACATGTAATTGGGTAAAACACATAAGAATATAATATTATTTATATAGTAGAAGATGAATAAAATCATGGACAGTCAGAGTAATACATGTTAAATCCCCATACCATATTGGTATTCATGGTTTACTCCCATGGAAATATTAGTATCATGATTTCACTCCTCATACCATCTCGGTTGTCATGACTCAATCCCATGGACATTTAGTAGGCAATGTTCACTCCCAAGACCATATTATTATATGTCATGAGATATAAATATTTATAAAATGTATGGGAGGGATATACAGGTCTGACCCAACTCAAAATGAAACAAAACATACATATTCCACAAATTCATAAATAATCATATCATAACTAATGATATTAAATGGGTGTCATAAAAATGTAATCATATCATAACTTGTGGAGAAATATCAGTTTCATTATCATTTAATCAAAAAATATCCTAGTAATAGAAGCATGTTTTTAAGTATATAACCAATAAAAAAAATTCATGTCTCATAATAATAATTACATCAAAATAGAAAGCATTCATTGAAATAATATGAATGGAAACATTGACTCATTTCCCCATTAAGTCATGACTAACATCAATTAATTTCATCTTATATGGGAAATAATTCTGAAAGAACCTTTAAAAATATTTCTTCTAGAAAGGATCATTTCATCATTGATAAAATATTTAAAAACCCATTGTAAAACCATTTTACTAGAAATAGATCTTATAAATTACTATTGAAAGCATTTTTACGACAATTTTACTTGAAAATTTATAAAATAAGCAGGAAAGTATTTTGAAAACCAGTTTCATTGAAAATATATTAAATTGATTGAAAAAGTTATGAAAACATTTTTCTTTGAAAATGAATTGAAATATTGAATTTCTAGAAAATTAGGAAAATATTTTATATTTTAAAATAAAATATCTTTTTAAACTTGTAATTTAATATTCAAGGGAATTTTTTTTATAACTGTAGATAAACATGAACATTCCAAACATTCCTTTTACACCGTAAAATGTTTACAAAGGTGGTTCGACTAGAAAATGACCAGAAGATTCATTATTAAAAACCCTTTAGCTTAATAATGTAAAAAACTGGTAAAAATTTATTTTAATTACTGTAGGGGAATAATATAATTTTTTTGAAACCTTTTTGAATACACGGTATTGAATGAACATAAATTTTCAACCGAAGTGAGTGGTAATGTTGGACTTTATTTGAAACACTTTCTTAAGTATCTTACATATCAAAGAGTGGGAAATGGGACGAAAACATTAATATATCATGATAAACCATATTATAATAAAATTCATTAGTATTATTGAGATATGGATCATAATATTTCATCTAATAAAGCATAATCATAAATAGTCTCGAAACGTGATGAGATTATTTCAATAACCTCTTATAACATGGTAACATTGAACCGTACTCCCCATATAAGAAAATTAAATTAAATGTATATTAAAATATCATTAATGGATGCATATTAATTATAAAAATTTCAAAGGTAGTATGTATACTACATATAAAAATATTGGGGCATAACATGGCATGTGTCACAAAGAAGAAAAATTGAGACCAAATTTACATTACTGATTTAGTTACATTTGAGACTTAAACCCCTTGATAGAAAAATCCTGAATTTTTTTAACCATATATTTAAGTATAATAGTCGTATAATACATTAATAGTTAGATTATACACCACGCAAAAGAAATTAGTGGTTAATATGGCATCTATCTTACAAAAATATTGAATGAGATGAAATTATCTTACAATATGTCTTAACTCTCATCGTACTCATACAAACCTCCAATATAATAAATTTAAATTTATTATACATATATGATAGAACAATATTTTTATATTTAATACCATATATAATTTTATTATGAAATTATATTACCCTCTTTTTATCAATTTTATGTTAATGTTTTACATCAGATAATATCAGCTTTGTTCTTCACATGTGTCTTAATTTGATATATATTTATCCCAAATATTTATATCATGATTTAAAAAATGTTAAAAATTATTTAAATATAATTTATAATCATTATATTTTTATTATAAAAATCACTATAATATATAAGTATCAATAGTATTTCACAATTTAAGGAGACGCTACGTTGTACATATTCATTGACACTATTTCTGTTAAATAGTCATGTTGAAAGAAAGAAATTAAAGTACACACACTCACACATGTATATATATATATCTGTATAATTATTAAAGTATAATTATAATATCAAATATATCATATATGTTCACTAAAACCATCTTTATTACATTCCATGTAGTTGATAAATGAATCACATCGCTTTGAGGTGGCATTAGTCCACACATCCTCAAACCTAATTATCATATTAATACAGAATGGAATGTATAATGATATCTATAATAAATTAAATAAAAAATATTATATATATAAAAAATATATATTATAAAAATACATAAATAGATTTTCCATAAAAATATCCACTATGATAGGAAATATTGGAATAAGTGATCAATCAACGTTTAGTGTGGCAATATTCCCCTTTACACGTAAACTATATAGTAATTTCCTAGTAGACAGAAAGGTTTGTATGTATAGGTCCAATACATATCACAAATAAATCCTTGAAAATTTAGGATATTTGTTTTTTATATGTTCATGTAATAAGATCATTTTAGTGAGTGGAGAAGAAAAATAAAAGAAAAAATATTAAGGGAGGGTTTCACCTCATACTAGGGTAACTTTTTTTGGTTTACAACAATGAGATTCCATTGAATTATTTCATCCCAATGAATCATTCATAGAGGATGTTTTGGATGTTGGGGATATTTTTTGCACATTTTTTAGAATCTCTCGTTCTTGAGAGGTGTGAGGATGTGGGAGGAGAGGAGACCTTTTATAATGGATGTGGAGTGTCACACTTGTAATATTTAAAAAGAAAGGAACCCCAGCCATGTTTTTATTAATAGTGGATAAAAATGGTCTAATTTATATACAATGGAGTATAAGGTCTAAATATGGTCATAAAACAACTTTTCAAATTGTGTATATGTCTTTTTCTGGGTTAAAGTTATGGTTTAGTCCCATATTAATCCTAATTTAACCTTATTCGTTGTGATTAATTTTAATTACATCACTAATATTTTTTGGCCAACAAATAATATTACATTATTAAAAATTATATATTATTGTTATTAAATATTCGTTTTCCATTTTACCAAATTTCAATCATATAATTAGTAGAAATTAATTTTAATTTAATCCCTATATTGGGCTGATAATTCTGAGTTTTAAAGTAAAAATAATCTAATGATTACTATATTTTTATATACATTTTCAATTTTAAAGTGTTTTAATGACTCAAATTGGGTTATTTGAAAAACATATTCCCTAATTAGACATTAAAACCAATTTTAAAATTAATTTATACATATAAATAAATTATATTAAAACACGATTTTGAATTAAAATAAAGTATTTTTCACTTTTCATTGAAAATATAACATCAGATAAAAAATTTAAAAAATCACACAAACCAAATTTATGTAATTTTAATTCAAATATAAATTTATTTTTCACATATATTATTTTTAAAATTTCCAAAATATATATTTAAAATTGTTTCTCCATTAAAAGGTAAAAAACGACCGTAGTAAAACTCTTGGGTTTTATGAGTTAATTGGTTTTATTTTATTCTTAAACATATAAAATATATTATATGATTATAAAAAATATTTACATGGGTATATAAAAAATATATTACATTAAAATTTATTTCAAATTTTAATTAATTTAATTTCATAGGAGTAATACAACTTTTCAAGCATAATAATAGTTTTCTATAAAAATAATTTCATATATTCAATTGGATCTTATATTAATTTATAATTAATTTGAAACTAATTATTTCATTTTATATATTGTGAAACTCATATATATTTATATATGGTATTCAATAATATTCATGAAATCTAATTTAATAGCTACATTTTATATATTATTATATAATATCTTACTATTGGGTAACACTTAGTCTTGCGTGTTACGCAAGCCATTGAGGAAAGTCAGACTTGCATGAAATGTAATCTCACATCAGTGTTCTATATATAGTAAGCTAATTCTTATGTTGACTTTAGTCCAAGATTAACATGGTATTCTATATAAAGAAATATAAACATAGTGTATCAATATATATAGAATAACAATTTTTAGTGACGCATGAAATGAAAAATGTAAAAAATGTAAAATTATTTCAAAAAATATATTTCACAAAATATTGATGTGCTACATTCTACCACAAATAAAATTAATTTCTCTCTCAAAATTTTTTTGGTTTATCAAAGGTTTAATACTTTAGAGTTACATTCATTGAAACCAACACTATAAAAATGAATACTAAAACATCATTTAATAAAAAAAATGTGGAACTGTAATAGTTACCAAAAGTAACTTGTACATTGATTCCCATTTAGGATAACATATGGGGGAATTGAAAACACTAACATTGAATAGAAATATAACTTTCATGTTCTGAATGAGGTTGATAGAGAATAAGGACCTAAGAATTTTAACAATCACATAACCATAAATCTACAATAACCTAAAGGACCATCAGATCCATAAAAAATGAAGTTACTTGAATAAAATTTTATTTTAGTAATGTTTCCCTAAATCCGAATACTTTTAACGAAAATATATTATTTCATGATGTTCATAAAATATCACCTTATCTTTTTTACATTATACATTTCACATATTTCTCCAATAAAGAAATTAAATTATTCATTCTTGAACCTCTAACATATCATGAGATCTCTGATAAGTTATCTCATCTCTATTTAGTTTTAATAAAAAATAGAAAAGGTTATCCAATAATCATTAATCCTTCTATGGTGAGATAATTATTAAATCCCATAAGTATCATATGAAGCATAACATAAAAATCCCTTAAATAGTTAACATTTTAAACCCTCTTAGTGAATAAAATACAATACATTATAAATAATATTACAAAATATGCATGATATTGATCCCCTGAATATCCTAAGAATCTCTTGGTTGTCACATTCCAACATGTGAATACTCTCATCATATATTCTATTTTAAAATTGTAATAAACTGAATTACCATAAATACCATTTGAAAACATGAATTCTTCCTAATTCCAAAGGCCACTTAATATAGTCAAAAAAGTTTTAAACATTATCCATGTGGAAATTGACGACTTCCTAAAACAATCAATAATCATATCTATTTTTATCAACACCATCCAATTTATGTGTTTATGTCCAATATGTTTCTGATCCAAAAATAATTATCTTATAATTAGGAAAATATTACGGGTTATCTTTCATTTGATATTGTTGTTCCCATGAATGTCAACTTCTCGTTATTTCACTTTTCTTGGCCATTATAACAATTCAACATATTATTGAAAATCCTTAGTGAAAAATATGAACTGAATAATGCTTATATAATTAATCATTCATAATTATTTGATCAAAATACATAAATACATAAATAATTAAAATTCAATGGTTTGAATAAAATATTACCTTCCTTATTTAAAATGTATATTCTTATGATTGTGCATTTTTTGGGTAATGCTCTCTTTCTCTACAGATGAGACATTGGACTCCATGACAATTCATCACTCGATGATCATTTTTCCCAAGGATATAACATATTCTCCTATATTTTAGGTATTCTATATAGTTTATATTCCATTATTATTTACATGTCGTAATTTGATTCTTTATTCCTGTATGCTCTAAAAAAATGAAATTTTATAAAATTCATCTTCATTTTATGGGACATGATAGGAATATCACCAATGATCACAATGCTAATCTTATATCGTGATAATTCAATCAGTATAATAGAAATGTATTTATCTCTTGTAATTGTCTTGTTTTATTTCTCATAATATCTATATTTACCATCCGACTCAATGTTAACATAGTTCATTCTAGTTCCCTTAAGTTACTAAAACAAGAATCCATGGGGTAAGAAACTCATATAATAGAAATAAAAAATATAATCATGAAACATTAATTATAGGATGAATAAATAATAAAAACTATATTTTTATCAATGGAACCATAGTTTTATCCTAGGAAATTCATAGTATTATTCTATTCAAATCCTACATAATTGTTGGTCAAGTGTTTGTGAAATTCCAAAATGCATCCCTCGAGAGTGTCAAACCAGGTGTGTAGCAAGGCCAGCTATCTTATTCCAAATTATGATGAGTCAAGCTTGAAACATGTAGTCAGTGTTATTACACCTAGGAACATATATTATAGAGCCACATCCACTTGAAATGACTATAAAAGGATGTATTTGTGGAAAAAACCCCTCTATATTTTACCAAAATTCCAGGACATTTTCTTAAATTTTAACCCAGCCTTATACATATCCTTATAGAAATCTTCATACATATCCATATAAATATACATAGGGATCATAATAATGTTTTCTAATAATAGTTTCCAAAGGTTAAATAACCTTTATGTTTTATTCCAACTATAAATAACCATTATGGACATATATAGACACTACGTCACCTTTTTGGAATACATAAAACATTATACAAACAGTTTCCTAAAGACCATACTATTCTAGTGCCTTTTGATATATAGAAACATAAACCCTAACACATATGTGAGCTACATTACATCCCACTAGGTTCTTCATGATTAGAACCATTTATATAAACATTAATAATAATACATGTCTTTATATCATGGGGAAGGAAACATAAAAATGGGTGATCCAATTTTCACATTAAGGGGAAATAAGGGAGACATGTAAGCATAAACAACTTTAAAGGGGTAATATAACATGATAAAAACATTTTATGACCACACCCCACTTATTAATGATCATAAATATGTATCATGGAATGAATAATAATACTTAATAAGACATGAATTGTAAAGAAATATGGAATATAATCCTTCAAATCATAATATCAGAATAAAACATAGAATTGTGATAACACATAATTATAAATTATTAATTCCATTGTAGATGAAGCATAACATCCAACACCATATTAGTAGTACAAGTTCACTCCCAAATTCACCTTTTTAGCCATGGTTCACTCCCATGACCATTTTAGTCGCATGAGTTAAATCCTTATACCATATTGGTATTCATGGTTCACTCCCATGTACATCATAGTAAACAAGGTTCACTCCCAAGACCGCATTAGTATATCTCATGAGATATAAATCATTAACCAATGTATTGGAGGCAGATATAGGTATCATCTATCAGATAACGAATACATATATACATGTTACACAAATTCATAGACAATAATATCATATGCCATGAAATGAAATTGTTGTAATAAACATGTAATCATATCTTAACTTTTAGAGAATAAATGATTCAAATATCATTTCATCAAAGAATAAATCATGAAAGGAAGAAGGTTTCATAAGAATATAACCTCTTATAGATAAAAATATTTCATAAGTATCAATCAATAAAAAAATAAACCATTCATATTAATAATTTGAATGGAAACATTGAATTATTTCCCCGTAATGTCATGAGTAATACCAACAGATGTCACATTACTTGGGAAATAAATTTTAAATATCATTTAAAAATATTTCATGTGAAAAATATATATTCTTATTTGAAATGTATTTCTGAAAACATTAAACATTTATAAAACCTTCTTATTGGGAATAAATATTATAAATTAATCATGAAAACATTTTGAAAACGATTCTAGATGAAAACTTATAAAAGAATCATGATAATATTTTGAAAACCATTTTCTTTGAAAATGCATTGAAAAAAATGAGTTTTCAAAATATTAAGAAATATATTCTCTTTTAAAATAGTGTGATTTTTAATATTTTAAAGGAAATATCAATGAAATTTCTATCATGATGACGGATAAAATCAAACATTCCAAATATTCCTCTTACAATGTTTAATGTATATAAATGTGCCTCAAGTGGAAAACAACAAGTAGATTCCTTATTAAAACCAGTTTCAATTAAAAAGGTAAAAAATGGTTAAATTTTTTTAATGGTCATTGGATAACAATATAATATCTCTGGAAATGATATAGAATTCATGGTTTTGAATGAACATAGATTTTCGACCGAAGAGAGTGGTAAAATTGTAATTCATTTGAAACACATTCTTAACAATCTTATGTATCAAAGAGTGTTAATTTCAACTAGTACATAAATATAACATTAATAAACTGAGGAGAATAATATTCATATGTGTAATTGATATATGTATCATAATATTTTATCATATAAAGAATAATAAAAAAACAAAATTGAAAAGCGATGACATTATTTCAATATACTCCAATAACATGAAAACTTTGAACCATACTACCCCTATTAGAAAATAAAATTAAATGTAGAATATATTATCCTGAATGGAAGGATATTCATGATATAACATTTCAAATTTAGTATATAAACTTTAAATAAATATATAAGATCAT
Organism: Viscum album; assembly: GCA_963277665.1. Lineage (NCBI taxonomy): Eukaryota > Viridiplantae > Streptophyta > Magnoliopsida > Santalales > Viscaceae > Viscum > Viscum album. The sequence goes on along the minus strand of OY728123.1, from coordinate 1,133,830,171 downwards.
AACATTTCATGTGTCACAAAGATGGAAAATTGAGACACAAATTATAGTGCTGATTTGGTAAATTTTGAGACTTAAAACCCTTAATATAAATATTGGAAATTGTTTAAGTAAATAAAAATATATTTAATTATCATAATCAAATAATAAATTAATGGTAATTATAAACAGAAAACAAAAAATATTATTGGTGAATTAGGCATGTATCTCACTAAAATAAGGTGTGGCAAGAAATTTTATTACCTTACATCTTGACTATCTTCGTACTTTTCAAAACATCATATATAATAAATATAAATTTATTATAAATATAATAAAGAACCATTATATTATATCTAATAACATATATGAATTTATTATGAATCTATATTATGCACTTGTTAGCAATTTTATATGAGGGTTTCACATCGAGTAATATCCTCTGTGTTCTTCACATGTGTCTTAATTTTTTATACATGTTTTACTTATATTTATATTATGATTTCCAAAATTTAAATCAATATTAAAATATAATTTGTAGTTCGTATATCTGTACAATAATAATACATAAGATATATATGTATAAAAAAGAATACACCGTTCATGTAGATGATAAGCCGTATTTACACATGAATGCTACTTCCGTTTAATAGTCGTGTTGAATGAATGAAATTATATACAAAAAAACATATATAATTATATAGATTTTAAATAATATTTATTATATCATATATTCATATATATTTACTAAATCAAACCTTAATACATTCTATGTAGTGTATGAACGATTCACCTCACATTGAGGTGCCGACAGACCACACTTCCTCAAACAAAATTATCGTATTAACAAAAAATATAAAGCAGAAACACATGTGTTGTATACTAATTAGTTAAGCTGAAATATATAATAAATATAATATATAACATATATTAAATAATTTTCCCTCATAATTTTCACCATTAGAGGTGGTAAAGTAAAAACTGATCAATCATCATTTAGTGATGCATTAATATACCATACAAGTAAACAATTTGTACGTTAACCATTTGATGGAAATGTGTGAAAGTGTAGGTTGAATACATATAATAAAAAATTTATAGTATATTTATTATACTAGTTTTTTAATAAAATCATGGAATAATAGTATTTTAGGTATTGTGGAAAGAAATAAAAGAAAGATGTTTGAGGGATGGTGTTACCTCTTAATCAGGTATCTCCTTTCGTGTTGCCACAAAGGGCTTCCCTATAAGTTATTCTGCCAAAATTTGGCTTCATGGAGGAAGTCCGAGTTTTGAAGAGAACTCTTGTAATATTTTTTCTAAAATTATGTGTCTTGCATTGTGTGAGGAAGTGGGATAAGATGAATCCTTTTATAAGGGAGGAGTGGTACTCTTGTAATATTTTTAAAGAAATAAACCCCAACCATGATTCTTATTGATTGTAGAAAAATAATTTTTCAAAGTAGATAAAATTTAAGATATCATCTAAATATGGCCACCCAATTGATTTTTTAGATGTTTATATGTCATTTTGGGCCTATATGGTTTTGGTAAAGTCACTCATTAATCTTAATTAAACCTTAATTATTGTAATTTAATTTTAATTAATTCAATTGTATTTTTTGAAAAAACATTGTTGAACATATTATAAATAATAAATTATTATAATTAAAAATATTTAATACCTTTTTATAAATTCTTATCACATAAGTGGTAGAAATTAAATTAAATTTACTCCTACAGTCGAGTGGACAATGTATGATTTTAATGTAAAAATGATCAAAAAAAAATCTCTATTTTATATCAAATTTCATTGTAAAATTGGATATAATGGATTAAATTGGATTAATGTATAAAAATATTATCTAATTAAAATTTGAAACTAATTTAAAATGTAAAGTAATATTATGAATAAATTAGGTGAAATGTATTTTTGAACTAAATTGCATACTTTTTCATTATTCATTAAAAGAATAAAACAACATAGAAAAAAATGAACCTAACGTAGTTTTTATTATAATATTTAAAATATTATATTTAATATTATATATAATATTTTTAAAATTTTGAAAATTTATATTTAAAATTGGTTCTCCATTAAAATACAGTAAAATTACCTTAATAAAAATTTGGGGTTTACGAGTCAAATCTATTTTATTCTTATCTTATGCTTATAAAATCAATTTGATTAATAGAAATAGTATGTACTAAAATATATAAAAAATATATTACATTATAAATACATATAAATTTTCATTAATTTAATTTATTATGATTAAAATAACTTTTTGAGCACAATAATAGGTTTCTATAAAAATAATATTTTATATTCAACTAGTTGTTATATTTATTTCTAAATAATTTGTAACTAATTAATTTTTTTAATATTTTTTGAATCCATATATTTAAATAATATTTCCCATAATTTAAATAAAATATAATCTTACTACTATCCTATTTATATTATTATATAATATCTTATTTTCCAGTAATAGTCACTCTTGTGTGTTTTAAAAGCCATCAAGGAAAGTCAGTCTTGTGTGAAACATAAATTTACCTCAATTTTATTTATATTGGATCCTAACCATAATATTTCATGTATTCAATGATTAACATGGAAATTTTTATAATTAAATCCAAACATAGATCCTAAATATATTTGTATATTAATATTTTTTGTGTTAAGTGAAATGGAAAATGTCAAAATGATTAAATTTATTGGAAAATAATATTTCACAAAATCATGGGGTGTCAAAGTATCTCTTATAATATTATATGATAACTAACATTTCATGTTAAAACCCATGTGGAGTTTAGTATATCGTAAAAATTCCTCCTCTCAAAAAAATAACACATATACACGCCTCCCATTAAAATATTATTTACCTGATTAAGGAATATTTAATCCTAGATTTTTCATATAATGATGAAAATTTATCTAACTGATTCTACCATGCTGAACTTTGGTATACGGTAACCCCATGTCTAGAATTTCCCTATTTGAGCCACTATTATCACTCTAAAACTAGTTTGGGGTCACCGAAAACAAAACTAATCTTTACCTTGGATTTGATACCACGTGAAAAAGATTCATTTTCGCCAGTCCAGTCCTTCCTTTCCCAATACTTAAGACCTTATGATGTTCCATTCTAAACCTAGTTTAAGATATGAATGATATACCATCCAAGATGAAATTTCATCTATAATTCCATGTATAAACTGAAATGGGATTGGTTTTTCATGAAATATTTATATGGTGGAAAAATATGAAGCATATAATATACATGAAATCAAGGATATCCCCTCCAATATGTCTTATAATGGGTTATTAGAAAAGAATGGATCCATTATGTCCAGTTGCTTTGAGGGATGTTATGGTTGTGGTATCAACCACTACAATTGATCCAATGACTTTTGGGATCATTGTATTGTTTGATTAGGATCGGTCTAATTCTCATTAAGATCAGGATGCCATAATTTTCATTTAAGTAAAACCTGAGACATGAAAAATTATCAAGGATTGGGCGAAGAGTGCACAATAAAATTCTAAAATTAATGTTTTAGAGAATCCATCTTAGTTGATGTTCAATCCAATAAATTAAATTCCAAATGTAATAAGTATTATAATGGATTATAATGGATTTTTAATCAATTATAAGTGTTCATGTTATCATAAAGTATATTATTGTCCACCATAAATCATTTCAATGAAACCAAGTATGGAAATAAGATTTTAATGTTTGTTTTTATAGTGAATAGGAACATGAAACATTGTTGGGATGGTTGGAATCAATTAATAATAATAAAGAACATGATTTATCTTGTTTAGATCATGTCTCATGTTTATTATCGAATTCGACATTGGTTATAAAGAATATTGAATTTGATGATCCTGAGAATAATTATTTGACATGGAAAAATCTTTTAATTTTTGAAGAATAAGGGAAAATTAGATGATATGGTTAAATGTCTAATTTTTTCTGGGAAAGTTATAGATATTTCGAATAAATGGGTATTCCGATAACAAAAAAAATCCCTTTAAATGCATTATATTAGAGATAGTTGATGATCATAATCTAATTTGGAGTTTGGATTATTTTATTAAATTATTTTAATTTTTTATGAATGTTTTCCCATTATTCTCTAGGTAGCTATATTTATATTAGATCTATTGTGGAATTTGTTTTTTAGGGATGGAAAATAAATCTTCTATTAAGAACACCAAATATTCTATTTTTTGTCTCATGTTCATGAATTTATGTCCATTTTTTGTCCACCTAGATCAATCTATTTGTTTTCTTTTCCATATTTTTTTATCTTACATTTTTATACATTTGAAATATTACATTTGAATTTCTTATCCATAATTATGGGATTTAACAAAAAATAAAATGAGTGTTTGTGTGTGTCTTTGTAGGTTTAATAATATATAAATAATTAAATTTTATAATATATTTGTATATATATCAAAAATATATATATTATTTATATAATATTAACACATTATATTTAAATATATATATTATTGTATTAATTTTTATAATATATACATATTTTTACCCTATATATTTATGTTAATAATATATATATATATATATATGTTTTTTTATATTTATATATATTTTATTAAAATAGATATATAGTCTGATATTGTTTATAAATATATATTTTTTATATTATATTTTTTTATATGATATATATATATATGAATATATTATAGTGTATTGTGATTGTAATATATATATATGCATTGTGTATTTAATTATGTATATTTATTTATTTAATTGTGTGGGGTTGTTTATTTTTAACACACACATATTCACACACTCACACTGTATATTTATTTATATATAACAATATATGTGTGTGTGTGCATTCATAGTACATGTATCTATATACATATATATATATGAATATTTTTTTTGTAGTGAGTGTATATGAATATATCTTTTTATATGATTATAAATAAATAATTTTTGTATAATATTTTTATATTATATTCAAACAAATAAACATTCAAACAAAAAAATGAATTTTTGTGTATGTACATATGTATATATTAGTTTTTGTAATTATCTATTTAAATTTACGTTAGTTGTATATATATACACAAATATAATAATATTTTCATTGTTTTTGTTAATGTTGGACATTTTTATAAAATTAGTTAATCTATATAAATATGTTTTAAAATATTAGTAAATGATGTGTGGGTAAACTTGTAATATTTTTTAAAACATCGGTTCTTAACAATTTTTTCAAAAACAAATCTACATATTCACTTCTTGGAAACCCAGTAATTTAATGATGCTTAAAAATATGAGTAACGGTTCAAAAACGTGTTTATAATGATGTTTATTTTTTTTATTTTTTTTAATCTAACCAAAATAATGTGGGGAAAATACTTTAATAATATATATTTTAATGATTATATTCAAAATGATTAAAAAATAAATTTATAATAAAATATTAAATTTAATATATAATATATATGTATACTAACATGATTTCCTTATCATAATTTGGGATATCTCCTAATACATATCCCAAACAAAAATAATATTTTGTAAGGAAAATGGATGATTGTTATTGAAGCTTGTAAAAAAGGCCAAAATATAAAAAATTGCCGAGTTAGGATAATCTAGTTGAGTGGGTCGCTTGACCCATATAAATTTTTACCTTGTATCATGAATCATTATATATATACACTAATTGATATCTTTCAATTTTTTTGAAAACTATAAATGTTTGAATTTTCTTATTACTGGAAATACATTTTAATTTCATTAAAAAAACATATTAGTTCTAGTTAACAACCCAATTTCTTAGTTAAAATAATTTTCACAATTCTGTTAACATGGATGGTCTATATTTAATGTAGTATAAATGATATATGGAATAATCTGTTAATTAAGTATTCTATATTACTATAGAATTATAACAAGGATTTTAATCTTAATAAAATGTTTATATGGTGTTTGGTCTGAGGTGATAATTTTCAATCCATTAATTCCCATGTAAATTTTACCTGAAAATTTACATTAAGTGTGCCAATATTAATTTTATAGTTTTTCATTTGGTTATTTAGTCATTGTAATAAAATGTTTTAATTTACTTGTGATTTATATAAATTTTTTTGATGTACGTTTTTCTATAATTATAACAAATATGGATGTTAATCTGTCTTGGATCATACTTTTATGGATGATCACCCTTAAGAATTTTGTTATATTTATAATTTATATTACTGTAAATTACATTTCATCAGACTTCTGTAACCCATTTTTAAATAAATTAGTCATATAATCCTTCATTTAAGAATCTAATAAATAAATTGAGTGGGGTTTACTACTGTTTTATTAATTGATTGAATATTTACCACCATATGGTGATTGAATTTCATATAGGTGTTATTGTTGAGAGGAAACAATATATTGTCTTAATAAAATTTATCAATGTTAATCAACATTTTTTATACCAAATTTTATAATATATTTACCCATAATCATAATTAAATTTCATCCTAATATAATTACTATACATGCTTTCCAAATATTTATCAATATATATATATATATCTTTTTGTGTGTGTTTTTACAATAGTTTGTTTTATCTTATTTTGAAGACCAGTCATGATTTATTAGTTGGATAAAAATTTATTTTTGGACAAATTTTTAGGGTGAATTTTACATGGTTATTTAGAATAGTATGTGATACACATTATTAAATCAAATCCAAAATGGGTCTAAAATTTCCATCATAATTAAGGATTTTTGTCTTATATTTTTCTATTATGATATATATTAAGAATTTGAAAATATTTTCAATCTAATGGTTTTTAAATCATAAAACTATGACATTTTATCTCATTATTGAAAGCTTCCATAATATGATAAGGTAATTTTTTAAATAAAAATTGTAACAAATAAAAAATATAAAACCAAGCCCCATATTTAAGTACTTTTGATGGGAGTATTTTTAGATGAGGACAACCAAAAAAAGATTGAAAATGATACTTGTCAAACCATTATATTATTATAATCAATGTACCAGATGTTTATATGAATATAAGGAAAAAATGAACCTCTTAAGAATCACCTCCCCTTTAATATTTGTATACAAAGTGTGATGTAATTGCATCCTACAAGCCAAAATAAGTCCATCTTGAAACACCATATCAAGAAAATAAAAAAATCTACGTTCATGAAAAAAATATTTGTACAAAAAAATGAACATGGGATATTAATGTTCTCCACATGATATATCCTATGTGTATGAGAGGAACCACTATAACATTCTTATATTATTAGAAGTAGAAATATTATAAGAAATTTGCAAAAATTGTTATTTTGATTAATTAATGAATTATAAAGACTATGAAAAACACTAATTATCAATATATCGATGATAAAACTATAGATTAATTTATTAAAATTCATAGGGTCATCCTATACATCCTTTTATAGGAAACTCATCTGGTAGAAATAGTCACCCAACTATTCTATATTCAAACAGGATTCTCTATATAGAATTTGACTATTGATCTCCTATAACATTATTGAATATAACTAATATATATTGTAAAAACTCTTCAATTATTATTTTTAGATATTCCCTTATTGATATTTCTGTATTATTTTAACCCAACCATACTATCATTGGAATATACAAACATCTTATGTCCCAACTGCTACAGAATGGAAAAAAATCAATTTCTATCATACACAATCTTACCTCTTACTGTTAAACATATTTCTCATGAACATATTTCAAGTGATATGGATTTATGATCAATAGAATCATAGAATAACATCCCAACTATCTCACACATGAGTGTTTGTTCTGAGGGAAACCCACCAACCCAAATTGAAGAAACATACATTCTTCATCTCTTCTAGTATTTCTCCACCATTATTCTACTCACCCATGTATCACAAAAGAATGAATATTCCTTATAATATCATTTGTTGATGTCTCATTTAACATGTACACAATATTTTGGATATTAGTGATCTTACATATATATAAGCCATTCACTACTAGGACGTTTTGATAATGTGGTAATTCATGTGAAAAATCATTATCCTCAATGGGGGAAACATATTTTTTCATGTTGATTTCACTTTGTATATAAAGGTATAAAATCCTAAATTCTAATCATTTCCCATTTCATTTGGAAGTTTATTGAACGAAATATTATCATACAAAGAATTCATTGTCTCTATATATTCTACTAATGTTATTCATAATGTTAAAATTTTCTAATGATATGACATCTATCTAATTTTTTAAATCCTTATATAAATACAATTCCAAGTATTATTTTATTTATAAATGAATCTCATGAGAATTTAGCATCAAAAAATTCTTTTAGTGGAATATAAATACCCAAGAAAAGGTATTAATCTTTCATTTCCATCAAATACCAAAAAAACCACTTTTGTTCTTCCCAATGTTTTTATACTTATTTGGAAATAAATAGACATGAAAATATTTTTTAAAATGTTATATCCACTAAATTATAAATCATTATATAAGTCATACATCTAAAAACTAGTTAATAATGTACTTTTTTCATATACTAATTCTTATCTTCTATTATAGGGGTTTATGGCTGGGAAAATTAAAATTGTCTTACAAGAATTGTTGTGACTAGTCTTAATTTGGTCATGAATAACCTTTAGACGACTTACAGATATACACATTATAATACAGAACAAAAGTTATAATTTTTTTATCTCATTCAATCATCATTCAAAATATTTACTTTTCATGAACATGAATTTTTATTTTGAAACATCGTTCTATCTTACCTTCAAATTTATGAATCATTTTTTATTCCATCCTGACTAGAAGCATATCATTGACATATAATATAAATATGATGAATGTATCATTTTCCTATTTTTTCATAATGAAAATGATTAGTTTTACACATACTAAATCTATCTTCTTATATGTGTCTATAAAATAATGATTTTACTATTATGGTTTTTCATTCACAACATATAATTTTTTTTATTCCACATTACAATTTCAATATTTAGAATTCTTTAACACCAATTGGTTTCTTTATGTAAATTTCTTCATCCTAATCAGTATGATGTAAAACATTATTTACACCCAACTTCATGATCAACAAATCTTCTAATTTCATTATAATTTGATATTTTTGGATCATAGAATGTTTCAATATAGGTTATTAGATTTATAAGATGTGCATAGCTTCCTTATATTGAAAACCATTCAGAGCACGAAAGTTTTTAAATATTTTTCAACCATCAGCTTTATTCATAATTTAATACACACGTATTTACAAGTGTCTGTTTACCATCAAAAAATTCCTCAATATCATTTTTTTAATTGATCTTCAATGAATCCATCCCTTCAATTATGGTTTTCTCCCACTATACAGTGTCTTTAAGAATAGTTTCTTCTTATATATTTTCAAATTAATCTATATTGTTTAGGAGTATAAATTTCATATTAGTCCCATACATTTGAATTGGCCTCATGATTTATATTGATTTTCTCACCCAAATTGATTGAAATAGACTTATAGACCCTTTTATTTTTATAAGTACATGTATTTTATATATATAAAATTCCAAAGCACATAAATTTTTTGATCTTATTATAGCTTTATACAGCATCATATTTTTTTATGTTTCAGATTTATAAAAACCTTGACATCTGGTTCTATTCAAACATGCATATGATTTCCCTAATTTTTATAATCATTCAATAAATTGATTATCCTAGTCATAAATTGTTTTCTATTTTCTAAATTCTTACCCCACTATGTTTTTTTCCTTCCAAAAAATATTTTCTTTAAAGAAAACATATTTACTTTTGATGATTTATTTCATTTCAACATATCATTATTGATATCCAATATTGTAATCACAATTTGTAACATCCCAAGTAAATGATGAATAAGAAATATTGTATATATATTAATTTTTTTGAATTAAATATTAATTTTACTTTAAAAGGGTTTCTATGATTGATAGTGTACCCGATACGCAACAACAAGTCTCTTTGAAATCCTTCATTGCACAGTAATAATATAATATTATTATTTTAAATAGTAGTAAACGCCTTTCCATTGTATTGGAAAGAATGATCAAAACTAACTAAAATATTATTATACATGTTTTTTAAAGGTATTAACATTTATCCAATAAATGTTAGGGACATAAAATGTGAATGAATCTAATTTTAAGATTAATTAACATTAAAAGGATGATTTATCGCCCTTTAATGGATAACCCTCTTTAAATATAGTTTTTGTTACATTAATACCTTCAATATGACCAAATGAAATCCTTATTTATAATGGGGACATCAAAATTTACTTTGTGTAATTTTTTGGAATTTTTTCGATGAAGTTCATTTTTTAAAGAATAGTGAAAATATTGTATTTTAATTCAAAACATTATTTTAATATAATTTATTTATAGGGAAAGATTATCTATTTCAATATTTTAAAGTGTAATTAGAATATATTTTTACCATTTAATCCAATGTTGGTCATTGTAATTAATTTCACTTTGAAATTGGACATAAATAAGGGTCTCTATGTTGATAATTATTGTTTCTTAAATCACACTATTTCTTTAAACAATATGAATTAATTTTAAAATTAATTAATGAATCATTTTTTTTTTGAATTTGAAAAAATAAAAATCATTTTTGAATTTGGAATACCAAATATATCTTAGGCTGAAGTTTTGGTATTTTTCTGAAAAACATAAATTTTTTATGAATAGTTAAACCACTTAGCTGTAGTTAAAAAACTGACTTTTTCATTTAATTGAAATTTTACAACTTCTATGAATTAAATTTATAAAATCTGACACACATGGTAGTTATTATTTAGTAATATTTGGTTCAATAAGATATAATATGATTTTTGGTGAATTGTAACTTTTTACTTTTTTTTACCACGGTTAAAGGTAAATAGAGTAATTCAAGGTAAAAAGAATATTATAATAATTAAATATTACCTTAAAACATGTCCAACCCTTATGTATAGAGTCATGTCCAACCATGGTCCTCTTTGGGTCTATTTTGGGACCCCATGGATCCACTTAAGAGTGATAATGACAATTTAGTTTAATTAATTTAATGTAAAGGAAAAAATGACACAAACAAATATTGATTAGTAATTAATTTTTATTTGGTGTTATATAAGTCATATTTTAATCAATAAATATTATTTAGAATGAATAAAATATTTCCTACATGATAGTATTTTTTTATAATTTTTAGACCTCGAATAAATTAACCTATTCACGACACAATAATGATGCAATTTTTACCTCTTTAATAAATGATTTAAATAAATATGATTATAATGATTAACATGTTATACAAAACATGTCCAATTTTGAATGGATGATTTTATTTGGACCATGAGTCATCTTATGATCATCCTTAATGATTTTTGGTTCTTTCTAAACTAGTAATATGTTTATAATAAAATAATGTTTTCACACTTTCATAAAGATCCCCTCCACTCCCTTATAGAAGGAGACCATTTCTATCCAATTCGTCACACATCTCAAGCCATGTTTCTCGTCCAAATTCTGCCCAATTAATCTCCCAAAAACCCTATAATCCTCCTAAAATCATTACTTTTTGCATAATGAAATTCAATAATTCCTTTGGATAAAACCAAAGGGAGTTACCAAATTTAAAGGTAATTGTTTCTCATAAATTGTTTTTTTTATTTTACTTCTCCAACCCCTAAAATATTTTTTCCATTTATTTTGTAACAACCACAGTATCGTGAATATACTAGGATTTTTTTATTATAAGGATTTGAAATACACTTTCACACACCTCCTTCTAATGAATGAAGAACATAATGTTTCTGTTTACAGCAAACTAATGCCTCACAATATGATGATTGTTCAAATATCTCCAACCACCTCCCATGGTTCCCATTATAATGGAAATGTATTTATATGATATATATTATGTTTATGATCTCTTTATGCTTCTGTGTTTTCCATTTATAGTATGCTTTTTTGGTTTCTATATTTGGTAAATACCATAATCTCATCTCAAGAAGTGCGGACTACCACCCTCTCAAAGTGATGTGACTCGTTAATGCTTTATCTGGGATGTATAAAGGCAAGAGTTAATGATATTATATATGATATTAGACTAGAATTATAATATACCTACGTATAATTATGTTTTAATTCCATTAAAATAATAAATATAAATGAAAGTTGCATTCATGCGTACATACGACTTACCGTCTCCATGAACGGTGCATTTCATTTCATACCTCCAAATGTTATGTACTATTATAAATACATGTATATACTGGATATATTAGATATATAGGATATCTAAATAATTAATACCATTATATATATAATGGACTATTCACCACATGGACAACTTGTAAATATAAGGTGTTCATTTTCTACTCAAGTACCAAATATCGACAAAATGAACATTATTAACTAAAATGATTACATAATGATTATAACATGGTAATAAGTGATATGAAAGGAATAATAAACTTGAAAGAGGTTCTTTAGAAATTAAAATTTTAATGTAGTTTATTATTCATGATATTAAAGAATGAGCGGGTCAAGTCAGACACGAGGTAAGGGACTTCGTCACAATCACCTTTATTGAGGCATTTGTAGTTTTATAAAAAAACTTTATTTTATACGGTGTATAAACCCCTTTTACTTTTCATTTTATTCATAGGGAATATTTTTATATAAAGAATTTTAAAGACGATAAAAAGAAGTTTTTTTTACATAGGTGGTGACATCTACCTTTCCACCGCTGCGAGTATTATTTGTTATTTGGATTCCTTAACAAGTCGGAATGTTTTTAAAAGAAAAAATAAATAACGTATACTATTTTTACATATTTTGGTATGGAAAATAATTTTGAGAATGGATTTATTATTTCAATATCTCCAAAAGATATTTTATTATTGCAATGTGGAATTTTTATCTTTCCTTTATGCTTATATTATTTTTTATGATCCTGTTATGGTTCTTGGGAATTATCTACGTATACAGGTGGTTACGTGATAAAACTAGGGTGGGTGAGCCCGAGATAGCTCTTGAATGCATTGGGTTACGTGATAGAGGTAAATTTGAATGTTTCTCCTAAGAGATTTAGGAAATATATAGTGATTGGTATTCTAAAGTAACTCCTTATATAACTGTGATAGCTACAATGTAAGTATGATATGGATGCCACAAGTTACCTTTATGATATATGTTTTCTATGTGTTATTCATAAAATCTTATGATTTCATGAGGTTAGTAAAAGAGTTCATGTTTTGTATGTATTTAGGAAAAAATTTCTTTATTATTTGTTTTATAACCCTTACTGAGCCTTTTATTCTCATCCAATGTTTCGAAATGTTTTCAAAGGACAAAAAGATGAATATGGTCAAGGGTGGGATCAAGGAAAATTCATCCCGAGGTAATAATGAAATCTAGGTTATTGTTGATCGATTGATAAAATCGACTCATTTCCTTCTTATTCTAGATACTTTGTCTCTATATCAACTTTCTTGGTTGTATGTAAAAGAGATAGTCAAGTTTTATGGAGTTCCCATCTCCATTGTATCTGATCGTGGTCTCAGATTTACTTATAACTTTTAGAAAGGCCTTTAGAAGTCGTTGGGTAATGAATTAAATTTTAGTAGATATTTTCATCCTCAATCAGATGGGCAATAAGAACGAACAATTCAGACATTGGAGGATATGTTACATGTTTGCTTGATTGATTAGCAGAGAAGTTGGGACCAACATATTTCTTTGGTTGAATTTTCTTATAATAACAGTTTTCATTCCAGTATAAAGATAGATTTATTTGAGGCATTATATGGAAAGTGTTGTCGAACTCTAGCTTTTTGGGATGAAGTAGTTGATAGGAAGATAATGGGACCAGAATTGGTAGAAGAGATGGCAGAGAAAGTTCACTTGATTCATAAGCATGTGATAACAATTCATAGCTGACAGAAATGTTATGCAGATAACCGGAGGAAGGATATTTATTTTGAGGTAGGTGATCATGTCTTTCTCAATATTTCTTTTGGGAAAAGTGTGATGTGTTTTGGTAAGAAGGTAAAGTTGAGTCCGAGGTTCATTGGACCTTATGAAATTCTAGATAAAGTCGGATCAGATGTATAGAGAGTGGATTTACCTCCATGTTTATCCCTGGAATATAACGTTTTTCATGTTTCGATGTTGAGAATGTATATACTAGATCCATCTTTTGTTTTGAGCCGAGAGGTAGTTTATTTGGAATAGAATCAATCTTATGAAGAAAAACTAGTCCAGATTCTTGACCGTAGTGAGAAAGTGTTGCGGAATATGGTAATTCAATAGGTAATGGTTTGTGGAAAAACCATACAGTTGAAGATGCAATGTGGAAATCTGAAAATGCTATGAGGGATAAATACCCCCACTTATTTTGATAAGTGAATAAAAATTGTGAGGATGAAATTTCAAAAAGGGTGGAAGGATGTTATATCCCAAGTAAATGAAGAATATGACATATTTCATATTTATTTTTATTTGTGAATTAAATATTAATTTTACTTTAAAAGGGTTTCTATGCTTGATTGCGTACCAGATACACAACAATGGGTTTCTTTGAAATCTTATGTTGCACACTAATAATATAATACTATTATTTTAAATGGTAGTTAACTCCTGGTCATTTTATTGGAGGGAATGAACCAAACTAACTAAAATATGATTATACATGTTTTTTAAATGTATTTAAATTTATCCAATTAATGTTAGAGGCTTAAAATGTGAATGAATCTAATTTTAAGCAAATTTACCTTAAAAGGCCGATTTATCGCCTTTTAATGGAGAACCCTCTTTAAATGTATTTTTTTTTACTTTAATACATTCTATAAGACCTAATAAAATCCTTCTTTATAATGGGGACATCAAAATTTACTTTGTGTAAATTTTTTTAATTTTTCCGTTAAAGTGCAATTTTAATGAATAGTGAAAATATTGTATTTTAATTCAAAACTATGTTTTAAACTAATTAATTTATATGGTTATATTTTGTTTTTAATTGGGGTTAATGTTTAATTAAAATATATTTTTACCATTTAATCCAATGTTGTTAATTGGAATTATTTTCACTTTGAAATTGGACATAAATAAGTGTCAATCTTTTAATAGTTATTGTTTATTAAAACACGCTATTTGTTTTAACAACATGAATTGATTTTAAAACTAATTAATGACAATTTTATGTTTTTAATTTGTCAAAACAAAAATAATTTTTGAATTTGGAATATAAAATATATCTTAGGCTGAATTTTTGGTATTTTTCTGAAAAACGTCAATTTTTTATGAATAGTGAAACCACTAAGTAGTAGTTAAAAAAACTAAATTTTTTATTTAATGGAAATTTTACTACTTCTATGAATTGAATTTCAAAAATCCGACATCCTTGGTTGTTATTAGTTAGTAAAATTTTGTTCAATAAGATGTAAATAATTTTTGGTGAATAGTAACTTGTGAGTTTTATTTACCACAGTTAAAGGTAAATAGAGTAATTCAAATGAAAAGGAATATTATAATAATTAAAAATTAGCTTAAGGCTTTCCAAAATTTATTTTATCAGTTATGGCCGATCATGGGCATCTTTGGGTTGATTTTGGGAACCCATGGATCCACTTAAGTGTGATAACAACAGTTTAGATTAATTAGTTTAATGTAAAGGAAAAAATAACACAAACAATAATCTTTTAGTAATTTCTTTTTATGTGGTGTTATATAAGTCATATTTTCGACTATAAATATTCTTTATAAATCTAAAACGATTTCCTACATGATAATATTTTTTTATAATTTTTAGACATCGAATAAATTAAATTATTCAAGTCATAATAATGATGCAGTATTTACCTCATTTTTAAATGATTTAAATAAATAAGATTATAATGATTAAAATATTATCAAAAACATGTAAAATTCTCAGTGGATGATTTTATTTCGACCGTGAGTCCTATTATCTTAATCTTGAAAGATTTTTTTCCTTTTGAAATAGAAGATATGTTTATAATAAAATAACGTTTTCACACTTTCCTAAAGAGCCCCTCCTCTCCCTTATAAAAGGAGAATATTTATATCCAATTACTCACACCTCTCAAGCCATTTTCCTTGTCCAAACTCTAACTAATTAATCTACCAAAATCCCTCTCCTACTCCTTGAAGCCTTAATTTAGGCAAAAGGCACTTCAAGAAGTCCTTTGGATAAAACCAAAGGGAGTTACCCAGATTAAAGGTAACTGTTTCTCATAAATTATTTACATTTATTTTACTTCTCCATCACCTAAAATATTTTTATTCCTTTATTTTGTAACAGAACATGTATCCTAAACATTCTATGATTATTTTAGGAGAGTTATTCTAACTACTCTTACACACACTTCCATCTAATGGATGAATAATATAATGTTTCTCTGGATGGAAAACTAACGCCTCATGAAATTATGATTGTTCAAATAAATCCAACCACCTATCATGGTGGACATTATGATGGAACTATATTTATATGATATAAATTATGTTTAAGTTTTCTCTATACTTCTGTATTTTCCTTTTATAACACGCCTTTATGGTTTCTATAGTAGATAAATACGATAATCTCATTTGAGAAAGTGCAGACTACCGCCCGCTCAAGGTGATGTGACTCGTTAATGCCTTATGTGGGATGTATAAAGGATATAGTTAATGATATTATATATGATATTATACTGGATTTATAATATACCTATATATCATTATGTTTTAATTCCATTAAAATAACAATTAGAAATGAAAGTAGCATTCATGTGTATGTACGGCTAACGTCTCCATGAACGACGCATTTCATTTCTTTTCGCCAAATGTTATGTACTATTATAAATACATGTATATACTGTATATATATGATATATATGATATCTAAAGCATGAATACCATTCTGGATATAATGTAATATTGACCACATGGACAACTTGTAAATATATAGTGTTTGCTTTTTCTCAAGTACCAAATATTTACAAAATGAACGTTATTAACATAAATGATTACATAATGTTTATAAATGGTAATAATTAATATAAAAGGAATAATAAAATTGGAAAATATTCATAAGAAAGTAGAAATTAACTTTATTTTATTATTCAAGATATTAAAGAATGAACGGGTTAAGTCAGACACGAGGTATGGGACATCATCACAATCTCCTTTCATTGAGGCATTTTTAGTTTTATATAAGTCTTTATTTTATACGGTGTATAAACCCCTTTGAGTTTTCATTTTATTCAAAGGGAATATTTTTATACAAAGTATTTTACTAAACGAAAAAAAGTAATGTTTTTATATGCAAGCGGTGACAATGACTTTTCTGCCACCGCGAGTATTATTTTATCTTTGGCTTCCTTAACAAGCCGGAATGTTTTTAAAAGGAAAAAATACCATATACACTTTTTACGTATTTTGGTATTGAAAATGATTTTGGTAATGGATTTATTATTTAAATTCATGAAATGATATTTTATTATCGCAATGTGGAATTTTTATCTTTCCATTATGCTTGTGTTATGTGTTATGATCATGTAATGGTTCTTGGGAATTATTTAAGTATACTGGTGGTTACATGATAAACCTTGGGTGGGTGAGCTTGAGATAGATCTCCAATGCATTGGGTAACGTGATGGAGGTAAACGCGAATGTTTCTCATAAGAGATTTAAGGAATATACTGTGATGGGTATTCAAATGTAACTACCTTTGTAGTTGTGATAGCTATAATGTAAGTATGATATGGATTCCACAAGTTACCTTTATGATATATGATTTCTATGTGTTATTCATAAAATCTTATGATTTCATGAGGTAAGTAAAAGAGTTCATGTTTTTTATATATTTATGAACAAATGTTTTCATTCTTTGTTTTATAACCCTGAATGAGTCTTTTATTCTCATCCCATGTTTTGAAATATTTAACATGACTTAAAGATGAATAGGGTCAAGGATGAGATCAAGGAAAAGTCATGATGTCTAAAACATGGAACTGGAAATGACAGTTTTTTGCAAGAGTTTATATTTTATGAAAGAAATGGAAACTGTGTAGAAGTGTTTATTTTGAAATCTTTTGAGATGTAATAGTTATATCCTAATTCTCTAAAACTCTAATCCATAAAATATACTCAATGTGAATTATTCATTTAATTAAATATTATGTAATGTTTAAGGTCGAGTCCTTAAACACTAGCCAATATAATTTTTTTTAAAAAATTATTAATTATTTTCAATATCTGATATTTTTATATGTTCATATGATAAAAAACAAAAACCATTATGATATTAAACTACATATAATTTTATAGACTCTAACCCCTCAGGGAGTTCATATAAGATATATTCCCTATAGCCTTATATATATTTATGTATAATATATATATATATATTATAGAAATTATAATTTTCATTCATGTTAGGTTTTTCCATGAAACGAAAATGAAAACTACTTGTAATTTATTATTCCCCCATAATATCAACAATTCATTTTATCACTGAATGAGTTGAAACCTTTGGGATATGAATCTATGTATATTTTATATGAAATTGATGAAACATCATTTACTCATGCATTGATAACACATCAATAAATTCTAAATCCCTAGGGGTATTCATGTGGAATTATATATCGCTTCTAAATGATGGATGTGGGGGTGTATACCCTATCATTATTGAACCCCTATGGATCCTAAAGACCGCATTTTTCTTCCTCATTTACATACCATCTACTAGCATATCATATAGAAAAGGTGAATCATATCATAATGTTAGATGATTCGGATTGTTATGTTCACACATAATGAAGGTGGGATCAATTGTTTCCACATACTTTGATATTTATAAAACACATATAAATATCTAAATACAGTGTAATTGTCATTGGTGTAAGGATCACTATATAAAACAAGTTATTTATTTAACTAATTATGATGTTTCATATTTATATCGTGATAGATCCATGAAATATGGTTTAATAATATCCAATTTTTTTATAAAATCATTTTTTAATCTCCAAATAAAAATATTAGTGTAGTTATATGGAATCCATGGCTTTGTTTTATGAAATATTATGATGTAATGATGAAAAAATCAAAAAAAACATAGTTGGTTATTGTATTTTGGAATTGTTGTTTATAAATATAGTTAACCCATTTATAGTCATACTAAATAAAGGTAAACCAAACCATATCTTTGAATAGATGGGCTAAATAAATGTAATTTTGTACTCACCCTTACATTATAGAGGTGTTTAAGGGTATCCATGAGGTTACCCATACGGGTGTCTTCACATAATGTTATCTCTAGGATTAACTTTACATAAAGGGGTTCAAGTAAGTGTAAACACAGTTTTCCCATGGATTCAAAAATAAACTTCAACCATTAAACTTACATCAAATAGTGTATCATGATGGTTATACTCATATTCAAATGGTCTACATAAGGTTAACATCTTAGTTACCATTACAAAAAAAATTCTTTTAACAAAATACACCTACATCGTTGTAACTAATGGCCACGTAAATTCATATGAAACCTACACAAAACATGAAGCGTTCACATAAGAGAATTATACATGGTTCCCATATAAATAATTATGTTCATACCAGTAGACCTTATATTAACTTTATTAAAACAATTATTTTTTGGATGCCTAATAGTAAGTAATGAAATGAATTTATATAATGGAATTCAAATGAAATGCATAATGGTAAAAGTCTTTACCTTTTTGTGGGAATTTACCTACGCCTTAGTGTAAATTAAATATTTTTTAACAAATATTTCTAACATATACATTATTTTTAATTGTTTTTAGAATGTATATAAATAATTAAAATTTTAATTTAGTGAATATTTGATTCATAATGACTAAATTAATAAATAATAAATTGTTTAAAATTAATATATTTAAAATGATGGTGAAATATTTTACTCACAGATATTAAATGTCAATAACTAATAACACTTTAAATTATATAGAAATTATTATGATATAGAAAAAATGTGTTTATTTTAAAATCATAAGAAATACATTATAAGGCATTATAAATTAAAAAATATGTCCAAAATATAAAATCATTCCAATTAAATTATTAAATTTTCTTAATTAATTAACATGATTTGTTCATAATTAATTAATTTTTACTGTACAAATTAATGGTGGTTCATTTGGATATTATTCAAGAAATACCAAAACTGTGTTGACAGTTGATATGATCATAGTTTACATATAATTGAGTGTATTATATTTTGATTATGTAAGATGTTTACATAATATAAATTGTAATATAAATTGTTAATAATTCATATGATATCATATATTTAAAATGAGAATGTGATATAATGATAAATATGAAAGAGTTCATTTTATCTGGAATATGATGTTTTTGTATTCAATATTTATAAATGAATGTGAAAGTTTCCATATTGAAGTAAATATAAAATTCTTGTATTCAAAATTATAGTATCTCTACAATGCTCAATATGAAAATAATATAAGGGTTTATAAATATATTTTATTTATAAATAATTTATAATTTTTTTTCTTTTATTCAGATATTTTATTTTTAAATTTATTTTAAATTTATTAGTTTTTTTATTCATAAATAGTATGTTTTTATGGAACATAAATTTTGTGTACACATTATATTTCTTGTTAAATTTATTCTTGGTGTGATCTTGACATTATATTCTTGGATGGACTCTAGAATATATTTAGTTTTCAAAAACATTTACATCAGTTCATAATTGATGTTATTAGCTTGATTTTATTTTATGAATGTTGTTTCTAAATATTAGTTGTTAGAGTTATGCTGAACATGATTCTCTCTCGAGTAAAGAATCCTTAATTTATGGGGGTTTGGGGTCAGAAAAACTACCTACTAAGAGAGTTATTCCATGTTAATGATGGTGATTGTGGTTGGCTATCTATCACATTGAGATTACAAATAAAGGGAAATATATTCCTTTGCATGAAGTGTCATATAAATTTTTCATATGATTCAATTGGATATGTTTTAAAATAAAATATATTTAATTTTCAGTGTATAAAAAAACATGTTGGTTGTGAAAAGTGTTACACGTCAATATGGTTAGCACATGTTTACTTATTTAAGGGAATATGATTTGAATCTATATTACAAGAATCATGCATTTATAAAATTAAAAAACATGAAACAATATGGTTAAATTAAAATATCTTTTTCAAATATTAAGTGTGTTATTCCTTTGAAAGATGCACCTTTGAAGTCCTCGATCATATAAATTGTTATTATTGAGATCACAATAAGTAACTGTGAAGTATCTTATGTAAGGAAAGAATGATATAAGTAACAATGGATTATTTTGGTTCTATATTCATGATCATCATGAATAATCATTTATTTTCATTTTATGAAATATTCATGGAATTCTATAGGTGTTACACTACCATTGAATCCCTAACATTAGTATATCATAGTGATGGAGTTGAGTTTTAACATGATGAATTTACAAAGTGCCCCACTGAAAATATTAACGAATGATATATGATATTATTGGGATGATTCACTACATAAATATTCATTTATTATTTACATGAAAAATAATGAATGTCATGATGGAATATAGTTCATGAACGAGTAATGGTAATGATTGAATTTAAGGGGGGACATCTATTTAGGGTGATACATATTAATAAATATCCTTGTTAATAGTTACTAAAACATGATACTTATTTTATAAAAGCTTTTATTATAGATAAATAATATCATCATTATCGTGAATATAATCATGGTGGTGAATTCATATTAATAATATTAATAATATTTGTATGTGTTAATATTGTTAACAAAAGAAATGTTCTTTAACAATGTTTTTTTAATAATATTTCTTACAAGATAAACTATATTATAGATAAATTCATTTATTAGTACCAAAGTGTTGACATTATTGAAAAAGTTAATCTTGATGTTAATATAAACATAAAGTATTTCATTTTCAATTTTAATGGAATTAGATGAAAAATGAAAATATAACCCCAGTATCCATTTATATAGTCACCATGATTGGGTAAATAAATGGTTTTAGTACTATATAAAAATATATTATTGGGTGCACCAAATGTCATTCAATATGGTTGGATATTAAAAATAACATTGTGAAACTAATGGTTTCCTTAAAATATTAATTTTTATAGAAATATTTTCTATTATTGTTAGTGATAAAATATATCAAAATTAAAATTTCTAAAGTAATCTAAATATACTGAAGGCTATATGTTGTGATGGAATCTAACCTTGAAAGTTTATCTTGTGTAATGGGGTAAATGAGTTTCAACATATTTAAATTGGGTGACTCAATCTTGGATGATCGTGTTAATCTATTTTAATTATCACATTTATCCCTTATTATGTGCACATAAACAAAGATTATATATGTCAAATGATATAGCTATTTTAATATAAATGCATTATCATTTGTTCATTTATATAATATTAGTAACATAGAGACTAAAATCATTTTGAAAAGTTAGGGAAGTTATCAAAATTTAGTTTATAGAAATGTTGTGGAAATATTACAAAATTCAAATAAAAATTTACCAGGAAGTCTCAAAGTTTGAGAGTAGATAAACTGTGAATAATATTTATCAATTATAGAATTTTATGGAAAATATGGGTAGGTAAATGTACAAAAATGAAGAAGAAATATATATTGAAATGTTTAATAACGATTCATCAGAAATAAATTCTATGAAAATCAATCACCAGGTTATCAAGAAGGTAGAATAATCATTATACATAATGGGATTATATGGAATACATGATGGAGTTCTTTAAAATCTCCAGACAATACATGTAATGTATGGGTGTTATATAAATTATATTTGAAGGTATTTGATACCAAATTTGTATTTTATAAGTTTTTTGAATATAATTGATTTTATTATCAATGGAAGAGTTGTTTTAGGTTTCATTTTACATTCATGAAGCTAAGAGTTTCCCCACATGAATGAATTGGATTTTATTAAGAACAAATAAATCTATGTAAAAGATGAATATCTTTATCTCATTAATTTTATGTGATAATATAATATGTTTGATAAAAATTGTTTTTATAAAAATTTATGCAATGATTAAATGAATACAATTGATTAATGATTCATCAATTCTTAAAATATGTATTGAAAAAAAGATTAAAATAAAAGTGTTTATCATCGGAACATGTTTTTCTCCAGGATAAAAATATTTAACCTTGGTAAACATGTTTTTCCTGAGTAAAAGTGTTTATCCAGGTTACATTTTATTAAACATATATTTTCTAAAAATATATGATAATGTTTTCCTATCCCACAATATTAAATTATTTTAATTAACATTTATGTTAAAAATAAATGTTCCAGACACATAGGATAGAAAATATGATATGGTCAAAATAGTTTATTTATTTATATTCATACTAAAGTGGAATAAATATAGTTTCCTAACATAAAAGTGTTTTCATATTTGATCATGTTATTCTAAATATAATATAGTGTTTATGTATTTAGTATGATAATGATTGGTCACTAAGATGTTCAAAATTAATATATAAATGATACCACTAATCATTCGTTTAAGGTGTTTCCCCAATATGTTAAAATTTTTGAATATTTATTGGAAAAGAAAAATGTAATGTGTTACAAGTAGTTACCATTTTGATGGGGGGTATCATTAAAACACGGTTCTAAAATTATAATGGTGTTTCAATCAATATCATAAATTAATTTAGGATATGTGAGAATAAAGTTAAATTTTAATAGTTATATTTACTTATCATGAAGTAAAGAGAATATCATTCATGAATAATTATATAGGTTAAAATTAAAATTATATTAAAATTGAAAATATAAATGAATATAGGGCATTGTAGTAATAATAAATGGATATTTCAATATTAATTAACATTACAAAGTGTGATCACATTATCCAAAAATTTCTTCATATTTTTATATAGAGGAAAATATAATAGTCACATTTATTTAACTATTTAACATGGTTTTTAAATTATCATCAAATTTATTATGAGTAATTGATAATAATAATTTATGTTGATATATTATTTCGAGGAAATGATTGGTGTCATAGAGGTACGTGGATGATGATGTTGAAATTAGAAAGCGTTATATGTTGAAAATGAATGATGAAAACCTAATTTTTTTTATATTATGAATTATGAATATATTCCTGATGTTGAACTACTATCAATATGATTCTTGTGTTTGTAAAGTTTTTAGATGGGTTACATTGTAGTTATTTCTTACTAAATATTTTTTGGTATTTTTTTTAATAGGTGGTCTAATAGAGATACAATATGGTCATATAGATATGTGATGTGAATTATATATAAATTAATTTGTTACCACAATATAGAGATTATAGAAAACATTAGGCATATTTTTAATTTTTTCCAAATATAATATGATAAATCAATGGTTTTATTGATTTAGTTAAAACTTTTATTGAGTTTATAAATATTAAAATGTATCACAATTGAATAGAAACCTACTTGTTATCATTATTTAATGTTGGCTACATAAATGTATATATAAATATATATTTCATGAATTTTAATGATAAATAAAGTCACCATGTGTGACATTGAGGTTCTCCCTAATCAATGTTTATTAGGGATTATTATATGATATGACAGATTATTCTGGTTATCCTGAGTTGGATTATTTTATAGTGAAATAAAATTTGATCCCAAGGCACAAAAAATTAGCTATGATTATTTTTGGGCACTGGATATCCTATTAAGAATATCATATTTAGTGTCATAAAAAATATCAATTATATAATATGTTTGAAGGAAATATATTTGAGTCCCCATTACCTACGGTTAGTGAGATACCAAGAATGATAACCTTTATAATATGATACACTACATTTGAAATTAAACCTATGAAATTTGATAATAAGGGGGTTTTGGGTTGGATACAGATCATGTTTCTTATTTGAGCATAACCATGATGGGTTTTCCCTAAAGTATGGTGAATATGACATTAGGGATCCCAATTAAGATATAATTTGTGAGTTTATTTCCACACCTAGCTATTATATATTTATCTGGATAAGTGAGAAAAGTGTGTATCCATAATGATGAATATCTTCAGATATATTATTCAGTCTGGTTAGTCTACACTTAGATAATCGAGAATGGATGAGATGGCTCTATGGGATTGACATGATTTTTCATGACCCATGGAAAATCAATGTATTAGATAGGGGAATGCATGATAGTATAAGACATCATATGATTTAGAATGGTAGAAATAGGTATATAGATACATGTTTTTGATAGAGATGAATCCATTCCACTTAATTGCTTGAGTATTATTGATTATTTTCTAGAGGTTTATATTTCCATAAATATATGGATATAATGATTCATACTTTTTATGAAATCTATAGAGTACCATGGGGTCACAATTTGTGTTTTACTAAATAGTGATTTATTTTTATGTAGAGAGCTACTCTAAAACTATTTTATTGTAAATCAGTACAGTTTTGGATGGGTATTGAAAAGGTATTTAATATGTTTTATAATGAGATTAAGTTTATTATAGATTATCAATTGTTTTTTAATAAATAAAATAGGATTTTTGGGTATGGTTTCACATGTTATTATATATGATGTAATAGATGGTGAAATGAAAAAAAATATTAATCATTAGTGCAAGAGGGATGTGGATAGGCTTATTCCTAATATATTTATTTTTATATTTATATATGATATATACATGACATGAAAATAATTTTTATCATTATTGATATATAATTTAAAAAAATAAAAATGAAAGATATGTCACATTTGTAATTCACACATATTAGCTCTTTTTTAAATTTCTTCATAAGAAGAAACATTAATATGTTTCATGTATGTTTATTATACATGTACTGGGGTAAGAAACATTTACTCATGCATTTAAAACACATCAATAAATTCTAAATCCCAATGGTTATCCTTATGAATTAATATATAATTACCATTTGATATACGTGAGGAGTGGTTCATACTATTTTACTTTTAAACCTCCCCACATCCTGAAGATGTCTTTCATCTTCATCTATTTCAAATGTGTTTCAAATATACCATGCTGAAATTGTGAATCCCATATGAACATCAAATGACTAATTTTTTATGTGGATACAATATAGAGGTTGGATGATTTGGTTTTACAATTTATGTCATCTTTGTTAAAAACATATAATGTTGAAGATAAAAGTATTCAAAAACATCATTACTGTAATGTACACTATTTAATGTAGGTTTGTCATTTCAGTTAGTACACAATACAATATATCATGCATGAATGACCCTCAGATAAGGGTTTAATCACTCTCTTATTATTAAAAAACATTCTTTAATGTAACCTAATAGTTTCTACCCTTCCAACAATAATGGGAGTCAATTGATGAGTTACACTACTGTGTTAGTGCCCATACTTATAATTCTTCAATAATTTCTCAACTGAACTATCATATATATATCTATCTTTGTCAAACTTCAATTCATTCTTTTGTCCCTCTATTTTAATATAGATATCTTCAAACCATATTCTCATTAAATATTCATTCCCGTTGGAAAAATGTCTATAAATTTCATCCATTATAACCATCGTTATTGTATTTCCATATATACATAAACATTTAGAGACTATACCTTCCTATTTATGGTTTCCAATAACTAAACATATAAAATAAATTATGGATTTTTTTCAGGAATTAAATCTTAATAATAATTGTATAATCATAAATGAAGGAAAATGTAATGGAAACCACTATATGAGTAAGTGTGGGTAGGTCCATGAACAACTATGTGATCCATATTTAACTTCTGAATCCTGGTTGTTCAACCATATATGTTGTAAGATACACATTTCTATTTTATGACCACGTATCCTTCACACATTCCAATTTTTAAGTGATTATGATTCTGAACACCGATATCTTTGTAAAAAAATTCTTTTTTTCAATGAGTATAACAATACTATAGTACCAATCATCGAGATCATAAGTCATTATACAAAAAGTAACACTAACTTCATATGAAATTACATTCAAGTAAAAACATTTATCTTTAACTAGATATAAAAATATCAATAATCCTCTAGTAACCTTCATAAATCCATTTTCAATGTTTTTATATAGCCTAAAACATCCTTTTATTCAATGAAAATACGATTCAACTTTAAAACATATATGTGATGAAAAATGATTAAATTAATAACCCACCATTATTCATAATGATTTTAACATATCATTTCCCAAAATCATTCAAGGAATTACCATCAAAATGTTTGATATTCACAGACATCCATGATATATAATTGACCATGATTCTTTGAATACATATGAAATTATTGGATCTTACAATGTTAATCACCCATGTATCCACTATATATTTAACAATATAATAAAATTTCTAGTATTTTCTATCATGTTAAAAGAAACAGAAGTATTGGACATGGATTCCGTTTTAGTGTTGTCATTTTGGCTCTTGTTGTCTTTCTCGAGATGTCATTTATTTTTACATTTTTGACATAATGGACAAGGATTATATGGAATGGTAAATATTTTTTTTTACCTTTATTCTATTTGTTTTTTATTTCAAGTAGTGTATCCTTCCACATTAATTAATATTATGGGAGATACATATCATTACAAAAATACTACTTTATTGAATCTCTTCATTCAATAACAAATTTTTGATATCATACAGAAACATTTATATATTTTCACTAGAGTTTCTAAGTGTATTTGCTGTTACTACTTGTCTCTCTTGATTTGATGTTAACCAAATACATTCCTTTATATTATTGGAAAATTTGACCATTGACAATTAGAGTTTCCCACAAATATGGATTAAATAATTCAAATGATCATCCATTGGAATTAATTCTAAAAAACATAATACAAGAATTTATTAAAACATGAAAACATTGTTACATGATTTTAGTTTTTATTACATATTTTCCAACTAATTTATTACATCAATAGATTTTTTTGAACTACTAAATGTCGAAATCAACATTTAATACCAATGAAATTCTTACTATCTCCACAGAGTTTTTTTTCATCACATTCTCATTCATCCATCTCCATTAACACTAGACTCAATCCAGATAATTTAATATTTTTGTACTTTTGAATAATATGGTATTCATTCAATACCTTCAAAAAGATAAATTTCAATCAATTTAATTTAACAGTTGACATCTTTTATTCTTCTGATGCAATTATAATGATTCTATCGGTGTGACAAAAATTGAGTGACAAACTCCCTTTGAAACCACCTGTTTGGATTGGGAACTCAGAAAAATAATTTCATGTACTATAGGTAAAACAACATAAAGTAATATGGTTGAACAACAATATGTTCATACAAATAATATTACATTGAAAAACCCCCACCATTGAAAATTATCTTCTGGTCAATTGTTTATACTGAAATTAGGAACTCACTAAACCATAAAAAATATTTTATGTTGACCTTCCACACACAATATAATAGAAATATAAATTTATAGATTTATGTGAAACATGAGTACACATTTTCTTTAAATTATTACATGATGTTAATGTGTTCCAAATTTTAATTCTATGTTCATGGGAAAAATCATTGTGGATTTCTAATATTACTAGATGTTCAAATAATACAATAAAATTATAAATCCATCATTATGATTCATTTAAATAGATTAAAAGCATATAGGACTCTAATTCAAAATATATTCATTTAGAAAATTTTATTTACGTTATAGAATATTATCTCTCATCCCCCACATCCTTTTTTAGGAAACTCATATGGTTGAACTAGTCACGCCACATCCCCATATACAATTAAGATCATCTATATGGAATGAAATTTTTGATATACTGTAACACTATAAACATTGACCATTTTTATGGTAAAAACTCCATGGATCTGCATTCTATATAATTCCATCTTGATAGTTCACTATAATCCTAAATCACCCTTAATGAAAACTGATGATACAAACTTTTGGTTACCTAACTACCATTAATAAGAAGAGACCTCATTTCCATTAAACTGATACCAACCTCCAACCATTGATTGAAACACTTGGGAATATATTGTTAGTGATATAAACATTTGATTCTATGAAATAAGGCTTCACATAAAAAAATTATGATATAAGGAAATAATATTTTTTAAAGGACAAAACAAGGAGTGAAGCCCCTCTAGAATCCATTATAGTTCATAGGAAACAATTCAAAAAAATAAAATATCATTAGGGTGATATTCCAAGTGTGGCTATTGAAAAATGTTTAATGGGTGACTAATGGTCATTTCTAAAATCAATCCCTAGAAATATAGTTAAGTAGACTCTTTATTATTTGAGGAATCACATTTATAATGGGAAGTGGTGTGGTTTAGGGAGGGGTAATTTGTATTTATTAAAAATTGGGGTTGGGTTGTAAATTTACGTCTTTCTATTATTTGGTTTATTTAAAATAATTTTCAAAAACATATTTTTCCACAAACATGTATATTTACCCTATCCTCCATGTGGTATATTTAATATTAAAAGTAATTTCATAATTATTGTATAATAATTATAATATAAATATAATATGTTAATATATTAATATATATAATATCATGTTTTTCTATATTTATATAAATAAAATCATCAAATATTTTATATTAAACATGCATTATAAATAGATATTGGATGTATATATCGATTTTACCATAAAAATATATTTCTTTAATAATATTACATATTTTTTATAGTGGAAATATGTACCTTTACGAATGGAAATTTAAACAATTAGAGTATATAACTAAAATTTTAAATCAATATATATATTATTTTTCTATATAAATATATTTTAAACAAAATATATATATCTATCCCTACCAATTTTATTAATAATGATTTGGTTAGAGTTGGTTTCCCATAATCAAAACTTTTTCATAAATATTTTATTTAAATTGATTTATTTTAATATTAATAATTAAATTATTAGATAGTGATATTTATTCTTTATAAGATTTATGTGAAAAATTAATATAATATATATTTCATTGAAAATGTTATATGATGTTCCCCATTATTTTGTGGACAAAGATATTCAATGATGATATTCTTAAACCTATAATAATTATTATCTAATATTATTTTATGATACACGTTGTATACTGAATATCAAGAGTTAGTACCCATAAGAAGACGAGACTTCATCTCATGATGTTTTCACTAGGTTATCTCCAATATGGGATATTCTTTGAACATACCTACTAGTATAAATTCCACATGTTTTCAATTATTTGTATATTACTATCATTTATCATGTGTAATGATACATAAAATTTAATATTACTAATAATTCATCTCAAAAATCACATAATTTTATGGATTGATATCAATCATGATGATATACTATAGAGACCTGAAGCTTGACGTACATAGATATTACATTACTTTTGCGGAAGACATAATACATAACAAAACCAGACACACAAGGACCGTAATAGTTTAGTGTCTTTGGAAACATGGAACATAATCTTCTAATCGTGGTGAATGATCTTCAACATCTCCCATAAAGATCTTCTACTTTTTGTTTCATTACCTAAAACCTTTCTTTCAATACTAGCGGAAAATAAAACATAAAAAGGGTGAGCTCAAATGCTCAGTAAGGGTAAGAATGGATAAAATAAAACATTCTATATACATTTGAACCTAAAAACATGAACATAATGTTTAAACATCAAAATCTTGAGCAACGACTTAAAAACATGGACGAACAGAAGGCATAGATCATAATGGAACATAAATCATTATAACATAAAATGGGAATAAAACATGTAATTTTGGAATCCATTAAGCACATTTAATGATTTCCATAGTGGCCAAGGCATTACAGCCAAGACCATCTTAGTGGACAAAGTCCCTTTCTGAATCGAGATCACTCCTCGTTCCAGTCCTGTAATACTGAACCGGATTAACTTACCATTCCATACATGTCTATCTCATGAGATATAAACCTTTAACCAGTGAATTGGAGGGAGATATAGGTCCCACCCATCTCATATTGAAATCATTCTTACTTGTGGCACAAAATAAACTTAAAACATTCACCATAACCCAAAGAATAAAATGGGATTCATAAACATCATCCAATAATTTTATAATCCATATAAAATAAATGGACATTTCATCATAAGAAAAGTTAAACCATGTAAATCATAGAGACATTATACTTAAAACATTAATATATTAAATAATTTTATCTTAGATGAAAAATGGTTTTGATAAAACAGTTGGAATGAATTCTTGAGGAAAATATCCTTTCTTCTTCAAAATCTTTTTATTTTCACAAAATGTCATGCAATTTTAAAAGAAAGGGATTTTTTGAAAATAGTCATGAAATCTTTTGGAGTAAGATTCAAGAAAATAAGTCTTTATAAAACCGTAAAAATATGTGTGTTCCGTATAAGTTAAAAAACATTCTTCTCGTACTTTTGCCGGAAAAGTCAAAAAAGTGCCTCGTAACGTAAACAAAACAAAGATTATTTACATACCATGTAGTAAAAGTAAAAAATGGCTAAAAAGGACTTTAAAAATACATTAAAACACTTTTATAAAAGATGGACTTGATTTATAGAAATAACCCCAGTAAATACTTACGAATAAGCAATCTCGGATAAAAATGAGATTTGTAAAATTATCCCTTACCTTAGGTCTGATATGCATTGTACGTATCCGAACCTCCTGTATAAAGATTTAAATAATGTTATTTACTTATTAAAGATTCATATTCATTGTTATTATATCATATATGGTTCACTTATGACATTATATTACCCGTTTTTTTGTAAATTCCATGTTAAAGAGCGTTTTGGGTAAAATCGTTTTCATTTGTCGTCCTTGTTTTGACTTGTAATTATTAATATGATTACATTGATTATGATTAATTAATTCCAGAATATAAAACATGATTTATATATAATATATATTCAGAATATACATATATATAATAGATCGATAAATGTAATGAAATACACCGTTCATGGAGACGGTAGGCCGTACGTACGCATGAACGCTGTTTTCGTTTCCTCGTTGAATTGAATGGAATTAATTGGATGGCATACATATATATATATATATACATAAATCCAGTATCATTATAATGTCATATATTTCATGATTAATAATTATATATACATTATAATCATTAATGAATGGTTAATCATTGAGAATGAATCTCATCGCGTCGTGGAGACGGTATTCCGTACGTACACACGAGCGATGTTATCGTTCCCATGATCGTGAAATTTTATTGGAGTGTATGTATACTATTAATGAATCAATATCACTTTAAAATAATAATATATAGTTATTATTTACACCATTATACCCATCCAAGTAAGGTGGTGATGGAAAATAGATTACACCACGGCGTGGAGACGGTATTCTGTACGTACGCACGCGCGGTGATTTCATTTTCCGTAGAATGGATAGATGGTGAAATAGGGTTGTTTCATAATTATAATAATATATCCGTAAATTAGTGATACTGATGTTATTAATTCATAATGAAACAACCTAAGAAGAATAAGTGGAAGATGAAATAAAGTTGACAGAATCGGTAACGGACATTACCTCTTCTTTGAAGCACCACTCTGAGACCTCCTCTTAGGTACTAAAATTGGTCTTTGAAGAAGACCATAACCTCTAGGATGTTTCTAGGGAAGTGGAGAAGAGAATTTTTTAGGGTTTTTCTGAGATTGAAGGATCAAAATGGTGTGAGGAAGAGAGGGAGGAGGTGTCCTTTTATAAGGGAGGAGAGGGGCACCTTTGGAATAAGTAAACATATTATTTTATTATAAAGTCATATTCGATTTTTAATAGCACTAAATTGATTTATTTCGAATCTAAGGTGAAGATAGGTCGAAATCCTCTCATCCAATATAATTTAGACAAGTTTAGGTCATTAAATGATCCTTATCATTTAGTTTTAACTCTTTGTTAATTAGATTGACATTTACCATGTCACTTTGTATTTTTATATTATATAGTTAATAAACATACCATATACATCCAAGAGACCCCCAAGTGGTCAATTAATGATACACCTATCATGATATAAGTATCTTGGCCGAAACGTATATTTCTAGTAATATAATAACAATTAATAATATAATAGTTGTTTTAAAAACTATTTTATGTCTATTTTGACACTATTTGGTAATTTATTTTTGTGAAAATAATAACAGAATGATTAGTTCGAACGAATTCAATTAAATCAATAATAACATGTCTTATTAACATATAAAATTATTTGAATTCATAAAAAATCCCAAATTACATTTATTTGGTTATTTATAACAGCAATTATGTCAATATTTCATTAATAAGATAATTACTGCATCATCATTGTTTCATAAATAAATTAAATTATTTTAAGTCTAAAAATTATAAAAAAACTTCCATTATGTAGGAAATCGTTTTATCTTTCTAATGAATATTTATAGTAGAATTTAGCTTATGTATAACACTATATTAAAAATGAATTAGTTATTAAACATTGATTTTAACTATTTTAACCCTACTTTAAATAAATTAATAATAAATGTCCAAATCTATTCCAACTGTGCCTAAATGGTCATATTTTATTCGTGAGGTTGTTTTTGGCCGAATTACACTTATCCAACAGAATTAGGACATCTGTTAGTGTAATAATAATATCATTTTCACCCTTAATTACCCTATTTACATTTAACCGTGGTAAAAAAGATTAAAAAGTTACTATTCACCAAAAATTATGTTCATCTCATTTAACAAAATTTTAGTCCTTGATATTAACTATGTCTCTCTGATTTTTGAAATTCCACTCATAGAAGTGGTAAAATTATGTTTTATAAACATTCAGTTTTTTGAACTACCACTCAGTGGTTTCACTATTCATCAAAAAATGAAAGTTTCTAGAAAAATACCAAAAATTAGGCTTAAGATATATTTGATATTATGAATTCAAAAATGATTTCTATTTTTCCAAATTGAAAACATATCAGTTGAATTAATTAATTTAAAAAGTAGTTCTCGTCATCAAAACAAATAGCGTGTTCTTAAAAGATAATAACTATCAAAAGATTGACACTTGTTTATGTTTGGTTTAAATGTGAAATTACATCCAATGAACAACATCATATTAAATTGTAAAAATATATTCTAAATATAATTTAAAACCACTCCAATTAATAATTTATCACTTCTAATTATTTCGATTAAAAAAATTGGTTTTAATTAAAATTTTGTAATTTTCACTATTCACCAGAATATGAAAGTTATCCGAAAAGTACCAAAATTTCACCCTAAGATAATTTTGATATTCCGAATCCAAAAGTGAATTCCATTTTGAAAGATAAAATTTACAAAATTTCAAAAAGTGGGTATTACTATTCATAGAGGCTATTTCATAATAATATTTTAATAATATCTCATTTAGTGAAACTCGGTATTGCGTACTACACACTCTATCGAGGAAGTTCGTGATTGCGTGTAATGCAAGGAAACTAAGGGATGCGTGTTGTGCATTCTCCGTGTAGCGTACAACACAATAAATTAATAAAATTAAAAATAATACTTTTCATAAAATCTCAGGATGTTACATTCTACCCCCCTTAAAATGAATTTCGCCTTCGAAATTCGTCGGGATTATAAATGGTTTACTACTAAAAATTTTCATTAATAGAAACCCACATCGTAAAAAGGAATATAAAAACCAATCTTTAAAAACTAAAGTATGAATCGTAACGGTTACCCAAATTAACTCATCACTGGGATTCCACGTAGGAGAACATAGGTGAAAATATGGTTATGGAAGAGAAATCTAACCATAAATTTCTTGATGGAGAGTGGTAGAGAACATGGCAATGAAAAAGACATTAATCACAAATACATAGATTTGTGATGATATAAGGTAAAATATGATTCCTCGGATATAAGAGCACTAAGACAACATTTTTTGTTTTCAAGATCATTTCCCTAAAGTTGATGAAATTGGAATTAGGAGAAATACTTTCGTGATTTTTGTACAGTCTCACCATTGGTCGTTCAGTGGACAATTTCAACATCAACTCTTAAATAAATGAAGTTGAATTTGTCATTCGTGATGTGTTTGCAGATCATGTGATAGAATGATGGGCCATTCCATCTTTTTAAAACAAAATCATAGAAAAGTTATCAAAAAAATACATAAGTCCATCTATAGTGAGATTAATCATATATGGTTCATAAAATGGAATTATAATTCATATATCATACTTTTTAATATAATAAAACTAGTTTCTACTAAACAGGGACTTCTTGTAGGCCAGTGGTAGGTGATAAAGGCCATTCGCACTTCGGTTGTGGGTTCGATTCCCACAGCCTTGTCCGACGTGATGGGTTGTCGCCCGTCCTGCAGGTTTTCCTTTTTCTAAAACTACATTACTATAACATCCCATCAATAGTATCGAAAAAGCTTTTATCCTTAAAAAATACTAACTTATGTCCAACATAATCCATTCCAATCTTTAGGCTTATCCATAATAATGCAGTCCACTCTCATAGTCTAGTGAAAATGATTACTAGGGATTTAATACCATCGTTGATCCACAGATATCATAAGATATGACTTGTTGGTCACATTCCAAACATTCGAAGGCCTTAATCACGTATTCTCTTGAAAACATGAATACCCACTGAACTTTAGTGAAAATATGAATGCAGTTAAAAGTTAACACATTCCACATACCAAAATCCACAAAATTCTATATTCTCAAACCATGATATCACTTACTCTTTATGTCAATCATGAGCCCATGAATACAATCAAACATCTCATTATCTTCTTATTCCTTCATTATCCATATATAATCTACTTTCCAAAAAATATCTGAATAACCTACCATGGTTACTAGTACCATTTAACATATACTTTCAAATACAATAGTTTAACAATCCATAGATAATTATTTATTCCATAGTACCATTAACAATACAACATAACTATCGATAAACATACAATCATTCCACTACCTTCTAAAACAATTGACTGAGCTTCAACGCTTCTTTCAGCTCATATATCATTTGTAGTCTCCTCATCATCATCCACATAAATACTACCCATATGACCACACTGATTCTCTTCATGAGATTTTCCATTAGGGAATTGGTTTGCATAATGTTTGTACAATCCACATTTAA
This sequence comes from Viscum album, assembly GCA_963277665.1. Classification (NCBI taxonomy): domain Eukaryota; kingdom Viridiplantae; phylum Streptophyta; class Magnoliopsida; order Santalales; family Viscaceae; genus Viscum; species Viscum album. Next base: position 1,133,793,867 of record OY728123.1, on the reverse strand, counting down.
AACGTCTAATCACTATTGATGTCGTAGAAATACCATTATCCTTATCCATGGTGTTAACTGAACCAAATCCTTTTCACTTACAGGCTTTGTGTCCTTCTTTTCCACACCCAAAGTATCTTCCAGTTCCTTTGAAAAAATCTCCCTGATGCCTCTTCCCACATGATTTACATGAGGGAAATTGAACTTTCATTCCTCTATGATCATCATGAAACTCCATCTTTCTCTTATTATCTGAGTCGGGAAACATACCAAAGTTGAGATTATTGATCATATTATGAGATTACTGATTAGGCATAATAACGATGTTTGGACTTCCAGATCCCATTTCATTTGGTTTCTAATGAAGAATATCATTCCATTTTCTGGCATATCCTCCATTATCATGAATCTTCCTGTTTCCCGCCATTTTCTAAAACCCAAAAAGAATAATGTGAGAGGAAAAAATCATGATAGGGAAAAAAACATAGTAAAAGGGGAGTTCCCTCAATATCTAACATCGTAGGTTAAATTCTAAGATCGTTACCGTAGTTCTAGGACTATATCATATACGTATACTTATCCTTAGGGATATCCCTAGACATACCTTAGAAATATCACTAGGGATCTAACTAACATTTTCGCATCCTAGTTTCCAAAGGTTGACTAAACCATTCCTCATATACCAACTGTAGAGACCCGAATCTTGATGTACATAGATATTACATTACTTTTGCGGAATACATAATACATATCAAAAACAGACACACAAGGACCGTAATAGTTTAGTGTCTTTGGAAACTTGGAACGTAATCTTCTAATCGTGGTGAAAGATCATCAACATCTCCCATAAAGATCTTCTACTTTTTTGTCCTTTCCTAAAACCTTTCTTTTAATCCTAGGGAAAAATAAAACATAAAAAGGGTGAGATCAAATGCTCATTAAGGGTGAGCATGGATAAAATAAAACATACCATATAGATTTGAACCTAGAAACATGAACATAATGTTTAAACATCAAAATCTTGAGAAACGACTTAAAAACATGGGAGAACATAAGGCATAGATCATAATGGAACATAAATTATGATAACATAACATGGTAATAAAACATGTAATTGTGGCATCCATTAAACACATGAAATTATTTCCATAGTAGCCAAGGCATTGCTGCCAAGACCATCATAGTGGACAAAGTCCCTTTCTAAATCGAGTTCACTCCTCATTCCAGTCCTGTAATACTGAACCGGATTAACTTACTATTCCATCCATGTCTATCTCATGAGATATAAATCTTTACCCAATTCATTGGAGGGAGATATATGTCCCACCCATCTCATATTGAAATCATTCTTACTTGTGCCACAAAATAATCTTAAAACATTCACTATAACCCAAAGAATAAAATGGGTTTCATAAATATCATCCCATCATTTCATAATCCATATAAAGAAAATGGACATTTCATCATAAGAAAAGTGAAACCATGTAAATCATAGATACATTATACTTGAAACATACACATATGAAATAATTTCATCTTAGATGAAAAATGGTTTTGATAAAACACTTGGAATGAATTCTTGAGGAAAATATCCTTTATTCCTCAAAATCATTTTCTTTTCACAAAATGTCATGCAATTTTAAAAGAAAAGGATTTTTTTGAAAATAGTCATGAAATATTTTGGAGGAATATTCATGAAAATACGGCTTTATAAAACCGTAAAAATCCATTCGTTCCGTATAAGTTAAAAAATCATTCTTCTCGTACTTTTACCGGAAAAGTCAAAAAAGTACCTCGTAACGTAATCAAAATAAAGATTAATTAAATACCATGTAGTAAAAGTAAAAAATGGTAAAAAAGGCCTTTAAACATACATGAAAACACTTTTATAAAAAATGGACATGGTTAGTAGAAATAACCCCAGTAAATACTTACGAATAAGCAATCTCGGATAAAAATGAGATTTGTAAAATTATCCCTTACCTTAGGTCTGATATGCTTCGTACGTATCTGAACCTCCTGTATAATGATTTAAATAATTTTATTGACTTATTATAGAATCATATTAATTGTTATGATATCATATATGGTTCACTTATGACTTTATATTACTCATTCTTTTGTAAATTCCAGGTTAAAGAGCGTTTTGGGTAAAATCGTTTCATTTGTCATCCGTGTTTTGACTTGTAATTATTCATATGATTACATTGATTATGATTAATTAATTCCAGAATATAAAACATGATTTATATATAATATATATTCAGAATATACATATATATAATAGATCGATAAATGTAAAGAAATACACCGTTCATGGAGACGGTAGGCCGTACGTACGCATGAACGCTGTTTTCATTTCCTCGTTGAATTGAATGGAATTAATTGGATGACATACATATATATATACATAAATACAGTATCATTATTATGTCATATATTTCATGATTACTTATTATATATACTTTATAATCATTATTGAATGGTTCATCATTGAGAATGATTCTCATCGCGTAGTGGAGACGGTATTCCGTACGTACACACGAGCGATGATATTGTTCCCATGATCGTGGAATTTTATTGGAGTGTATGTATACTATTACTGAATCAATATCACTTTAAAATAATCATATATAGTTATTATTTACACCATTATACCCGTCCAAGTAAGGTGGTGATGGAAAATAGATTACACAACGGCGTGGAGACGGTATTCCGTACGTACGCACGCGTGGTGATTTCGTTTTCCGTAGAATGTATAGATGGTGAAATAGGGTTATTTCCAATTTATAATAACATATCAGTATATTAGTGATACTGATGTTATTTCTTCATAATGAAACAACCTATGAAGAAGAAGTGGAAGTAGAAATAAAGTTGAAAGAATCGGTAACGGACATTACCTCTTCTTTGAAGCGCCTCTTTGAGACATCCTCTTAGGGTACTAAAATTTGTCTTTGAAGAAGACCGGAACCTCTAGGATGTTTCTAGGGAAGTGGAGAAGAGAATTTTTCAGGGTTTTGCCGAGCTTGAAGGCTCAATGTGGTGTGAGGAAGAGAGGGAGGAGGTTCCATTTTATAAGGGAGGAGAGGGGCACCTTTGGAATAACTAAAAATATTATTTTATTATAAAGTCATATTCGGTTTTTAATATCTACGAATTGATTTATTTCGAAGCTATGGTGTGGATAGGTCGAAATCCTCTCATCCAATAGAATTGAGGCAAGTTTAGGTCATTATAATAAACTTATCTTTTAGTTTTAACTCTTAGTTAATTAGATTGACATTTACCATGTCACTTTGTATTTTTATATTATATAGTTAACAAACTTACCATATACATCCAAGAGACCCCCAAGTGGTCCATTAATGATATTCCAATCATGATATAAGTAGTTTGTCTGATCCTTATATATTTAATAATATAATTACAATTAATAATATAATATTTGTTTTAAAAACTATTTTATGTCAATTTTGAAAATATTTGGTAATTGATTTTTGTGAAAATCATAACAGAATGATTAGTTCGAAAAAGATAACTAAATCTATACTAACATGTCATATTAACATATAAAATTATTGGAATTCATAAAAAGACACAAATTACATTTAGTTTGATATTTATAACATCAATTAGGTCAATATTTCATTAATAAGATAATTATTGCATCATCATTGATTCATAAATAAATTAACTTATTTTAAGTCTAAAAATTATAAATAAAATACCATTATGTAGGAAATATTTTTATATTTCTAATGAATATTTATAGTCTATTTTATCTTATGCATAACCCTATATTAAAAACGATTTATTTATTAAACTTTGATTTTAACTATTTTAACCCTTCTTTAAATAAATTAATAATAAATGTCCAAATCTAATCCAAGTGGGCCTAAATGGTCATATTTTACTCCTAAGGTTGTTTCTGGCTGAATTAAACTTATCCAATAGAATTAGTACGTGTGTTAGGGTAATAATAATATCATTTTTACCCTTAATTACCCTATTTACTTTTAACATTGGTAAAAAAAGTAAAAAGTTACTATTCACCAAAAATTATTTTCATCTCATTGAACCAAATTTTAGTCCTTGATATTAATCATGTGTCTCGGATTTTCGAAATTCCACTCATAGAAGCGGTAAAATTATGTTTTATGAAAAATTTAGTTTTTTTAACTACCACTTAGTGGTTTCACTATTCATCAAAAAAATGAAAGTTTCCAAAAAAATACCAATAATTAGGCCTAAGCTATATTTGATATTATGAATTCAAAATTTATGTCTATTTTATCAAATTCAAAACATATCAATTGCATTAATTAATTTAAAAATTAGTTCCTGTCGTCAAAAAAATAGCATGTTCTTAAGAGATAATAACTATAAAAAGATTGACACTTGTTTATATCTGGTTTAAATGTGAAATTATATCCAATGACCAACATTGTATTAAATTGTAAAAATATATTCTAAATATACATTAAAACCAATCAAATTAATAATTTATCACTATTAATTATTTCGATTAAAAAATCTGTTTTTAATTAAAATTTAGTAATTTTCACTATTCATCAGAATTTGAAAGTTATCCGAAAAGTACCAAAATTTCACCGTAAGCTAATTTCGATATTACGAATCCAAAAATGATGTCCATTTTGAAATATATAATTTATAAAATTTCAAAAAGTGGGTATTACTATTCATAATGGCTAGTTCATAATAATATTATAATAATATCTCATTTAGTGAAACTCTGTATTGCATACTACACACGCTATCGAGGAAGGTCGTCATTGCGTGTAATGCAAGGAAAGTCAAGGATGCGTGGTTTCCATGATCCTTGTAGTGTACAACACAAGAAATTAATGAAATTAAAAAGAATACTTTTCATAAAATCTCAGGGTGTTACATATATACTCATAGAAATGTTTAGTATGTTGGTTGTATCATGAATGATATTTCAAGGAAGTATTTACCCCTTCTATATTTGTTGTATTTCATTACTTAGGAATTTTATTGAAATTTATCTATCCCATTAAATTCTATGACTATTGTGTAATAAATTATTTATTTTAGATAGTTAATGAAAATCATATTGTGCATAATGTTTGATGACATAGGTTTGAAACATGCTTGACGAGAAACCATGAAAAAATGATTATATTATACATTGAGAAATCATGCATGGTTTTAATAATTGCGAAATTAATTTATATGTCTATGGGTACCAAGCACCATTAGAGGATATTAATTTTTTAATATAGGAAATCCATCCATGTACAACTAAGAAAGTGTAAATTATGGTTAAACACTATGTTTATCTTTTGAACTTATATATGTTCTATTTGAATTTAATAGGGGTAATAAATTATATTCTCCAATATAAAGAATATTGTTTAGTCAGATTAATTTATTTGGTAAACAATAATAAGGATATAATTATCATCCACATAATTAAATAAAATGTGGATATATAATAATTATTTACCTATATTTTTTTATAACATAATAAATCTGTTTTTAATAAATTAATAATTCAATCAGTTTCACAAATATTAAAATAAATTATTATATAGAGTGACTCTAGTATTTATTTATTTTCTTATATAATGATATATATTTATTTAAATATTTTTTTATAATTCAATAATTTATGAGGTTGATAAACAAACCATGTTTTGAGTCTTGCACAAATTCTTTGTTTACCAGAATGTGGAATATTTTGTATTATTATATTGGTTTGAAAACAACATTTGATGAAATAAAAATATATATTATTTTCAATGTTATGAGGTTCTTCATGGGTATAATATATTATTATTATTGTGTGGTCAATAAAAAATACTTATCTCTAACCATGATAAAATGAATATAATGGTATGTTATTTTTAATGTGGTTGGTCATTGGGGAAAATATTACCCCTAGATAATTTGATATGAATAGAAAAAAATCTAATCTATTATATCAAATTCATTAAGACCTAGAACTCCTACCTTCCAATTCATATTGGGAAGAATAAAACTAGATCCTTCCATCCCAAAGGTATCAAAGTAGTGATCAAGGAAGTGACACCAGATGATTAGTGCAGCTGTGCTAGCACCCAGTATACCATCAATATTGTTCAAAAAATAAAGGAGACAATTTGGATCATTGAAAAAGGGGAAAAACTTTGTGTTCTCATAATTATAAATAAAATATATCCAGAAAATCAAATAATCAAATCCCATAAGGATTAATTAACTCAAGACAATGGTATTTCATATTGTTGAAAAATTAATTACCAATTAATATGAAAATGGTCCACTACATTCATTATAGTGAAAAAATATTTCAATAAGAATAACATAATATTAATTAGTCATGAAATTAATTATAATGTTCATGGATTATTATATATTGAATCTAAAAAACTACTATTGGCGTAGTAGGCACTTACTCTATGAGTAAATATATTTTCTACCAATATTATAATAAAAGGAAAATATATGTTGCTAAAAATTATTACAAAATTAATATAATTTTACTAACAAACACATCTAGGTTCATGATGGAATACTCCAAAACAACCATGTGTTACTCCAATTTAATGTTAGGAAATATTTCTGTTGATATTAGTAACTATCCTCCTCATATAAATTAGCCTAGTTATTAGGGTTTTTGAGTATTTATCATCTTTATATTGTAATTTGAGGTATATTGTTAAGATAATTTTTTTTCTACCCTAGTTTTTTTATCCTAATACATAATAAATTTTATGGATCTATCCAAATGTCAATTGGTGGTAGGAAGAGTATCCCATTAATTATTATATTCCCTCCACAATTCAATGCAAAATTCGATGTGAGATTGGGGTTTCCAAATCAAAAATCCCCCATAAAAAATAATAAACATCTATATCTCTCCTCAAATGATAATCCACCCTATTAAAATATATTTCACAATTTTTTCTCATCATTAAGGCCCACCGCTTAACTAATTCTACAAAGAACATATTCAACGCATGGGAAAACAATTAATCTATATACTCCAACAAAACCACCAATATAATTTTAAAACCAACATAGTGTAACACCCCGAGATAATATATAAAATATTATTTTAATTTCATTAATGTCTTGTGTTATACGCAACACCAAAAGGAGCTTGCACAACAAGCATCCTTGACTTGCCTTGTATTACACGCAATCACGACCTTCCTCGATAACGTGTGTAGTACGCAATAACGAGTTTCAATAAAAAACAATATGCTATTAAAATATTATTAAAACTAGCCGTTATGAATAGTAATAACCAATTTTTGAAATTTTGTAAATTTTATTTATCAAAATGGACTTCATTTTTGGATTCTGAATATCGAAATTATCTTTGGGTGAAATTTTGGTAATTTTCGGATAACATTCATTTTTTGATGAATAGTGAAACCACTAAGTTGTAGTTAAACAAAATGAATTTTTCATAAAACATAATTTTACCGCTTCTGTGAATGAAATATAAAAAATCAGAGATACACGGTTGATGTCATTAAGTAAAATTTGGTTCAATAAGATGAAAATAAATTTTGGTGAATAGTAACTTTTTTACTTTTTTACCACGGTTAAAAGTAAATAGGTTAATTAAGTGTAAATATGATATTATTATTACCCTAAAACATGTCCTAATTCTATTTTATAAGATTAATTCGACCAAAAACAACCTTAGGAATAATATATGACCATTTAGGCCCACTTTAATTAGATTAGGACATTTATTATTATTTAATTCAAAGAATAGTTAAAAGAGTTAAAATCAATGTTTATTTAATAAAACATTTTTAAAATAGGGTTATACATACGATAAATTCGATTGTAAATATTCATTAGATCTTTAATAAGATTTCCTACGTAATTATATTTTATTTATAATTTTTAGACTTTAAATAATTTAAATTATTTATGACACAATGATGATGCAGTAATTACCATAATAGTGAAAAATTAGAATAATTGATATTATAAATGCCCAAATAAATTTAATTTGAGACTTTTTATGACTTAAACTAATTTTCAAGGTTAATATGACATGGTATTGGTGATTTAAGTAACTTGGTTCGAACTTATCATTCTGTTAAGAATTTCATAAAAATCATGTACCAAATAGTGTCAAAATTGACATAAATTAGTTTTTAAAACAAATATTATATTATTAATTGTTATTTTATTCCTAAAAATCTATGTTTCGGCCATATGACATAGATAAGGTTATATATATTAATAATAAACAACTTGGGGTTTTTTTGGCTTGATATAGTAAGTTTATTAACCATATAGTGTAACAAAACAAAAAGACACGGTAAAAGTTAAATTATTTAACTTAGAGTTAACTCTAATTGATAAGGAAAAAATAATAACCTAAACTTGTCTAAATCCTATTGGATGAGAGGATTTAGACCCATACCCACATTAGATTCAAAATAAGACCCTTTGGAACCATTATAAACCGAATTTGACCTTAATATAAAATAATATTTTGAGATTTTCCTATGGTGCCCCTCTTCTCCCTTATAAAAGGGCACCTCCTCCCTCTCCTCCTCACACCAATTTGAGCATTAAAGCTCGTCCAAACACTGAAAAAATATCTTCTACACTTCCCTAGTATCATCCAAGAGGTCCTGGTCTTCTTCAAAGACCATCCATAGTTCTTTAAGTGGAGGTTAAGAAAAGGCGCGTCAAAAAGAAGTAATATCCATTACCGATCTTTTTCAATTTCTTTCTTCTTCAACTTCTTCTTCTTTAGTTTTTTAATGATAAAGTAATAACATCCGTATTTATTATATACTTATATGTTATTATAAATATGAAACAACTCTAATTAACCTTCTATCCATCCTACGGAAAAAGGAAATAATCGCGCGTGCATACGTACAGAATACCGTCTCCACGCCATGGTGTAATCTATTTTCCACCTCCACCTTAATTGGATGGGTATAATGGTGTAATGAATAACTATATATGAATATTATAAATTGATATTGATACTGAAATAGTATACATACACTTCAACACAATTTCACGACCATGAGAACGATATCATCGCTCGTGCGTACGTACGTACTACCGTCTCCACGACGCGATGAGATTCATTCTCCACATTAACCATTCATGAATGATTATAAAGTATACATAATGAATAATAATGAAATATATGACATGTTAAATCTACTGGATTTATGTATATATATATATATATATGTATGTCTTCTACTTACTTCCATTCAAGACAATAAGGAATGGAAAACAGCGTTCATGCGTACGTACGGACTACCGTCTCCATGAACGGTGTATTTCATTCCATTTATCGATCCATTATATATATGTATATTCTGAATATATATTATATATAAATCATGTTTTATATTCTGGAATTAAGTAATCATGATCTATGTAATCTTATGAATAATTACAAGTTAAAACACGAAGGACAAATGAGACGATTTTACCCAAAATGCTACTTTAACATGAATTTACAAAAGAACGGGTAATATAAAGTCATGAGTGAACCATATATGATATAATAACAATGAATATGATTCTTTAATAAGTCACTAGCATTATTTAAATCATTATACAGGAGGTTCGGACACTTACGAAGCAAATCAGACCTAAGGTAAGGGAAATGTCACAATCTCATTTTTATCCGAGATTGTTTATAATTTGGTATTTACTGGGGTGTATTTTATCATCCACATCCCTGTTTCCTAAATATGTAATATTATTTCCATCCACCTAAAATTGTTTAAATCCAATTTTTCCCTTCGGTGAGTTTTTAGTAAAAGATATGAAAGGAATCTTTTGTCGTTTTTCGTACGAGGTACTTTTTGACTTTTCTGACAAAAGTACGAGAAGAATGTTATTTAACTTATATGGAATGAATGGATTTTTAAAAACTTTATTTCCAAGAATCTTACTTTACAAGTTTTAATGTTTATTTTTAATCAACTTCTTTTAGTTTAAAATTTTATGAGATGTTAAGAAAGGAAAAGTGATTTTGAAGTAGAAAGGATATTTTCCTCAAAAATGATGTTCAAGTGTTTTATCAAAATTATTTTCCATATAAGATAATAAAGGGGTTTGTTTTTATCTCTATTATTACATTGATTTGATTATGTTGTGATGGAATTATTATTATGAATTCCTTTATCGTTTATGAATTTTTTTATGATGTCATGATGTTTAAGATTCCCATTTTTATTACATGGGTAATGCAATAATGTATGGTTTATGATTTTGTGGCACACATAAGAATGGTATCGTTATGAGATTCGTGGTACCTATATCTCCCTCCAATTCATTGGGTAAAGATTTTATATCTCATGAGATAGAAATGGCTGAAATGGTAGGTTATACTGGTTCAGTGAAACAGGACTGAAACGAGGGTGACTCGGTTCAGAAATGGACTTTGTCCACTAAGATATTCCTAGCAATGAGTCTTGACTAATAAGATATTATTTTCTATGATTATGTGTGTATGACACTAACTTTCATGTATTAAGATATAATTATTGGGATTTCATTTCACTACTATGATTTATCCCATGTTATGATATTATGATCTCTTTTGAAGGTTAAGATTTCCAAAATGTTATCTTCTTATGAATATGATGTGATTGATTTTTCTTTTGTTTACCTTTACTGAGCATTTGATCTCACCCTTTTATGTTTTCTTTTTCCCAGGATATAAAGAAAGGTTTTAGGTAAGAAAAAAAGGGGAAGATCTTCATGGGAGATTTTGAAGATCTTTCACCATGATTAGAAGATTACGTTCCGAGTTTCCAAAGACAATAAACTATTACGGTCCTTGTGTGTATGTTTTTGTTATGTAATAAGTATTCTGAAAAAGTAATGTAATTTCCTTGTACATTAAGCTTCGGGTCTCTACAGTTGGTATCAGAGGAAAGGTTTAGTCAACCATTGAAAACTAGGATGCAAGATCTTTAGTGAGATCCCTATAGATATTTCTATGGTATGTCTAGGGAAGTACCTAAGGTTAAGTATAAGTATAGGTTATAGTCCTAGAATTGCGCTAACGATCTTATAATTTAACCTAAGATGTTAGATATTGAAGGTACTCCCCAGTTATTATGTTGTTTTCCCTAGCATTATTTTTGCCTCTCACACTATTATTTTTGGGTTTTAGATGATGGATGGAACCCGAAGGAACCGTGTTGATCAATGCAATGTACAATGAAATGATTGTCCTCCTGAACAAACAAATTTTATGGGAGATGGAGTGCAAAATCTTATTGATATACCTACACAAGCTATGAATCATTCTGGACATCCAAATGAGCAAAGAAGGGAACAACATTCTATTGAGTCCTTCATGAGGCAACATCCACCTTCTTTTAGTGGGTCTTCTGATACACTTGTTACTGAACAATGGATCAGTACCACTGAAAAGATATTTTCAGTTCTTCAATGTTCTGAACATAATAAAGTCATCTTAGCAGTATATCGTTTGGAAGGTGAAGCTGATCAATGGTGGAATCTTATCAAGAATATGAGGCAAAGAGATGAAATTGAGTCCATGGAATGGGACAAGTTCAATAAATTATTGTTCAATAAGTACTTCCCTCGTATTCTTCAAACAAAGATGGAGAAGTTGTTTCTTGAACTAAAGCAAAAGGATGATGATTCTGTTGGTATATACGAAGCGAATTTTACAAGGCATGCAAGGTATTCATCTGGATTTATCATCCAACCTGAAAGTAATGTTGATTGATTATTCAGTGGCTTAAAACCAAGTCTTCTAAGCGCATTAGCTATAAGAGACATCAGTAGCTATGAAGAAATTGTGCGTTGTGCTATCAAGGTAGAAATGGAAGTTGGTGTTACATATCCATCTCATGGTTTTGACAAGAAACGAAAGATGGAGTTTAAGGAGAAATCTTAGAATAATGGTGAAAAGATGATGAATGTTTCCTTATGCACAAAGTGTGGAAAGAAGCATGGTGGAGATTGTCTTAAAGGGAATAGAAAATGTTTTAAGTGTGGAAAAGAAGGCCATCGAGCAGCTGAGTGTCGATGTAATGGAAGAAGGGTTTCTAATGATGTAAATAAAGAAAAGACTGCAGAGAATGCACCACCAACACTTCAATGCTTCAAGTGCAAGGAAATGGGGAATTATGCTAATAAATGCCCTAATCCAAGGGTTAGTGATGATCTACATGAGCAACCACTTAAGGCAAAGGATAAAGGGAAGTCACATGTGATCACCATTGGCGATGTTGAATATGACAATGATGTGGTGGAATGATTAAGTGTTTTTGTAATGGGATTCCAAAATAATGTTGTATATAGTATCATGGAATATTGGAATATTTATGTATTGGTCTATTGTGGGTTTCAATAATATTATGGTACTGGTAACCATGGAAAGTGATTGAGATGTTTTTGAAAAAAAAAGATTTTATGCGCATAATGAAGGGATAAGGAAAAAATGAAATGTTTGACAGTATTCATGAGCTCATGAATGATATAAGGACTAAGTGATATCATGGTTTGAGTATATAGAATTTTGAGGATTTTGGTATTTGGAAAGTGTTAACTTTTAACTACATACATGTTTTCACTAAGGTTCAATGGGTATTCATTTTTCAATAGAATACATGATAAGGGCCTTTGAATGTTTGGAATGTGACCAAAAAGACATATCTTATGATATATTGGGATCAACAATGGTATTAAATAACTGGTAATCATTTTCACTATATTATGAGAGTGGACTGCAGTATTATGGATAATCCTAAAGATTGGAATGGATTATGTTGAAAATAAATTAGTACTGTTTATAGATATAATTTTTTCGATATTATTGATGTGATGTTATAGTAATATAGTTTTAGAAAAAGGACAACCTAGAGGACGGGCGACAAATCATCGCGTCGGACAAGGCTATGGGAATCGAACCCACAACCAAAGTGCGACTGACCTTTTTTGCCTACCACTGGCCTACAGGAAGTCCCTGTTTAGTAGAAACTAGTTTTATTATATTATGCAATATGATATATGAAGTATAAGTCCATTTTAGGAACCATATATGATTAATCTCACTATAGATGGACTTATGTATTTTTTTATAACTTTTATAACCTTTTGTTTGAGACAGATGGAATGACCCATCATTCTATCACATGATCTGCTAACACATCACGAATGACAAATTCAACTTCATTTCATTAAGAGATGAAGTGGAAATTGTCCAAAGAACGACCAACAGTGAAACTATACCAAAATCACGAAAGTATTTCTTCTAATTCCAATTTCATCAACTTTAGGGAAATGATCTTGAAAACCAAAAATGTTTTCCTAGTTCTCTTATAACTGATAAATCAGATGGTACCTTAGATCATCACAAATATATGGCTTTGTGATTGCTGGCTTTTCTATAGCCATGTTCTCTACCACTCTCCATCAGAACATGATGGTTAGATTTCTCTTCCATATCCATATTTTCACCTATGTGGAAACCCATTGATTAGTTTATTTGGGTAGACATTACGTTTCATACATTTTTGTAATGATTGGTTTTGGTATTCCTTTTTACGATGTGGGTTTCTATTAAAGAAACTTTTCAATAGTAAACCATTTATAACCCCGATGAATTTCGAGGGGGAAATTCATTTTAAGGGGGGTAGAATGTAACACCCCGAGATTATATGTAAAATATTCTTTTAATTTAATTAATGACTTGTGTTGTACGCTACACCAAAAGGAGCTTGCACAACACGCATCCTTGACTTGCCTTGTATTACATGCAATCACGACCTTCCTCGATAGCATGTGTAGTACACAATATCGAGTTTCACTAAACAACAACATGCTATTAAAATATTTTTAAAACTAGCCGTTATGAATAGTAATAACAACTTTTTGAAATTTTTTAAATTTTATTTTTCAAAATGGACTTCATTTTTGGATTCGGAATATCGAAATTAGCTTTGGGTGAAATTTTGGTAATTTTTGGATAACTTTCATTTTTTGATGAATAATGAAACCACTAAGTGGTAGTTAAACAAAATGAATTTTTCATAAAACATAATTTTACCGCTTCTGTTAATGGAATTTCAAAACTCCAAGAGACACGATTGATGACATTAAGTAAAATGTGGTTCAATGAGATGAAAATAATTTTTGGTGAATAGTAACTTTTTTACTTTTTTAACCACAGTTAAAAGTAAATAGGGTAATTAAGGGTAAAAATGATATTATTATTACACTAACACATTTCCTAATTCTATTGGATAAGATTAATTCGACCAAAAACAACCTTAGGAACAAAATATGACCATTTAGGCCCACTTGGATTAGATTAGGACATTTATTATTATTTAATTCAACGAAGAGTTAAAAGAGTAAAATTCAATGTTTATTTACTAAAAAAAATTTAATAGAGGGATATACATAAGATAAATTCGATTGTAAATATTCATTAGAAAGATAATAAGATTTACTACGTAATTATATTTTATTTATAATTTTTATACATTAAATAAATTAACTTTGTATGACACAATGATGATGCAGTAATTACCATAATAGTGAAAAATTAGAATAATTGATATTATAAATGCCCAAATAAATGTAATTTGAGACTTTTTATTACTTAAAATAATTTTCTAGGTTAATAAGACATGTTATTGTTGATTTATGTAACTTTTTTCGAAATTATAATTCTGTTATGAATTTCATAAAAATCATGTACCAAATAGTGTCAAAATTGACATAAATTAGTTTTTAAAACAAATATTATATTATTAATTTTTATTTTATTCCTAAAAATCTATGGTTCGGAAAAATGACTTAGATAAGGTTATATATATTAATAATAAACAATTTGGGTTTTGTTTGGCTTGATATAGTAAGTTTACTAACCATATAGTGTATGAAAACAAAAGGACAATGTAAAAGATAAATTATTTTACTTAGAGTTAAATATAATTGATAAGGTTAAAATAATAAACTAAACTTGTCTAAATCCTATTGGATGAGATGATTTATACCCATACCCACTTTAGCTTCGAAATAATACCCTTTGTAACAATTATAAACCGAATTTGACCTTAATATAAAATAATATTTTGAGATTTTCCTAAGGTGCCCCTCTCCTCCCTTATAAAAGGGCACCTCCTCCCTCTCCTCCTCACACCAATTTGAGCATTCATGCTCGGCCAACCCCTGCCAAAATCTCTTCTCCAGTTACCATGTATCATCCTATAGGTCCTGGTTTTCTTCAAAGACCATCCTTAGTTCTTTAAGTGGAGGTTAAGAAAAGGCACGTCAAAAAGAGGTAATATCCATTACCGATCTTTTTCAATTTCTTTCTTCTTCAACTTCTTCTTCTTTAGTTGTTTCATGATAAAGTAATAACATAAGTATTTCTTATATACTGATATGTTATTATAAATATGTAACAACTCTAATTAACCTTCTATCCATCCTACAGAAAAAGGAAATCACCGCGCCTGCGTACGTACGGAATACCGTCTCCACGTCGTGGTGTAATCTATTTTCCACCACCACCTTAATTGGATGGGTATAATGGTGTAATGAGTAACTATATATGATTATTATAAAGTGATATTGATACTGAAATAGTATACATACACTTCAACACAAGTTCACGATCATGAGAACGATATCATCGCTCGTGCGTACGTACGGACTACCGTCTCCACGACGCGATGAGATTCATTCTCCACATTAACCATTCATGAATGATTATAAAGTATATATAATGGATAATAATTTAATATATGACATGTTAAATCTACTTTATTTATGTATATATATATGTATGCCATCTACTTACTTCCATTCAAGACAATAAGGAAAGGAAAACATCGTTCATGCGTACGTACGGACTACCATCTCCGTGAACGGTGTATTTCATTCCATTTATAGATCCATTATATATATGTATATTATGAATATATATTATATATAAATCATTTTTTATATTCTGGAATTAAGTATTCATGATCTAAGTAATCATATGAATAATTAAAAGTTAAAACACGAACGACAAATGAGACGATTTTACCCAAAATGCTACTTTAACATGAATTTACAAAAGAACGGGTAATATAAAGTCATGAGTGAACCATATATGATATAATAACAATGAATATGATTCTGTAATAAGTCAATGACATTATTTAAATCATTATACAGGAGGTTCTGACACTTATGAAGCTAATCAGACCTAAGGTAAGGGAAAGGTCACAATCTCATTTTTATCCGAGATTGTTTATACATTGGTATTTACTGGGGTGTATTTTATCATCCACATACATGTTTCCTAAATATGTAATATTATTTCCATCCACCTACAATTTTTTAAATCCAATTTTACCCCTCGGTGAGTTTTTAGTAAAAGATATGAAAGGAATCTTTTGTCGTTTTTCGTACGAGGTACTTTTGACTTTTCTGACAAAAGTACGAGAAAAATGTATTTCAACTTATATGGCATGAATGGATTTTTAAAAACATTATTTCCAAGAATCTTCCTTTACAAGTTTTCGAGCTTATTTTTAGTCAACTTCTTTTATTTTAAAATTGTATGACATCTTAAGAAAGGAAAAGTGTTTTTGAAGTAGAAAGGATATTTTCCTCAAGAATGAAGTTCAAGTGTTTTATCAAAATTATTTTCCATCTAAGATAATAATGGGTTCTGTTTTTATACCTATTATTACATTGATTTGATTATGTTGTGATGGAATTATTATTATGAATTCCTTTATCATTTATGAATTGTTTTATTATGTCATGATGTTTAAGATTCCCATTTTTATTACATGGGTTATGCAATGATGTATGGTTTATGATTTTGTGGCACACATAAGAATGGTATCATTATGAGATGGGTGGGACCTATATCTCCCTCCAATGAATTGGGTAAATATTTTATATCTCATGAGATAGACATGGCTGGAATGGTAGGTTATACCGGTTCAGTGAAACTGGACTGAAACGAGGGTGACTCGGTTCAGAAATGGACTTTGTCCATTAAGATAGTCTTGGCAATGAGTCTTGACTAATAAGATATGATTCTATATAATTATGTGTGTATGCCACTATGTTTCATGTTTTAAGTTATAATTATTGGTATTTCATTTCACTACTATGATTTATCCCATGTTATGATATTATGATCTATTATGCAGGTTAAGATTTCCAAAATGTTGTGTTCTTATGAATATGATGTGATTGATTTTTCTTTTGTTTACCCTTAATGAGCATTTGAGCTCACCATTTTATGTTTTTTTCCCAGGATATAAAGAATGGTTTTAGGTGAGAAAAAAAGGGTAAGATCTTCATGGGAGATGTTGAACATCTTTCACCATGATTAGAAGATTACGTTCTATGTTTCCAAAGACACTAAACTATTACGGTCCTTGTGTGTGTGTTTTTGTTATGTAATAAGTATTCCAAAAAAGTAATGTAATTTCCTTGTACGTTAAGCTTCGGGTCTCTACACATAGTGTCACCCAAATCATAGATATGATATAACTTATATTTTAAACCACATTATAAGAATAGTTTCCTCCACACATTCCTTCATTTTGCAATGAATTCACCCATTTAGTGTTCTATCCTGAATCCTATTGTTAATTTTAGGAGTATCCCATTAATTCTTATATGTTTTACACCATTTCTTATGGATACATATATGGGATTTGGATTGCACAAAAATATACATATTATAAGAAAATGATTTAATATAATCAGTGGGTAGAGTCTTGGATAACCACTCAAATGTTGAAGATATTAGATGGTTGGATATGAAAGAATCCAACATGAATATCTACTTCGATAGATGTTATGATAGTGGTGACCTCTAAATTAGTTAAACCACTTACATTTTGGATCACTCTAGGGGCCAAAGAGGCTAGGTTTTGTGCTCCTTAAGAACAAGATACATCATATTTAATTAAGGTGGGTCTTCAGTTTGGAATGTTCCAAGGGTAGGGATGAAGAGTGAATAATGGAATGACACTAGCTAAGTTTTTGAGACTCCATATTTGATTACCTAAAATAAAACACATATAAATTTTACAATAAATCCATTATTTAAACATTACATGTCAAAATTTAATAGAAAACCCCAAAACCCATTGATTTAGTGTATTTTATGATTCTATACATAAGAACATATTAAAAAAAATTGATTAAACATTTCTCACAACATCTCATTTTATTAATTACTTCTACTGGTATTACTACATATTATTTTAGTATAAATGAAAAAAAAGACGGGGTGAGATTAAATTCACAGTAAGTGAAATCTAATCAATGCCTTATAATGGGTTATATAAAAATAATGTGATATGAAATAATAATATGATAAATATCTTATTTAAATATCAATGGTTTATAAAATATAATTACCCTGGAATGAGGCTGTAGAGTCCCAATAGAACATCATGAAAGTATAAAAAATATAACATTTCATAGAATTATAAAAGTGTAATGTCTATAAATAAAGTTATAATAAAATCATAACATTGTGAACAAATATTGATGTAATCATGTCAATTACAAATGTTTTGAACATTGGTAAATGTAAGTCATATCCAAACATAATGTTGTGAATATATATAAACAAAAATCATGTCCATACCCAACATATTTATTTCATGCGGTATAAAAATATATCCAACAAATAAGAGGGTGATATAGGTCCCACCAGTCATATAATCGTATAATAAAATTATATTTACAACATGGATATAATCAATCATCTGACCATGTAAAACATATAAAAATTCTAATGGGTTTCATATCAATTCCGAACTAATTCACATAACATGAAATCAATATTATATCAGTTTTCAATATAAATTATAACACCTCAAAGGATTATATTATCATTTAATTTATGTTATTTTTCATTACATGATGACAAATGGATATTTTATGGTAGAGATTAAAATGGATGTCAAATCAAGAAAAGAATTTGTTTTGTATTTTAAATGATAGTAAAAAAATATTATAAGTCATTCCAAAAATACTTTTGAGTAAGTGTAAAAAGAGGACATTCAAAACAAAAAAATCATAATAATCGCAATTATATAATAATTGGGAAAAATAACCATTATATAAGAAATTTTGGGAGGATGAAAAAGTGAACACTTGAAAAGGAAACTTATTAATTATATTAAAAAACATTTATTTAAACCTGAATCATTAAAAAGATTCAATGACTATTATTTATGGAACAAAAGGAAAATATATGGTCTTTTAGAGGAAAAAGTTTTTTGTATTCAAAATTTATAAAATTATAACATTTTTATAATGAAAAATATATATATTTGATAAAATTTTCAATAAATATTTGTATGAAATAGTATTTAATAATCTCATTTTTAGGATAGGGAAAATTGATCAATGAAAACAAATTGAACACAAATCATATATTCTATAGATAAACTAGATAAAATCAAATCTAATAGTGAATTTCGTCATTACAAAGTCATAAAATATTTTATTTAAGGAAAATAGTTTTTGAGTAAATGAATGAAAATTGAGTTGATGAAAATCTTACATCACGTCTTGAATAACTTGGTGCATGTTCCTGACTTCCATAACAATGAAACAATGTTCATTAAATAAATTATTTAATCCATTTTTATGTAATTCAATTCGTGAATTTCATTTATTATTATATGTACCTCGTATATTATATTCTAATTTTCTTTCATTAGTCTGTTGGGTTTTTTGATCAATTCCCCTTCAACTACTTCTGTATGTTTTCCTTTGTCAAATTTTATATGGAACCGTTTCAAAATAAAAAACATAAAATATATTTTAAATCAATGATAAATAATTATTTATTAGGTTTTAGAGTCATTCAAGGAAAGTTTTGGTGTAATACAAGAAAAAAAATCTAAAACATGTTTATTTCCATAAAATTTATCATACTTAAAGATATTTCTTATTATAAAGTATCCATATTAAAATATAAATTGTGAAAAATATTATCTTTATAATTATATCATATATTACATAATATAATTATTTTATAACCATACATGATAAAAATTCATATCATCACTCTTGTAGGAAGTTAAAGATTCCAAAGATAGAATATGCTATAATTAATTGGACAATTATGATCATAGAGTGATTTTATTATTTTATTATCCTTCCAAATGTATGAAAGCATATTAATTTCATCATTAATATATTATAATACTAATTTTTAGGAATTTTGAATAATTCATGATGTAATATTTATGAAATCCATCATGTTGGTGGAAGTAATAACCAAAATTGAGGAAAATATTAATGATTAAATAATTAATACATTGTATTTATAATAAAAATATTAATTTCATATAATCATAATGATTTATGAAACATGTGAATATACTGATACATAAAAGTTAATAATATTTATAAGAGGAATATATAAATGAATTATTAAATATAAGAATATACATATATAAAATAATTTAATATTCACATGGAAACACCCATGATTATGAAGGGATATAGGTTATTTACAGAGATCAGAAATTTAAGAACGTGTAAATGAATTATTCAAGAATAAAATGAGTTTAATTAATGAGAGTTAATATAATTTCTTAGATAATGTTGTGTGTTGTGGATCCTTTTATAAGTGATGGGAATTCCATTCATAATAAAACATAATACATAATGTAAAAGAAAGGTCACATTTTGAGGTATTTTGCTACATATATGAATTACAATGAATTAAAAACAAGGGGAGGTACTTAAGGTCATAATCCACTCATTAGAAGATATTTGTTTGGAATTTTTTGCGGTTCCCATGATTTGACAGAAACATTTCTAGTCATTACCAGGATGACTATCATTTACCATGTTAATTTATTTTTTGGATAATAAAATAATCATTTATCATAAATTTAATAAGCTAATTTCAAATCTTAAATACAATAAAATGGATCCAATTTATAAAAAAATAAAATTAATTCTAAATTAATGAATTTATAACACAATAAAAACAGTTTCAAGAAAAAAAGATTTGTAACCAGGTAACGGTTTGTAAGATAAAATTACTATTATTATTGATTTATATAAAATTTATTAAATTAATATTATGTAATGGAGAGTGATGTAGATTTTAATGAATTATAAAACTGAATTATATCATGTGAATACCAAATTAATCAAAATAAAAATAATGTTTATTAGGATAAAATATTCTCACGAGTTTCTAAAAAACATAGGTTTTTAATATAGAAATAAGGTGTTTAAATTAATTAATTTAATATTTAAATAAATTATTGGCAAATAATTTTTTCTTAATTTTTTTGTATATATTAAATTGTGGAAATTTAATAAATGTTATGGTATCAGTGAAAAGGCATTTTCTATGATTCATGTAATAATAAATCATATCAAAAAAATCATAAAAATTAACCATATATATATATGGATATTAAATTTAAATAAGATTTACATTTTATAAAATTCAAATTACAAAACTGATTGAAATTAAATTTTATATAAGGATGAATAATGTGAAAACGAAATATATTAATAAAATAACCTTTGTAGTAGTACAACATTGTAAAAATTATTAAAGTTATAAATATAAAATTTATTTACAATTACGTATTTATGTAATCCTAAAGCCCACATTTAAAACACTTTAAGACATCTTGATATGTTTTGAAGAAAATATAATATGTGGTTCTAACCTTGGTATTTAGTTCCCATTGAATGGATGTCGTAGTGATTTCTACAAGATTTATCTTCTCCCACATATGATTATTTTTTTAAAATCCATATTTATTAATGTACATATTTGGAATCATCAATGGAAGAACCTTGTGAGGCTAGCTCAAATACAATACTAGAAAAATGATCTTAATATGGAAGGCATGTATTTGTTGACACCATTATATCACATTTCTATATAAATTTTATAATTTAGTTTTGTTTATTTATAAATACCAATACATAATTATTATTATACCAGTTGTATTTATTAATTTAGTACAGTAACATTACCTATTTCATTTTAGTTTTTTGTAGGATATAAAAGAATATATTCGAGATTATATATATTTAAGAATAGATATTTAATAAAACAATGGGCCATTACAGTAAATCCTTCTTATAGACAGTGTCATATTTGAAATTTTATGTTTGGGATGAATAATGTGAGGTTACATTCCATCATTATATCTTTAGCTTCCCACATTTCATTTTGGAAATTTTTATTGAACCGTATAAATTTGACCTGATGGGTAATCTTATTTTATTGTGCCTTATCTTTGAAATTTTTAATATCAACTTGTTATTCATCATATGAGATATAATTTTCCTATTAGACCATGATACGGTTTAATATATATGAAGGGTATGATATATACTTCTTCAAAAGAAATATTTGGAACATGTCATGTAATTGGTATTGGTGTTTAGTATGTGATAAGAAATAAGTTACAACCCATACATATTGGAATATTTCCATGGTACTATTGTAACATTGGATCGAGTGACACTTATTCTCAAATATCATAACCTATTTCTATAGGGATATCATAATGAAGACATTGTCATGATGATCAAACTCTATGTCTCATTGATGGTTATCAACAGAGCCTATTTGTTGACTCTTTTACACTGACATATGTGTCCAAATCGTTTTACTGTTATTTTTCATTTCATGTAAACTATTAGGCCATATCGGCTTCCTCTCCCAAAATTCTTCCCATCATATTAGTGTGTTGTGTAGAGACCCAAAGCTTGACATACATGGAAATTAAATTAATTTTTCGGAAGACTTAATACATAACGAAAATAGACACACAAGGATTGTAAAAGTTTAGTGTCTTTGGGAACTTGAAATATAAACTTCTAATAATGTTGAAAGATCTTCAACAACTCCCATAACAATCTTTCCCTTTTTGTTTCCTTACGTAAAACTTTTATTTATTTACTGGGGGAAATAAAACATAAAAAGGGTGATCTCAAATCCTCAATAAGGGAAAACATAGAGAACATAAAACAATCCATTAACATTTGAAAGTAAAAACATGAACACGAAATTTAAATATCAAAATCTTGAGCAAAGACCTAAATCGTTGAAGTACGTAAGGCATATATCATAATGGAACATCAACCTTGATATAATATAATTGGAATAAAACATGTAATTGTGAAAACCATTCAGTACATGTTATGATTTCCATAGTAGCCAAGGCATTGCTGCCAAGACCATCTTAGTGGACAAAGTCCCATTATGAATCAAGTTCACTCATCGTTTCAATCCTGTAACACTGAACCGGATTAACTTACACTTCCAGCCATGTCTATCCATTGATATATAAATCTTTATCCAATGAATTGGAGGGAGATATAATCCCCACCCATCTCATAATTAAATCATTCTTACTTATGCCACAAAATAAACATATATCATTCATAATAACCCAATAAATAAAATGGGTTTCATAAACATCATCCCATCATCACATAATCTATATAAAAGAAATGGATATAATTTCATAATAAGAAAAGTCAAACCATGTAAATCATAGAGACATTATACATGAAACACACATATATGAAATAATGTCATCTTAGATGAAATATGGTTTTGATAAAACACATGAAATGAATTCTTGAGGAAAATATCCGTTCTTCTTCAAAATCAGTTTATTTTCACAAAATATCATTCAATTTTAAAAGAAAAGGATTTTGTTGGAAATAGTCATGAAATATTTTGGAGGAAGATTGTTTCCGACGCTTTCGCCGGGGCGCGCCCATCCGTCCATCCGCTGAGGGGGACGTGCGGTGCTTTTTGCCCCGCATTCCCGCTTTCCAATGGCAGGCGGCATTCGATCCTTATTCAGGGACGTCTGCTCCTTGATCGAAACGGGATGATGGGATGTCAGTTCTTCCTTCCGTGGATTCCTCCTCAGAACTCATCACCTAGTCCGGGTCTCCCCCATAGATTTAATACGTAGTTCATGAAACTCTTCCCAGTGCCATGTTTCCATGGACGCTGGTTAATTACACTGCTTCTGTCGGGACAATCCAAAGGGTCTAGTCAGGGCAGCAACCTTTAGTCGGGGGAGTAGTCACCGTGAGGCATCAGTAGCATGTCTGGATGTTGGGGAACCTGGAATGTCTGTCTGTTACCCCTGGTCACAGGGCTTCTCGAGGGCATGGAAGCCCGAGGCATCCCATATCGAGTGCGGGGAATTATATGCCATAGACACATATCTGAGGTTTTCCTCAGCTTCCCGTGTTTAACACAGGGTACGCCGCGTGTTTAACGTCTAGAAGAGACGGATCAGCCCGATCAGAGCATTAGCTAGGATAGATCGGATTGAGGGATTTCCCTTGAACGGGTGCCGATACCGGAACCAGCCCATGGGCAGCTGTGATGAGGAGCGTATCGACATGGTCTCACTGAGATATGATGGTCCGGGAAAGAATCAGGATGGGTGATAGATGGATAAATGGAGTGGAGGGAGAATGAAATGGGACCATCGCAAGGGAGACAGTGAAGTTGGACATGAGCCTTCAAGAGGCTTCCTACGTATCCTCGTGGCATGGAATCAAAGCCCGCGTAGTTCGGGATGGTGCCAATGAATTGACGTAAAGGTGGACCTTGGTCCGATGGGTGTTGTCAGTGAACCGACGTGAAGGTGGACCTCGGTCCAATGCGCATCGTCAGCGAACCGACGTGAAGGTAGACACGGGGGTCCAATGGGAATCATCAGCGAACCGACGTGAAGGTGGACCTTGGTCCGATGGGCATCGTCAGCGAACCGATGTGAAGGTGGACCTTGGTCCGATGGGCATCGTCAGCGAACCCACGTGAAGGTGGACCTTGGTCCGATGGGCATCGTCAGCGAACCGATGTGAAGGTGGACCTTGGTCTGATGGGAATCGTTAGATAACCGATGTGAAGGTGGACCTTGGTCCGATGAGCATCGTCAGAGAACCGACGTGAAGGTGGACCTTGGTCCGATGGGCATCGTTAGCGAACCAAAGTGAAGGTGGACCTTGGTCCAATGGGCGATGGGCTTGAACCTCGGGGAGACATCCTACGTACCATGTCTTGACATGGATCAAAGACCTCGTAGTTCAGAGGGTTTCATCGGTGAACCGACGCGAAAGTAGACATGTGGGTCCACTAGTGGTGGGGTTGAACCTTGGGAAGATTTCCTACGTACCATGCCTTGACATGGATCAAAGTCCTCGTAGTTCAAAGGATTTATGGAATATAGTTTAACGTCATGCGGGACGGTAGTGAACCCTGACGTGAATAAACGACGGGCGGTGGATGTCAGCGAACCGACGTAAATGAGGGACCTTGGTCCGATGGGGGATGGGCTTAAACCTCTGAGAGGATTTCTACATACCATGCCTTGACAAGGATCAAAGTCCTCGTAGTTCGGGTTAGTCACAACGGCTTGCCGTCGGACTGGAATTGCAGTTTAAAGTCGTGCTGGACGCAGGTAGAACTTGACATGAATTGGGTGAAGGGTGGGATTGAACCTCATGGAGGCTTCCTATGTACCATGCCTTGACATGGATCAAAGACCTCGTAGTTCAAATGGGTGTTCAGTTGAATGTCATGCGGGACAAGGGGCATACAGTTTAATGTCATGCTGGATGAGGGCAATGCAGTTTAACGTCATGCGGGACGGGGCGTGCAGTTTAACGTCATGCTGGACGAGGGAAAAACTCGACGTGAACGAACGACCGAGTAATGTGGCTTGAACCTCATGGAGGCTTCCTACGTACCATGCCTTGACATGGATCAAAGTCCTCCTAGTTCACTAAGGGTAGGGGTCAGGGTCGGTGCTCACTCTAAGCCCACGTGATTCATGCTCGGTGTGAGAAACAAGAGGTTGTAGGGACCTGAAGATCACATCGCGAAGGATGTGTCCGTGAGAAGCGAAGAGGGGCTTATGAGTTAGGCGGCCCATGGTGCTGGGACTTACTCCAGGATGGAGGCCCGAGGTGCGGCAAAGCGCAGCGAAAGAGGGACTCGGGACCAACAATGGGAGGTTCCTCATTCCCTATCACGCCCTACACTGACCTTGGTAGTGGGGAAGTAAGGAGATGTAGGGGTGCATCCATCCGTTAGAGAATTAGGGTCACCCTTCTCCTATGAACATATGCCACTCCAATAACGAGGATATCATCCCTTGTGGATGGGTGATTCCACTCCCGTGGAGACGAGTGGCGTAAAAAATGTTCGAGCTGGGGGGACCCTGCGTGCGAAGCACGAGGTTGGGTCACAGTTTGACGTCATGAGTTGAGGACATGATGCTTGGTAGTTTAACGTCCTGTAGCTCGGACGAGGTGGGTTCACTCCACACCCCTAGGACATACATAACTGGTACCCTCTGGTCCTTGGGGAAGGGTAGGTACCAGTAAGGTCGTGGTCAAGGGGGGGTGTGGAACGAACCCTCAAGGGGTCCACGTTAGCATGGCTATGTGAAGAAGAAATAGCCATTAGCCTGCCTATGCGAAGAAGCTTTAGGCGAAGCAATGATACGAGTGGTATTGTCCATGGGACTTTGAAATCACATTGTGCAAACCTAGAGGGTCGCACGGGAAGAGTAATTTCTAAGAAAAGGAGTGTGCTTCGCGAAGTGGAGTGCCTTGGCCTTAGCATGGGGTACAGGTGTGAGTGGAAGGTGCTTCGCGAAGTGTAACAGTGTTTGCGGAGCACTGCCTTGTGAAGAAGAGGTGCCTCATGAAGCAGGGTCCTGCGAATCAGTGTGCTTCGCGATGTGTAGCAATCCTGCCTTAGCATACGGATCACTAGTACAGTTTGGGTGTTTCGCGAAGCATAAACGCTCCGCGGCTGCCCGAGTTCCCTTGGGAATCCCCTTCCTTCGCGAATTCCCTTGAGCTTCGCGAAGGGCATCCCTCTTAGAAGAGGGGCTCAAAACAAGACAAAGCAAAGGCGTCTCGCAAAGTAGAAGTATCTCACGGAGCTCATGATTCCCGGGGCAAAGAGTGCTTTGCGATTCGGGAGAGGAGAAGCTGAAAGGTCGGATTGTCCGTCCTCGGGACTCAGGGGGTGTCCAGTATTTATAGGAAAGGGGCGCCGTGAAGCAAAACTCATGCGCCGCCTCGGGTGCTTCGTGGCGCGCTCGCGAACGTCAAATGCGTTCGTGGAGAGTTACTGCCTCTGGAGCTTCGCGGCATGCTCGCGAATGTCAACTGTGTGCGTGGAGAATTACCGCCTCTGGAGCTTCGCGGCGCGCTCGTGAACGTCAAATGCATTCATGGAGAGTTACCGCCTCTGGAGCTTCGCGGTGCGCTTGCGAAACTTGAATTGCGTTCGTGGAGAGTTACCACCTCTGGAGATTCACGAGGCCGCGATTCTCGGGGTGTTTTGGCGTCGTTGCTTGGCGACGGTGCTTCGTGGCGGTGCTTCGTGAGGCAGCATGCCATCCTTATTTTTTGTCCTTCCCTTTTGTGCAATATTTTAGCACCAACAAATTCCCCCCGTCATACATGGAGCTGTGGAGGGCGAAGGGTCGAAGTCTGAGGGAAAATCGCCAAAATTGTCAGCGGTTTGCGATGCAGCTTCGCGAAGGGGGGCCCGCGGTGCTGCCCAGGTCCACGGATCCGGACCCGCTGCGATGCTTCACATGGGTGAGGTGCGCCGTGATGCTTCGGGGTCTCCGCCTATAAATAGGGGGTTCGACCTCCTTTGTATTTACACGACTTTCTTGTCTTTTTGTGCGCTCGACTTCACGAAGCTCCTCATACTCCGCGACAGCCCTCCGCGAATCGAGCTTCGCAGCGAACCGCGGGTCTCCGACTCCACGTCCGCGCCAAGAGAACTTCTGCTTGTCAGCCTGGGCCAGACTTCGCGGCTTGGTCTCACGACCGACCTTCGCGATCGGGCTTTGTAATCCAGCTTCGCAATCCGTTCTTAAAAAATTATTTTCTGAGGGCCGGAATCGAAATGGCCCATCAAGAGGATGTATTTGGGGTGCTTGTAGATGCTGCCCGTCGGGATGAGATGGCCAATCATCCGGGCCTTGGGGAGATGGTCCGAAGCCATTCAAGCCATGCTTCTTTGACAGATCTGCTACCATAGGGGAAAAAGGATTATCCGCAGTTCAAGAAGCAGCCATTGTATGGCTTCGGGATGAGGGATGATGTCTTCATCCCTGAGGCGAGTAGGGACGAACCAGCCTGCTGGTTCAGGAGCACACCATGCCAGCACCAATGGTTCAGTGTGGCCGATGGTCATGCACGGGAGAACTTCACACCCGTCACCTCTGACTGTCTCTACAACCATGTGAACGATATTGATGGGAGGCCACTGCAACAGGAGATGTCCCCTCTTCTCTACCGTACCATGTTGAAGGAGGTCGTGCAGGATTCGATGAAGGGATGGTCCGATGAGTGGGACCTGCGCCAGGGTGGCAACTTCACTGATGACTGGGCCTGGGCCTACTGGGTAGGCACCTCATGTGAGGATTTTGGGGCCGAGCTGAGGAGAGTGGGGTTGTATGAGGCGGCATGGGCCTCCCAATTCCACATTTACCAACCAAAGAAACTGATGCCGGAATTGCTGAGCAGATGGTCGTCTAGGACCAATACTTTTAACCTGCATCACTGGGAGGTGGGCATCAGTCTGTGGGATGTCCACCAGATTTCTGGGGTTCTGATCTTGGGGGACATGTATGATGAGTTCCTCCCCGTCATCAGCGCGTGGGAGGATACAGAGCAAATGTCGCGACTGGCGTCAGCATTGATGGCACTCGTCCCTGGAGAGGACAAGGAGGTAGTGAGGGATGTCCACTTTAGGATATGGTTCAAATGCTTCCTAAATTTCACAGAGAATCGAGAGTTCCCTCCGAGGCCTCGAACTTGTCTGAGGGTGGCCCAACAGGGGAAGGGGCACTCGTATTGGCGGGTCTTGGAGGATAGCCAATGGAAGACTTGGGGTTTCAGTGTCAGCATAGAACAACAGCCGATAGTCAGGCTGGCGGCATTCATCACGGATCTCATCTGTGGTTTGATCATACCGGTGAGGGATACAAGCATGGGGGTGCGGCCCAGTTCGTTTATTATGGCGTCAATGTTGGCCATGGGGCAGTCAATCAATATTGGGATTCCAATGCTCGCCAAACTGTACAGATTGCTACGACACATTAGCGAGGGCAAGAAGCCTCCAAAGATATGCGGGCCATTCCACCTCCTGTATGGGCGGATCACAGCGCACATCAGGGGGATTTATGAGTATCCAAACCCCATTTCGCCACCGGGATCGAACTTCCGCCCCTCCATCCTGAACGCAGTCGGGAGCTTCCCATTCAAACTAGTCATGCCGATGGTACTGAATCGTGTGTGGAGGGCAGATGAGTTTAATTTCCATCCCTTCCCATTGCCAACGGGGATACTTACTGATGATGGGCGGGGAACGGAAGAACATAGGTCTTACCTCTTGGCCTTTCGAGGTGGAGTTTTGGTGGCACGGATAGATTGTGAGCCGCTCTGCGAACCGTACACCCCGCATCTTTTTGTGAGGCAGTTCCGGTGCCTCCAGCGGCTGACCCCGCAGGTCTACTGGGAGGTACGCCATGAGGATAACCCGTGTGTGATGAGGCAGCTGTGGCTCATGTTCACATGGGAAGATGGGAAGATGCGGATTTCATTGCCTCCATCCACTGCCGCTTTCGGATTGGTGAGGGAGTATGCCATCAGGTGGGAGGCTGCTTACCCAGGGGAGATGCTGAAGCAACCAACTATCTGGGTTGGTGACGGTGGGCCTCCCCTATCCTGAGGTCGGGGTCGGAGGTCAGCTAGGGCTGCTCGCGGTAGCGGGGCTACCATGGCGGCGAGACCCGCACCGGCAGAGGGCATGGCAGCAGCGGTGGATCCGGTGATTCCGGAAGAGAAGGGTCATCCGGAGGGGCAGCCGCCGAGGGGACTTCGTAGGATATCCACTCAGGTTCCGGGGAAGCGGCTGCATCATATCGACATGGAAGAGGATGCTGTCTTCCCAGAAACATGTGACATTTGGGATGTCAACCGGTAATTCCTCAGCCCATCCAAGATATGGGCCCACCTGAATCACCTCGGGATGGAATTACCGGGCATAGGCCCAGTCCTGGATGGATTCATGGCATCTCCGGTGGAGGCAGAGCAATACCTAGACGAGCTAGAGGATTACGTTCACTCCAGTGGTGTCCCTCGCCCAATGACAGACTGGGTGAGGGTACTGTTGAATCAGATGGTCCCCCCACAGTTATCGTCTGCCGATATGAGGGAACGCTTACCCGTGCAGTATGAATCAGAGGACTCCTCTCGAGAGGATGATGCTGGAGGAGGGTGTTTGTTGGAGGAGGGCGAGGTCGGAGATCAGGGCTCAGATTCCGACGATTTCGCGGAGGCTCTCGAGGTAGCATTCCGAACTTCTTTCCTTATGATCTGTTCCTGGGTCACTGTGGACTTCTCACCGATGTTTGAGCCATCCAGGAGGAACTTGTTCGCAGGCCTCGTTCTTGCTCCTTGGCGGGTGATGATGCGGGGCCTTGAGAACCTGCGCCTATGGCTGCGTCCAGTTCCGCGTCTGGTGGGACCAAAGCACCCGAGGTGGCTCATCCGGAATCTCTAGACCTTCCAACATTATACGGAGGGCCTCGTCTCGGGGTCCGGTCAGTACCAGCTCAAGAGCAGCTCCAGGAGGTCGATCTCCGTAAGTCTCCTCTACCGGTCTCCTCGTTGTCACATGTAGACCATGCCAACTAACGTTTATGTCCCTCTCTGTCGTACAGTTCTTCGACTGGCGTGGGCTGCTGCGATAAGACTAGTCGGGATGTTTGGTGGCATCCCTCCTAGGGGCATGCCGGTGATGGTGGCGATTTTCCCCCCATCTCCTCAAGACGCGACACACATCATAACTGGCTGAACCACAAGTAGGGTCGTACCCGAAGTCATTGAGGTGGACTCCAAGGAAGAGGATCAACCGGTCGGTCCCAGTCTTGTCACGCCTGCTTCGGCGCCAGGTGACGTACTGGATTCAACACCAGATATTGATCATGCTGAGGATTTCCTGAGGGTGTATCCTGCGTACGAGCCTTCCAATCGCGCAGACTAGGACGAAACGGCCTCCGACGAGGAAGACAACAGCATAGTCCACCGCCGGTCATGGAAGTTGATCATGCTCTTCATCAAGGACACCCCCCAAGCGCAATGGCTAGCCGAAATGGATAGACACCGCCTGTGGTTGCGCGAACTGTGCGCTGGGGGAGTAGATGCCCAACATCCTCATGCACTCATCTGAGATCTTATGGCTGAGAAGATCTGGGAGCGTGATCGTGGGATCAGTGTGGGATGGCAGTGGTAGAAGGCGACCAACATCATAAAGCTCCAGGTGGCTGAAGGCGAGGTTCAACTGATGCAGACCCGGGCAGATGATCTTTCAGCCTCTCTCAATGCACAATCTGAGCTGGTCTCACGGTTGAAGGCCCAACTGGCAGAGGCAGAAGAGCATATGAGGCAGACCTCTAGAAAGATGGTTGTCATTCAAGCTGGCATAGAGAGGGCCAAAGCCAGGCCTAACGAACTGCGCCCCGCCGCTGCTGAGGAGGAGCGGGAGCTAAGTCAGCGGTAGCAAGCCTTTGACACCAAAATCCAACGAGTGGCGGAGCTGCAACGCTCTTTTGACAGGGTCAACCCGTCCAGGGGGGGGGGTGTTCGACCCCTTTGTATTATAACAAACCAAAAACCTTTTATTGGTACTTTCGTGCTTCAATTTTCCATTCTTTGTTTTGAATTCCATAGAGCACATGACTTCCTCAGTTTGAATCGCCTTGTTACATCCCTACAATGTTTGCGGGACGTTCGGCGACAATACCCCAAGCCCACGTGGGTCGAGCCCGATGTGAGAAACATGAGATAGTTGCCTTCTCATCCCACCTAACATAGGAGTGGGGGCCATGCTTCGGGCATCCGGGATTCGGATTACCAGTCCAGATTCCCGAAAGATGGGAGAGGCTTGATCGGAGAAGGAACTTTCTGGATGGCCGAATTACCGTTTCTTCAGCGTGCTCTTATGCACGAACGGTGCAATGCCAGGGGCGCTGAGATCGGTCCAAACAAATGAAAATGGGAAGTGTGAATCACAATTCCCAAGATTCGGAACATAGTGGGGATGGTGTGACAATAAGGGACAATCGTTAACCATGGAGGAGAAGCGGTATCCTTACCGCGTTAGCCTATAATGGGGACAACAAATGACGGTCGACCGTTGACCACGTTCGAAACATGGGACCATGTCACAAATGTTGTCGATAAATACTTCGGGACGTTGGACCGGGACAGTTGGCGGACCATAGGTCAAACATCCATACTGTTAGGGTGTCCTTCCAAACATGACCAGTCTTCCGGATCGTTGGCCCAGGATGGTAGGTGAGATGATGCGGCATGGGACCAGGCCGTTAGGGGGTCCCTTCAGACATGAAAGGGGACGAGGGTCCGAATAATGGGCACGCAAAGCGTGTGATATGGAGGGATGGTTTGTCCGAACAGAATCCATCACATAGGTAGTTACACCACTGTGGTGGGAGTACACCATATGGGTGCATTGGTTTGATCAGGGATCATTCCTTCTTTCAGTCAAGGCCTTTCTGGCGAGGGGATCTGTCACTTCCCAATGGGATCTTGGGGCATCCTGAACTTTTTCAGGGTAGAACCGCAGTTTAGTGTCATGCTTTGAGGACAGATGAACTCCTATAGTTTAACATCATACGATAGGACATGGAATAAAAGGGAAGATCCCATGGAACGTGTGGTGCGGTAGATATGAAACCGACGTGAATGAGGTCTTGGAGTCCAAATCACACAACGTACACCCGTAAGAAACTCTTCAGGTCGAGGGACAAAGAGTGAGGATTAAGCTGGGCTCGAAGCAGAGTGGCCGGGCGTTCCTACGTACCCCATGAGGATGGGAATCAAGCTATACGTAGTTCTGGAATCGCAGTTTAACGTCATGCGGGACGAGGAGTAGCCGGACTATGTTGGTACACATCCTGCCAAAACTAATAAGCCCACGTGAGTCGTGCTCGGTGTGGGAAAAAAGCAGTAGTGGTAGGAATTTCTCAACACAACAAGGGGCATGTTAGGGTAAAGGGACACTCGGTGAATACCGGCCCAATGACACTAACACGATCATTTAGCGCACCTAGATGTGCGAAGATAAAGAGCCATGTATGAAAGAATTCCACCTGAACATGAGGGAGTGCAAACATGTGAATCATGGAACTAGAGATTCAGATCACGATGATGGAGGCGTGATGATCGAGGATAACATCTGACCATGTTCGCATCACAGCATCCTGTCGCATTAGCCTAGAATGGGGAAAGACAAGTGAGGGTTGACCGTTGACCATGTTCAAAACATGGGACCAAGTCACAAATGTTGTCAAATATCTGTAGGGACGTTGGCCCAAAACAATTTGAGGGCCCATAGGTCCAGCATTCATGGAGATCCCTTAAGCCTAGTATCCATGTCGTCCGGGGGTCCTTTTGGATGTGGAAGAGGATGGGGATCCAAATAGCAAGCTCACGAAGCTTGGTCATGGGACGAGGGGAATGTCCCTGTGAAAATCCCACACTTCGGGCTCTTTGTCAAAACACATCTGAATACGGCAATGAGACGTTTTAGATCGAGGGAGCATATTCCTTTCCCATAGGGAGATCTTAGTTTAGGGTCATAGAATTCGGACCATGGATGAGAGGAGACATAAGAGGCACATGGTGGAGTAACTCAAACAGCTGGCGTGAATGGGAATAGGAGGTGTATGAGTTGTGATGAACAACCTGACGTGAATGAGGACGTAATCCCATATCACATCGCACGACCCCTTTAGGAGAGGTTTTTTTTTGTCATGGGACCGAAATCGAAAGTTAGGCTGGGCCCGGGGGGGAAGTGTCCGGGCGCTCATACGTATCTCATAAGGATGAGAATCAAGCCTCACATAGTTCTTGATGGACCTTAGACCATGAATGGGTAAAAGGGGCAGGGGACGCATGGCATCAAGACCCGACCTGAAGGAGGACCTAAGCCCTACTTACCATGCGTTCTCTGGGGAAATGATCGAGTCGAGGGACCGAACACACAGGTTAGGCTTGGCCTGCGGGGAAGTGCCCGGGCGCTCCTACGTATTTCATAAGGATGAGAATCAATCCATACGTAGTTCTGAAGAGATGACATGGTAAGATACCAGTGTCGGGGGAAAAGGGGAGTGCGGGCGTGGCTCTTACACCAAAGAAGAAAAATTTGATAAATCATGTTTGTTCTTTAAGGTGAGTGGGTTTTTTTTTGTGAAGCGACAAGCCTAGAGTAGTAGGTCGTGATGTCGCCACAAGGATCAAGCCATGATGGGTGTTGAGAAATGGCATGGCACATGATCAATACCCAAAGTGATGTCCTCTACAACAAGGTCACCACAATGCAGTGCCGTTTTTCGTCATGCGGCCAGGACGATAATGTCACAGTTTAGGGTCGTATGATAGGACCAAGCATGCATTTTATTGTCATGCAGTGCAGACGTAGCAGAGATGATGCTAGGTGGGGAACGTGCGTAGTGTTACAAAACACAATTGATAGAGACATGATCCCACATCACATTGTACGCTATTCAGAGAGGGATACCTTAGGCCGAGGGGCCTATATAGAGGTAAGAGGTGAAACAGGGGGAGAGACTGGCTCCCTAAATGGGATGTACCTGAAGACAGGGCATTCGGGTGGTCCTACGTATCCCATGAGGATGGGAATAAAGCCACATGTAGTTCTTAAGGGTGCCTTTTAATTTTATGGTGGACAAGGAATATGAGGGATATCCCTCAGAACGGGGGTGTGCGTGGTGCAACCATTGCAAAATCGACGTGAATGAGGTCAATAATCATGCACTGCGCCACGCGGTCCCGTAGTCAGGGCCCTGAAGGCAGGACCAAAGATGTGAATTTGCTGAACTCAAGCTGGACCCACATACAAGGGGTCTGGGCATTCCTATGTATCCCATTAAGATGGGAATCAAGCTGAACATAGTTGCAGATGAGAATATTAGTTTATGGTCTTAGAGCTCGGACCGTGGATGGTGAAAACATCCTGAGTAAGCACAGATGTAAACCCGATCCCTAAGCCCACGTGAGTTAAACTCGGTGTGGGATACAAGGGGGGTATCCTCATTGCAATACTTGGGGCACGTCAAACGGAAGTTGGTAGAGATCCCCGAAGGACACCTCTAACACAGCTTGTTCCCCCAACACGCGGATGTGCACGGAGGAAAAGTACCCAAAAGTTCCGAGACTCCACTTGGACACGGTGAAGTGATGAAGGGTGTGAATTGTGCACCCGACATTTTGGGCTTAATGGGTTGGCGTGGAGATAGAGGAAAACTGTTAACCATGGTGGAAACATAGCGTCCATATCGTATTTGCCTGAGGTGGGAACAAAAAACGAGCATCAACCACTGACCATATTCGCAACGCGGTATTTTATCGATTTGTTGTCTGAAACCCTCGGGGGCGTTGGCCCGTAACGGTAGGAGAGCCCTTGGGCATAGTATCCAGGCCGTTCTTGGGGGTCCCTCCGGGTGTGAAATATGAAGAAAGCCCTGATGCAGGGATACACAAAGCCTGGAAAGTGGGTGCGGACGTGTCCGAGTAAAGCGTGGCATTCCAGGTAATAAACCAGAGTACTCTTAGGCACATTGGTGAGCCACCGAAAAGGGATCAATGAAATAGCATAGGAGGGAGAGGTACATGGCGTGGTCATGATGAGATTGACGTGAATGAGAAAATAACCTCATGCCACACTATACACTCCTATAAGAGAGGACATGGGCCGGGGCCCGGAAAGGCCAAGGGGCCTGATGGTTAGGCATTGGTCAGGAAGGCCTGACCTGCTTGCAGTTTGTCGTCTTGTAGTGAGGAAGAGGGTCGGGGAACTGAGGAGGCCAAGGGGCCTGTGGATGGGCCTCATAAGGTAAGGCGTACGGCATGGTACATGATCCCGACGTGAATGATGACATAGTCCTACACCACACCGTACACCCATATGGGGAATCAGGGTCGTGGGCCCAATTGCTAGCACCACCCGGGGGGAAGTTTCTCACTTCGGGATGGGGCAAAACAAATCACTGCACTCGATGTCTGGGACATCTCAGGGTGGACCTGATGATCCAGGACACTGTTGACCATGTTCGAAACACAACGTTCCTATGCTGACCTGAGGCTGGGCCTTGGTCAGGAAGGCCTGATTGGCTTGCAGTTTAACGTCATGCAGTGAGGACGGGGGGCCAGGGGCCCAAGGAGGCCAAGGGGCATGATGTTGAGCCTCAGTCAAGAAGGCCTGACTAGCTTGCAGTTTAATGCCTTGCAGTAAGGACGGGGGGATATCTTAGTTTAAAGTCATAGAGCTCAGACCATTTTGCAGTTTATCGTCTTGCAGGACGAAGATGCAGTTTAAGGTCGTGCAGGACCTTAACGTGCAGTTTAAGGTCACACGGGACCATTTTGCAGTTTAAGGTCACGCAGGACCTTAACGTGTAGTTTAAGGACATGCGGGACCATTTTGTAGTTTAGGGTCGTGCAGGACCCTAATGTGCAGTTTAAGGTCATGCAGTACCATTTTGAAGTTTAGGGTCCTGCA
Source organism: Viscum album (assembly GCA_963277665.1). Classification (NCBI taxonomy): domain Eukaryota; kingdom Viridiplantae; phylum Streptophyta; class Magnoliopsida; order Santalales; family Viscaceae; genus Viscum; species Viscum album. The sequence goes on along the minus strand of OY728123.1, from coordinate 1,133,757,197 downwards.
GGACCCTAACATGTAGTTTAAGGTCATGCGAGACCATTTTGCAGTTTAGGGTCATGCAGGACCCCATTTTCCCTAGGCAAAGTATCTCTTTAGGAATTTGGCATTGGTGGGAGGGGTTATACGCTCTCCATCCGTGGTCACTAAGGAGTATGCTCCATTGGGGTAAACCTTATGGATGATATAAAGCCCTTCCCATTTGGGTTCTAATTTGGACAGTTTCCTACCGGGAATCATTGGCGCTCGAAGGGCCAGTACCAGGTCGCCCTGTAGAAAAGAGCGGAGACGAACCTTCTTGTCGAAGGCCCTCGCTATCTTATCCTGATGACTTTCCAGATTGTGCAGGGCACGAAGCCGGTTCTCGTCTAGTGATTCTAATTTAGCTAGAAAAATTTCGGCTACCTCATTTGATGTCTGGTGATCATAAACTGCAGTGCGTAACGATGGAAGCTGGATCTCAATGGTTAGTACGGCCTTAGCTCCATACAGTAGGGAATATGAGGTCACCTGGGTAGAGTTGCGAGTCGTCGTCCGATAAGCCCAGAGGGAGTTGGGGAGCTTGTCCAACCAACATTTCTTTTTCTGACCAACCATCTTCTGTAGAATGTTAGAGAGGGTTTTTTTGAACGCCCCAATCTGTCTGTTTGCCTGTGCGTGGTAGCGGGAGGTATGGTTCGAATGGATACCATACTTGGCGTACAATTTCATTAGTTTAGCCGCTCGGAAGTTGGTTCCGTTATCGGTGAGGACGGCGTGAGGGACTCCAAACCGGTGGATAATATTGGAGCTCACAAAGTCAACGATGGAACGAGCCTTGACCTCTTTGAGCAGAACTACTTCTACCCACTTGGAGAAGAAATTTGTAGTAGTCAGGATGAACCTATACTGGCGGGCTGTTGCCCGTGGATACGGTCCCACTACATCAAGTCCCCATACCGCAAATGTCCAAGAGTACTTGGTGGGGTGGTGGGGCTTCGGCGGCCGATGCAGGAATTTGGTGTGAAATTCGCACGCGTGTCATCTCTTGGCATACCCAATACAATCGTGGATCATAGAGGGCCAAAAGTACCCTAACCTCCGGATTTTATGGGATAGCTTCGTCCTAGCTTTATGGGTGCCACATGAACTGGCGTGAACCTCTTTCATAACTTGAGGTATCTCTACTCCTTAGATGCAACAGAGGAGGACACCATCGAATCTCCTCTTATAAAGGATCTATTCATGATTAGGGCCGCTTTGGAGGGTAAATTGCAGCGCACGACGTCGAATTCGCTCGCGCTCGGCCCGGTTTTCCGGGAGGTGACCATTTTGGAGATACTCGACAAAAGGTGCCCTCCAGTCGGGAGTGGATTCAACCACTCCGTCTGAAGAACCCGGGACCCCTAACGTAGAGGGTCCGACAGTGAGATGACTTACCTGCAGGCCATCATTGTCCTCTTGGGTGACGGGGGAAATGACTCTCTGGTGTGCCACATGTATGATCAAATCATCTTGCTCGGGTCCTGCGAGTGACGCGGCTATACCAGCCAAGGCGTCTGCTTGTCCGTTCTACGACCGTGGGAAATGGGTATCCATTGGTCGAGAAGAGAATTGCGCCATTAGGCGGAGGGTGTACTCCAGCAACGGTACAAGATCCGGATTCCTGACGACGTAGTCTCCATTAACCTGTTTGATTACCAGCTCGAAATCTCCATTCTCATGTAGATGGGGCACAAGGATTTCAAGGGCCAACTTGAGGCCGGTGATGAGAGCCTGGTACTCTGCCTCATTTTTCGTACAGCCTTATGAGAATAGGAACGAGTATGTCAGGATGGCTTGCGCCGGGGTAATGAAGACAATACCCATACCCACTCTGTTGAGCTTGGGATCATTGAGCCGCTTACCGGTGGGGCTCCGTGAGGCGCCGTCAAAATGCATTTTCCAACACGGGACGACATGATCGACTAAGAGGATCGTCTCGTCAGGAAAATCCAGTTCCAGGGATCGATCCGCGGAGGATGGATGGCAAGCTAAAAATTCTGCCAATGCATGTCCCTTAATGTCCTTCTGAGCTACGAACCTGATATCAAACTGCTGGAGAATCACCGCCCACCGTGCTAGTCGGCCAGTCAACATGGGGAGGTTCAGGATGTACATCAGTGGGTCTACCTGGGAGACCAATTGCACCTCATGGTGCTGTAGGTAATGTCACAACTTCTACAAGGCGAAGACGAGCGCAAGGAAGCTCTTTTCGATAGGGGAGTATCTGACCTCCGTATCGAGAAGCATGTGACTGAGATAGTAGAGACTGTTCTCAGTACCCTCGTTATTCTCCTGGGTGAGTAGTGCACCGAGGGATCTATCCAGGGTGGTCACGTAAAGGACTAGAGGCTTTCCGGAGATGGGCGACATCAAGACCGGATGATGGAGTAGATACTGCTTGATTTCCTCGAAGGCGGACCGACAATCCTCATCCCATTCGTAGGCGATGCCCTTCTTCATGAGCCGGGAAAAGGGCTTACACTTTCCGGCCAGATTGGCTTTGAATCGGCGTATATAGGCTAAGTGGCCTTGAAGTCCTCGATGTTCCCGAATGTTGCTCGGGGGAGGCATTTGGCTGATGGCCTTGATCTTCTCCGGGTCGATCTCGATACCTCGGTATCTGAAAACAAAGCCTAGAAACTTCCCGGAGGTGACCCCGAAGGCACATTTTAGTGGGTTCATCTTCAGGTGACGGGAACGGAGGAAACCGAACACTTTCTCAAGGTCTTTGAGATGGTCCTGGCACTGACATGATTTGACTATGAGGTCATCCACGTAGCATTCCACCAATGTCCCGAGAATCGTCTTGAATATGCGATGCATGGCCCTCTGATAAGTGGCACCTGCATTTTTCAAACCGAATGGCATAACCTAGTAGAAAAAGGTACCTTGGGAAGCCCTGAAGGCAGTGGACTCCTCGTCTTCGGGGGCCATCCAGATCTAGTTGTACCCAGAATACTCATCCATAAAAGAGAGATCTTGGAACCCGGCCATGGCGTCAATCAATAACTCCATCACCGGGAGTGGGAAGTCATCCTTTGGGCAGTGGCGATTAAGATCGCTGAAGTCAATACAGACTCTGATCTTCCCATTCTTCTTCCTGAATGGCACAATGTTGGAAAGCCACTTGGGGTACTGGACCTCCTTAACGAAGTTGGCTTTGATTAGCTTGTCAACATCGGCCTCAACCATATCATCATGAGAAGGGTGCATATTTCTGGGAGGCTGCTTAAACCCATGATGTTTTGCCGGGAGGCCCAGACGGTGAACGACTACCTGGGGATCTAGTTCTGGCATCTCGTTGTAACTCCAAGAAAACACATCACGGTGCTGTTTGAGGAAGTCTGCGTACTGCTGCCGCTCCACGGGGAACATGCCTGCACTGATCAATGTGGGTTTCAGATATGCCTCACTACCAAGGTTCACCTGTACCAGTTCATCAACTGTGGTAGAGACGCCTTCTTCAAAGGCGGGGGGAGCGTCCTCCAGGTATTCCTCTCCAACCGTGGGGGGATTTCCCGCGATGGGAAGTACTTCTGGCCTATCAAAGCCTGAGGGGAAGCTGTTGCCGGCTTGGGCAACAGTGGTAATCATATCAAGAGAGTCACATTCCATTGAGACTATAACAATGAAGGCAGTCGACCCTATCCCATCTGTCCTTGGGCCTAAGGGGCCACGTTTGATGATATCAAAGTAGTGGTGACGTGTCGGCCTGAGTCGGTCAATTCCAGCCCAGCGGAAGAGACACGTATGGCGCACTGCCATTGTCATAAGCTTGACATCCCGGTACCGTACAGGGGTAGGAGGTTCCGGGATCACCTGAGCCTGGTTGAAGTAGGAGTACGAGGTGATTTTCCTCTATCGCTTGGCCGCGGGAACATGCCATCCTTGTGCACCCGAAACAACAAAACATTGCCCCATGTCGGGGGTTGTGGCCTCCAATCGGTGGATCAGGAGGACGTAAGCGTCATCCATGCTTGCCCAGGGATCACATGTGACTGGGGCGGGTTCATCCTCAATTACTAGGATTTGCTTATCCTTACTTTTGTAATATCCCGCATCCAGGTAGCGGGACTCACAAGAAGCGAAAGGGGACACATCTCCTTGGAGCACGCCTAATCGACCGTTGAGCGAGTACTTGAGGCACTGGTGATACGATGAAGGGACCGCTGCATGCAGATGGAGCCATGGCCTAACCATAAATGCGTTGTAGGTGGTGTCATGAGAGACAACCATGAACTTGGGGCTGGCAATTAAGCCACTGAACTGAGTCTTCAGGCGGATCTTGCCGACTGAGGTTTGCTCGGTCCTGTCATACCCCTAGATTCTGAGGTCAAAGGGACTTAAATCACCTTCAGACAGACCCAGCTTTTTCAACGTCTGGGTCAAAATTAGATTGATTCTGGAACCCGTGTCAACGAGGCAGCGGCGGACTTCCACGCCATTGAAGTGCCCAGTGACGTACAGCGGGCGAATATGCCCCTGTAGAGGAGGGTCCTCATCTTCACCAGAGAACGAGATAACCACCTAACATTAGGCGTTTTCACTCGTCTCGGTATGGAAGGCTTCTGCAGCTGCTACCTCAGTCTCAAACTGGAGGGGGCTCCTTAGGGCCTCGGCAAGTGCCTCGCGCATTTTGGATGAAAGGCGAAGGGCCTCAATGATAGAAAGCCTTTCCGGAATGACGGACAGGTGCTTCAGGACATCATACTTTCATGCCAAACGTGAACCTCTGCTTACAGGAGGTCGTTCGGCATTTGGAGGCATAGCGGGTCCTGCTGGTTGAACCGGCGATCAGCTAGTACTGGGTACATCTTGCTGCCTACTAGTAGAAGCCTGGAGAGTAGTCACTGTACTATGATTGGGCAGCGGAGGTTGTCCTGTAGCCGGGCTAGACTGACGGTGATACGAACGAGGCAGCTCTCCCTGATCTAGTAGCACGAAAGGCGGTGGAGGTAGAGCCGAGGGCGTTAGATGGGGTTGCGCGTGCTGAGCTCTGGGCTGAGCCTGCTGCCTGGTCTCAGTACCATGCACAGCTTGACTGAAAGTGCCTGCTGACGTACTTCAAGGACCGGCACGGTTGCGATTCTGCTGATGTTGATGTTGGCTGGAAACGTTGGGGAGGTTCGCCTTGCGCTCTCCCCCGTCAGGAGTCATATATGGCTTTACCAGCTCCACGGTGTTAACCGAACCGTACCCCTGGCTGTCTCTCGAGGAGTCATCCACCACTGGGCGGATTCTGGGAGGAATCCCCATTTCAGGGGGCATAAAGTCTCCGAGAGTGTGGGATGATGACTGTAATGGCGGTGCGCGTTGCTTCTTCTTGCGTCGCCGCTTCTTGCCCTTTTGGGAAGAGGTCGACTGTGAAGACGATGCGGGGGTACCAGCTACTTCTTCTGAAGGTTCCAGCTGCTTCAGGCGCGCTCGGATGATGCCATTGGCACGGACGATGGTTTTTCGAGCCATCCAGTCATCGTATTTCTGGGATCCATGGTTGGGAACCTGCTGCCACTCGCCTTCGCTGTCACTATCGATCTCTGACCCTGCAAAGACACCCACCACTTGCGCTAGTGCTGGCCCCAACTTGACTATGTTGTTGTCGACCTGGTCTTGAAGCGAGTCTTTAAACACATAGAATTTCTTGATGGTGTGCCCCATAATCTGATGATAAGGGCAGTAGTTGGGGTGATCGGTGAGATTCGCCTCTGCCGGCCTTCTGCAATCAGGCAGACGCACAATCCCTTGCTCTAGAGTACTTCAGAAGTAGCCAGGGACCTGATTTTCGTTGAACGAATAATTCTGGTGCCTTCTTTCCGGATAGGGGGCCCTAGGGGCCTGGCCCTGACGAGGGGCCGGAGGGGCCTACCGAGGAGGCACCGCCTGATTGTCTCGCCTAGGTGGTGGTGGCGCATTGCGCAGGGGAACCTGTCGGTTCTGAGGCGGTCGCTGCTGGGCAGGAACTTGTGCTTGAGGTGGAGGACCTCTGCGGGGTTGCAAGGATGGTGTTGCGGGCAGTAATTCCAGCTTCCTAGGGGCTTCAACTTGGGCCACCGCGGCGGGTTCAGCCCTGGTGGTCCTCCTGGCCGGGATCATGGGGGGCAACAAACGTGCCTGACTAGCCTGTTGTAGGGCTTCCTCAAGGCACTGAGCCTTATCAGAGAAATCTATGAACCCTCCAGGGTAGTTCTGTGTAATTAGGGAGTGTACCAGCTCTGTCATGACGTTCCCCACACACATCGTTAGTAATTTCTCCTGAGTCAGTGGCATATCGAGGGAAACCGTAAGTCCCTTCCACCAGGCGATGAAATCTGCGACTCGCTCATCAGGCCTTTGCCTGCACTTGAAGAGGTTTGCAATGCTGGTCTTTCGCGTGGTGGAGATGAACTGGTATAAGAACTGCCGGAGAAGATCCTCCCAACCGGTCACCGATCTGATAGGGAGCTGGTTGTACCAGACGAATGACAGACCTTCCAATATCTATACGAAACATCGGATCTTGGCGGCTTCTTACTGAGCCGGGGTCCCCAGCATGGGGCCACACATGGAAGAAAAATGAGCCAAGTGCTGCGGCGGGTCCCCTGTCCCGTTGAAAGGCGAGAAAGTGGGGTTCCCAAAACCCGGAGGTGTGGGCATATCATCCACCCCCGCGGGATAAGGCTTGCCGTCCGGTGGGACCGCCACCGGCCGCGTTTCCAACGCTTCGTGGCAGGCTGTGAGCGCTGCAATAAGATCATCCGGGTGGGGGTCCCTGTCTTGACGGGGATCCCTAACCAAAAGTGTGTTGCCAGGTTCCTCAACACGGTAGATGGCTTCGGCAGCTCGTGGGTCAACTGGGGGAACAACCTGCGGGGCAACTGGGGGAACCCGGACTGGATTCTTCATATTGCCCCGTCGCTCAGGAGGGTTTGTCGAGACGTATCGCGCCCACTTGTCGTAAGTTACGGCTTCCGCCCTGTCTGCGGCAGTAGCATGATCAGGGTTGCCCGGAGGAATCTCACTGGGGGGAACTTGTTCCTGCCCCTGCTGCCCCGACATGGGATTACCATAGTCGGGTCGCCACTCTGCAGCGCGCTCAACCAAGAGTTCGTCAACCAGCCTCCTCTGCTCAGCAAGCTGTTGGCGTAATGTGGCCTTCTCGGTATCTTCTTCTGTTTTCTGCGCAGAGGCAGATGGGTCAGAGTGCTTGACAGTTCCGACGTGCTCCTTACCCTTGCCAGTACTTTGACCGAGTTCCAATGACTTGGTGGGTACGGGGAGGCCTAACAGGTTCCTCTGCTAACGGGTAACCCTCCCTGATGGGTCCATCAGTGGCGGTACGCCCTCGGGGGGTAAGTCTCCATCAAAGAATTCAAGCTCGTCATCCTTGTCCACTACGTCAGCCATGTGGACCATGACCCCTCTCGAGGGAATGTCCTCGATGTCGCATAGAGAATCGGGTTGTCGTCGGATAGGGTCGAATAAGAGATCGGCATAGTGTCCCCAACCACGGACTTGAACATGGGAGGTGGCTTCCCTGAAGATTCTGTGGAGTACTTTGAAGCTCTGAACGCATTTTCGTTGAAGGGCACTCTGGCGGCCTGGCGACTCAGGGTGTTGGGCCACAAGGAGTGCGGCCGCATCGATCAGGCGTCACTGCTCGCCGATTTCTTCGAAGTGCTCCCGAATTCTAGGGTACACCACCAATTCGTAACGAAGGCGGAAGTGTGTCTCCCATAGGGTTCGACAAAAGAACCCCACTTCTTCAGGGGTAAGAGACTCTGGTACCCGAAAATTCAGCACCGCCGTCAGCCAGAAGTTCTCCGGTAAGTAATCCGCTGTGAGGATACTCCAGAAGATCCTGGGCTCGGACTCAAGGTCTGGCCCTATGTTGCCCCACTCGTCAACCGGGGGAGGCTGAGGGACCGGTAGCAGTACCGAGGCGGACCTCTGGGATAGTAAGCTCAGCGGTGGAGAATACGGCGAACGAGTTGACTGGCTGCCGAATTCCGGGCCATCCTCCGAAGTGTAAGGTGACCTGGTCACGATGTCACGATACGACGGGCTGATAGCCACAACTTCCGGAACAGGAGTCGCGGCTACCAGTGACAGGTCGTGTCATCTCTCTACCGCCGTTGGCCCCCAAAATAAATCTCTGTGTTCTCTGGTAGAGGAAGAGGGCGCTTCTGGTCAAGATGGCGGTGATTGCGCGGTCGAGACCTACGGAATTCCCAAGATTTCTTCCTCCTGGATGTACCTGTGGAGGGAGATGGGAATCTGGTGGACCTCATATTCTGGGAGAATGAAGCTAACATGATTGGTTCCTGCCCCAGCCCTTGATACGGAGGATCGGGGAGAAGGTTCCATTGCTGAGTCTCATTCCGCTTCCGAGTCGGAGAAGTGGGCAGGTTTGATCTCCACCCGGGCCTTCATAGGACTCTTCTTGTGGCGGCGACGACCCGCTCTCCTGCCCCGGGGTGGCTCTTCGGGACAGGGTTGGTCCCTATCATGTAGTCTCGGGGCGGTGTTGGCGTTGTGGCGGAGAGGACCCCCACTCGAGATGGCCGAAGTGCGAAGGGTACTGGGGAAAATATCGAAGGGTACAAGGGGAGGACCTCCATGAACAACACCCATGTGGGCGGAGCGAGGCTGAACTTCACACCTCGAGTTGCCAGGGCGAGGAGGACCTTCTCCAGTTGCAGAGAGAACGTAGGGAGGACCCCCACGTTGGAGAAGGACCGGATGGGCGGTTCCTTTAGATCGGCGGTCAGGGGCAGGAGGATGGACTCCATACCCTGTATAGTGGGCGCGAAAAAGGTTTCCGCGCTGAGCGTCACTGCCGTGGGGCAGGTCTTCCTTCGGGATGGGGGTAGAACGAGGCGTACCACCATTATGAGCTTCGGAGCGGGGAAGGCCCACACTCTGTGGAATAGTGGTATGCGGAGGGACTCCGTATGGGGTGACATCACCGCGGGTTAGTTCGCGGCGATCACCACTCAGGCCTGCCACCCAGAGAGTCAACCCAGCCAGCCCGTGGGGCGGTTGGGGTCTCGATCCTGGTTGGGCGAAGGAGTTCCCCTGCTCAGCGTATGCAGGGGACCCATGATGCACGTCGGTGGTGGCTCGGTCCACTGTAGTTGTTGACGTTGACGCGCCTGGGTGGGCGTCTTCAGCCCGGGCCCGACGCTAACGTCGGGTCAGGCGAGCTGGTGCAGGTGGTGCAGGGACGAAGCCTGCCTGCTCTTCCTGCGGAGTCGGATGGCGGCGCTGATGCGGCCGGGCGGGAGCTCTTGCCTGGAGCCCTTAGGTCGAGACCCTGGGTGGGTTGAGTCGGACGGCGCCCTCCTCATCAGCATAAGGTGAGGATTCATCAAGGCGTTCCGGGGACAGGCTCCCGAAACGGTTGAACGTTGGGGTGGGGAGCAGGGGCTCCCTGCGCGGCCTGTTAGGGCGGTGTTGACGGAGGGGCCTAGATGCCTCCAGGTCCAGGCGAGCCATATCCCGTGTTGGGATGACCCCTTCCTCCTCGAACCTGCGCACGAGGATGTTGATCACCCTTCGCTGGATGACCTCTGATGGGGAAAGGGGACGTGGGTGCCCCGTATTCCGCGATGTGGCAGCCGTCATGGCGGTAGCGGCGCCATGTGGGGTTACTGTGGAGGTGTTTCCCCTACCCCTGCGTAGGCGAGCAGGCGTTGATCGCGTCTCTGTAACAGCAACCTGGTTCCTGAGAAACGAAGTGATCAACTCATCAGCACTGAGAGGAAAAGGATTGACAGCCAGTGCCCCAGCGTCCTTCCATTCTCTACGTCTGTAAGAAGGATCTACGCCAACACGCTGCAGAATAGAGTTCCCCACGTTCTACTTCCCTGACATCCGGTGAGTTTCACGACAGGCCCACTACTTGTTTGGCGGGACCAGGCACCGGATATCTGGATCCGGTGACACATCAATATACTCGTGTCTCGAACGCTACTGATCTCCATATTGAGGAGAAGAATTTCACGTCGGGTTCAACATTTGTGTTTCCGACTCTTTCGTCGGGGCGCACGCATCCGTCCGTCCGCTGAGGGGGACGCGCGGCGCTTGTTGCCCTGCATTCCCATTTTCCATAGGCGGGTGGGATTCGCTCCTTATTCAGGGACTTCTGCTTCTTGATCGAAACAAGATGATGGGATGTCAGTTCTTCCTTCCGTGGATCCCTCCGCTGAACTCGTCACCTAGTCCGGGTCTCCCTCATAGATTTAATACGTAGTTCGTGAAACTCTTCACAGTGCCATGTTTCCATGGACGCCGATTAATTACACTGCTTCTGTCGGGACATTCCAAAGGGTCCAGTCAGGGCAGCAACCTTCAGTCGGGTGAGTAGTCACGTTGAGGAATCAGTAGCGTGTCTGGATGCTGGGGAACCTGGCATGTCTGTCTGTTACCCCTGGTCATAGGGCTTCTCGTGGGCATGGAAGCCCGAGGCATCCCACATCGAGCGCGGGGAATTATATGCCATAGACACAAATCTGAGGTTTTCCTCAGCTTCCCGTGTTTAACACAGGGTACGCCGCGATTTTAACCTCTAGCGGAGACGGATCAGCCCGATCAGAGCATTAGCTAGGGTAGATCAGATTGAGGGATTTCCCTTGAAGGGGTGCTGATACCAGAACCAGCCCATGGGCGGCTGTGATGAGGAGCGTATCGACATGGTCTCACCTAGATATGATGGTCCAGGTGAGAATCAGGATGGGTGATAGATGGATGAATGGAGTGGAGGGAGAATGAAATGGGACCATCGCAAGGGTGACAGTGAAGTTGGACTTGAGCCTTAAAGAGGCTTCCTACGTATCCTCGTGGCATGGAATCAAAGCCCGCGTAGTTTGGGATGGTGCCAGTGAACTAACGTAAAGGTGTATTTTGGTCTGATGGGTGTTGTTAGTGAACCGACGTGAAGGTGGACCTTGGTCCGATGCGCATCGTCAGCGAACTGACGTGAAGGTATACCCGAGGGTCCAATGGGCATCGTTACTAAACCGACGTGAAGGTGGACCTTGGTCCGATGCACATCGTCAGCGAACCGACGTGAAGGTGGACCTTGGTCCGATGGGAATCGTCTGCGAACCGACGTGAAGGTGGACCTTGGTCCGATGGGCATCGTCAGTGAACCGACGTGAAGTTGGACCTTGGTCCGATGGGAATCGTCAGCGAACCGACGTGAAGGTGGACCTTGGTCCGATGGGTATCATCAGCGAACCATTGTGAAGGTGGACCTTCGTCCGATGGGCATCGTCAGCGAACCGACTTGAAGGTGGACCTTGGTCTGATGGGCATCGTTAGCGAATCGAAGTGAAGGTGGACCTTGGTCTGATGGGCATTGTCAGCGAACCAACGTGAGGGTGGACCTTGGTCTGATGGGCATCGCCAGCGAACTGACGTGACGGTGGACCTTGGTCCGATGGGTGATGGGCTTGAACCTCGGGGAGGCTTCTAACGTACCATGTCTTGACATGAATCAAAGACCTCATAGTTCAGAGGGTTTCATTGGTGAACCGACGCGAAAGTAGACCTGTGGGTCCACTTGTGGTGGGCTTGAACCTTGGGAAGGTTTCCTACATACCATGCATTGACATGGATCAAAGTCCTCGTAGTTCAAAGGATTGATGGAATACAGTTTAACGTCATGCGGGATGGTAGTGATCCCTAAAGTGAATAAACGATGGGCGGTGGATGTCGGCGAACTGACGTAAATGAGGGACCTTGGTCCGATGGGGGATGGGCTTGAACCTCTTAGAGGATTCCTACGTAACATGCCTTGACATGGATCAAAGTCCTCGTATTTCAGGTTAGTCACAACGGCTTGCCTTCGGACTGGAATTGCAGTTTATCGTCGTGCTGGACGCAGGTAGAACTCGACGTGAATTGGGTGACGGGTGGGCTTGAACCTCGCGGAAGCTTCCTACGTACCATGCCTTTACATGGATCAATGACCTCGTAGTTCAAATGGGTGTGCAGTTTAATGTCATGAGGGACAAGGGGTATACAGTTTAACGTCATGCTGGACAAGGGCAATGCAGTTTAACGTCATGCGGGATGGGGCGTGTAGTTTAACGTCATGCTGGACGAGGGCGAAACTCGACGTGAACGAACGACCGAGTAATGTGGCTTGAACCTCATGGATGCTTCCTATGTACATTGCCTTGACATGGATCAAGTTCTCGTATTTCACTAAGGGTAGGGGTCAGGGTCGGTGCTCACTCTAAGCCCACGTGAGTCATGATCGGTGTGAGAAACAAGAGGTTGCAAGGACCTGACAATCACATCGCGAAGGATGTGTCCGTGAGATGCGAAGATGGGATTATGCATTAGGCAGCCCATGCTGTTGGGACTTACTCCCGGATGGAGGCCCAAGGTGTGGAAAAGCGCAGCGAAAGAGGGACTCTAGACCAATGATGGGAGGTGCCTCATTCCTTATCACGTCCTCCACTGACCTTGGTAGTGGGGAAGTACGGAGATGCAGGGGTGCATCCATCCTTTGGATAACTAGGGTCTCCCTTCACCTATGAACATACGCCACTCTAATAAGGAGGATATCATCCCTTGTGGATGGGTGATTCCACTCTCGTGGAGACGAGTGGCGTAAAAAATGTTCGAACTGGGGGGACCCTGCGTGCGATGCACGAGGTTGGGTCACAGTTTAACGTCATGTGTTGAGGACGTGATGCTTGGCAGTTTAACGTCCTGCAGTTCGGACGAGGTGGGTTCACTCCGCACCCCTAGGACAAACATAACCGGTACCCTCTGGTCCTTGGGGAAGGGAAGGTACCAGTAAGGCCGTGGTCAAGGGGGGGTGGGTGTGGAACGAACCATCGAGGGGTACAGGTTAGCGTGGCTATGCGAATAAGCAATAGCTGTTAGCGTGCCTATGCGAAGAAGCTTTAGGAGAAGCAACGCTACGAGTGGTATTGTCCATGGGACTTTGAAATCACATCATGAAAACCTGGAGGGTCGCACGGGAAGACGAATTGCTAAGCAAAAGAGTGTTCTTCGCGAAGTGGAGTACGTTGGACATAGCATGGGGAATAGGTGTGAGTGGAAGGTGCTTCACGAAGTGGAAAAATGTTCATGGAGCACTGCCTCGCGAAGAAGAGGTGCCTCGCGAAGTAGGGTCCTGCGAAGTAGTGTGCTTCGCGATGTGTAGCGATCCTGCCTTAGCATAGGAATCATTAGTACAGGTTGGTTGTTTCGCAATGCATAAACGCTCCGCGGCTGCCCGGGTTCCCTTGGGAATCCCCTTCCTTCGCGAATGCCCTTGAGCATCGTGAAGGGCATCCCTCTCGGAAGAGGGGCTCAAAACAAGACAAACCAATGGCGTCTCGCGAAGTAGAAGTACCTCGCGGAGCTCATGATTCCAAGGGCAAAGAGTGCTTCACGATTCGGGAGAGGAGAAGCCGAAAGTTCAGATTGTCTGTCCTCGAGACTCAGGTGGAGTCCAGTATTAATAGGCAAGGGGCGCTGTGAAGCAGAACTCGTGCACCACCTCAGGTGCTTCGTGGAACGCTCACGAACGTCAAATGAGATCGTGGAGAGTTACCGCCTTTGGAGCTTTGCGGCGCGCTCGCGAACGTCAAATGCGTTCGCAGAGAGTTACTGCCTCTGGAGCTTCGCGGCACGCTCGCGAACGTCAAATGCATTCGCGAAGAGTTACCACCTCTGGAGCTTCGTGGCGCGCTCACGAACATCTAATGCGTTCGCAGATAGTTACCGCCTCTAGAGCTTCAAGAGGCCATGATGCTCGGGGTGTTTTGGCGTCGGTGCTTCGCGACGGTGCTTCGCGGCGGTGCTTCGCGGCGGTGCTTCGCGGCGGTGCTTCGCGAGGCAGCGTTCCATCCTTCTTTTTCGTCCTTCTCTTCCATGCAATATTTTGGAGCCAACAAAGATTCATGAAAATAAGGCTTTATAAAACCGAAAAAATCCTTTCATGTCATATATATTAAAAAACATTCTTCTCGTACTTTTGTCGAAAAAGTCAAAAAGTACCTTGTATGGTATATAAAAGAAATATTTCTTCCATAACATGGGGTAAAAGTAAAAATGGGTAAAAATAACTTAAAAAATACAATAAAAAACTTTTATAAAACATGGACATGGATGATAGCAATAACCCCAGTAAATACTTATGAATAAGAAATCTCGGATAAAAATGAGATTTGCAAAATTATCAATTACCTTAGGTCTGATATGCTTCGTATGGATCAGAACCTCCTGTATAATGATTTATATAATGTCATTGACTTATTAAATAATCATATTCATTGTTATTATATCATATATGTTTCACTTATGACTTTATATTACCCGTTCTTTTGTGAATTCCATATAAGTGCAGCGTTTTGGGTAAAATCATTTCATTTATCGTATGTGTTTCGACATGGAGTTTTTGATATTATTACTTATATCCTGATTTATATACTTCCAGAATGTAAAAAATGATTTATATATAATATATATTCATCATATACATATATATTATAGATCGACAAAAGGAATGAAATCCACCGTTCATGGAGAAGGTAGGTCGTACATACGCATGAACACTGTTTTCGTTTCCATATTGAATTGAATGTAATTAAGTATATGACATACATATATATATATATATACATAAATCCAGACGAATTATTATGTAATATATTTCATTATTAGTTATTATATAATCTTTATAATCATTCTTGAATTGTTAACATGGAAAATGAATCTCATCGCGTCGTGGAGACGGTAATCCGTACGTACGCACGAGCGATGATATTGTTCCAATGGAATTGTATTGAAGTGTATGTATAATATTTTAGAATAAAAATCACTTTACAATAATCATATTTAGTCATTATTTACACCATTATACCCATCCATGTAAGGTGATGGTGGAAAATAGATTACATCATGGCGTGGAGACGGTATTCCGTACGTACGCACGCGCGGTGATTTCATTTTACATAGGATGGATAGATGGTGAAATATGGTTTTATCATTATTATAATAACATATCAGTATATTATTGATACTGATGTTATTACTTCATAATGAAACAACTAATGAAGAAGAAGTAGAAGAAAAAATAAAGTTGAATGAATCGGTAACGGACATTATCTCTTCTTTGAAGCGCCTCTCTGAGACCTCCTCTTAAGGCAATAACATTTGTCCTTGAGAAGACCATGACCACTAGGATGTTTCTAGGGAAGTGGAGAAGTGAATTTGGCAGGGGTTGGCCATGATTGAAAGCTCAAAGCGGTGTGTGGAAGATAGGAAGGAGGTTCTCTTTTATACGGGAGGAGAGGGGCACCTTTGAAAAAACTAAAAATATTATTTTATTATAAAGTCATATTTGATTTTTAATAGATCCAAATTGATTTATTTCGAAGCTAAGGTGGGTATGGGTCTAAATAATCTCATTCCATAGAATTTAGACATGGTTAGGGTTCTATTTTAACCTTATCATTTAGATTTAAATTTAAGTTATATAATTCAACGTTTACCGTGTCTTCTTGTTTTCTTACACTATAATGTTAATAAACATACAATAACAAGAAAAAAGAACCCCAAGTTGTTTATTATTAATATATATAACCTTATCTAAGTCATTTGGCGAACCATATTTTTTTAGGAATAAAATAACAATTAATATTATAATATTTGTTTTAAAACTATTTTATGTCAATTTTGACACTATTTGGTAATTGATTTTTTTTGAAAATCATAACAGAAAGATTAGATCAAAAAAGGTTAATTAAATCAATACTAACATGTCATATTAACATATAAAATTATTTTAATTCTTAAAATGTCTAAAATTACATTTATTTGGGTATTTATAACATCAATTATGTCAATATTTTCTTAATAATATAATTACTCCATCATCATTGTGTCATAAATAAAAAAAATTATTTAAAGTCTAAAAATTACAAATAAAATACCATTATGTAGGAAATATTTTTATCTTTCTAATTAATATTTATAGTCTAATTTATCTTATGTATAACCCTATATTAAAAATTATTTACTTATTAAACATTGATTTTAACTATTTTAACCCTTCTTTAAATAAATTAATATTAAATGTCCTAATCTAATCCAAGTGGGCATAAATGGTAATATTTTATTCCTAAGGTTGTTTTTGGTCGAATTACACATATCTAGTTGAATTAGGACATGTGTTAGGGTAATAATAATATCAATTTTACCCTTAATTACCCTATTTACTTTTAACCGTGTAAAAAATTATAAGTTACTATTCACAAAAAATTATTTTCATCTCATTGAACCACATTTTACTTACAGACATCAACAGTGTCTCTCGGATTTTTGAAATTCCATTTACAAAAGTGGTAAAATTATGTTTTATGTAAATTTCCAAATTCTCCTAGGAGGTGCGTAAAAGACGGTCAAAAGTTCAATAAAATTTTTATATATCTAAAATTATTATAAAATGACTCCAATGAATTGCATGGAAGTTATATAGGTATTATGTATAAATTTTGACCTAAAATAAATTAAAAAAATCAATATTTATTTAAATAAAAAGTGAGTTTTTAAATAGTAACCCACTGTTTTCTGTCACGACCCGTCCTCGAGGCCCGTGTCGTGACTACCCCAAGCCCGCCTTCCATAGGACAGGGGATGGCGACTAGCACCAAGGCGTTATTCCCAATAAAATAGCGAAGGCATTGCCTTTGTAAAGTAAACAAACGCATAGAGTAAGCAAGAAGAAGTAATCACTAAGTAAAACTGGGTACAAAATTAAGTGAGGAAAAGTAAGTGGGCCAGAACACAATCCCAAACTGAAAGTAATGTACAACTGAAAAAGTGAGTACAACAATTGAAAAGTAAATCCGCAACGTCGAGTTGTCCACTGGTAGTCCCACCTGAAGGGTGGGTACAAACAGCCTCCACAACTCCTCAGGTCCAGTCGGCTGCTTTGAGTACGTCCCGTCCAGTGGTCCACCTCCAGGTACTAACCTGCTCCGCAAACCTCAACCACGATCAGCGCTGTCCGTCGTCTATATCCAACACAATGTAGTGCGGGCATAGCCCGTGCAGGGGTGAGTATACGCTATTGAGTAGGGACCCCGAGACCCCCGAAGGTCTCCCAGAATCCAAAAAAAATAATCCACAAAGTAAAGATACAATCATGAAGTAACATCCAAATCTACTTAGGAAAATGCCCATACATATACCTAAGTCATCAATTCTAGTTCAGCTCCAGCATCCGTTCCCAAGTACAACCCAGTCCACACTGGAAAACACAATTAAAATCCACACAAAAAACATAAAGTAATCCACATAGGATATCAAGTCAATCTTATCGACGATAAAGATTGAAAGTCAAGACTTACCTCACACATGATATACTTCCTAGTAAGATGATAAAGATGATCAGATGTAGCCACTGATTCATTTAAGTCGTCGAACCCACAGAGGATCTATAGGTACTAACCCCCGCAATGACCCACACAGGATTTGACCCACATAGGATTGGTATGCACTAGCCCACACAGGACCGCTGAGCGCTGACCCACACAGGATCTGGCCCACACAGGATCGGTAGCACAGACCCACGTAGGATCGCTGAGTGCTGTAGTCGTCACCGTCGAATCCATAGAGGATTCCCGTACAGTCTTCATCGTCATCGCAGTCGCATCTAGCTCTAGGGTTCCCACACACAGCAAGCTCATTCGGGAGGGTCCGCTCCATGATCCGAGGATCTGATACATCAAATGACACGAAATCCAGAGTTGTTGTATCCAAAAGTTCTGTATAATCAACAGGATCTCAACGCGACAGACGACACGTCAATCAGATGCCCGGTCTGAGGGTTATTGGCCTTTTCATCCCAGGGGCCCGGTTGGGTTTTAAGTCAAAACCAACCTGACTGTACTCCAACTTCATCCAAACCTCTAGCGGAGTAAGCCAGAAGGTCTTTCTCACTAAGAGTAATCCAACAATGTCGATGGCACATCAATCGGATGTCCAGAACTCAAGTTATAAGCGTTTCCGCTCCGAGGGCCCGGTTGGGTTCGTGTACGAACCAACCCGGCCGAACCCAATGTTCTCCGAAACCTTGAGTGTAATATACTAAAACGACCTCCTCGATCCAAGGATCACATCGTAGTTGACGGTGCGTCGATCATAGGTCTTTATCCATAGTTTTGTGAAAATGACCGAAAGGGGTTCAGAAGTGGGGGTTTCGGGCCCGGACCAACTCGTCCCGAGACCCCCTGGGTCGGCCCGAACCGGGTCCAGGTACGGCCCGCATGGGTGTGGCCCGACCCCATTGCCGCGGACCGGCCCGGCCCGGGTGCGGCTCGGCCGAAATGGCCGAGCGGTTTGGGGAGGGGGGGGGGGGGTGCCCCCCTGTTGCGTAACCGCGACCCACATGTGGGGTGGCCGCTGTTGTCCGACAGGCCGGGGGTTACGACCACAGGCTTCTACCCTGACCGGGCGGCCCGCTTCTGCCGACCGGCTACTGCCACCACCAGACCGGCGCTGGCCGGTCCCCCTGCTCCGACGCCGGTGGCCGGAAACCGGCCTCCGCTCTCTGCTCCGTCGCGGCCCTCCGTCGGGGCCCCGCTTCGGCCGCGGTGTTTTCGAAATTCTCTGGCGCACCGCGACGGCTCCACGACCTTGTTCGTCTTCATTAGTGCGGTGCGATGGATCCACACATCCTTTCCGCACAATCTCGTGCGGTGCGACGACACCGTTCCATCCCTGTTCCAAACCACAACAAGGTCGTGCAACAGAATTAAGGGAGGAGGGTCGACCGTGTTTGTGCGGTCTAGCCTCCTCCCGTTACTCGATAGCAATAGGCTAAGATTAACGAAGAACATTTGAAAATACACAAACAAATAAACAACAATAAATACCCTACCCCAATCATTGTCGAGAGAGGGTTCATCACAGAATTGCACGTCGCGGAAGAAGGCGTCGCAGAAGGGGGGTCGTCGCGGAGAAAGGATTCGCCGGCGTCGCATTGCCGATCTTCGAGGATCCGGCGTTCTTGTTGACCTTCTTCGGAGGTCGGTGTTCTTCGTGTTCTTCGATTTCTTCGCGTTCTTCATCGAGGAAGGAGTGTTTCACGGCTTGAGTGATTTCTCCCAAACCCTCTCACACAACCAACCTCTAATAAAATAAGACATGTCTTATTTTATTAACACAGAAGCCAACGTTTTGAAATTCAAAATTGAATCAATCAATTAATTGAATATAATTGAATCGTTTATACCGCCCAATTAAAAGAGGTGTTTCATTAACAGATAAATGCAAGGGTTGACTTACACTTAATGGGGGTGCAGGTGCGTTACTAAAATAAAGGAGGGGGTTAAAAAAGGAGGGGCTCATGTGGGCCCCACCGCACAAATATCCTATCCAGTGGTGTAGGATATTGTGGGTCCCACTTTAACCTCATAGATTAGGTTAAACAACTTAAAATAAAATAAATTGGTTGCCCCATTTTATTTTATTTATTTACTTAACCCGAATATTTAAAAACCACCCCCGAGAAAACACAACTCTGGAAAAGATGTTTTTAACCAAAAATAGGCGCTGCGATTCCATCGGTGCCCTCAGAATTCGATTCTGAGCACCGGTTCAAAAGTTAGAAAAACCGGCTCGTTTGTTCACTGAACTTACCCAAGCCAAACTTCGGAAAATGATTCTGGGCACACCGGGCCTCGGAATCAGGTGCCGTTATAAAATGCGTTCTTGTAAAATCCCAAAGAAAATTAAGAAAAAAATTATCTTGAATTTTACGGGTCTTTACATTACTCCTACCTCAGGTCTTTTTGTCCCCGTAAAGATACATCAGAAACTTGGGAAACAAATGTGGGTACTGAGCATGCATCTGAGCCTCCCGCTCCCAAGTGCTCTCCTGGAGGTCCCTGTGCTACCATCTGATGCGCACTAGAGGAATCGACCATCCACGTAGGACCCGCTCTTGTCGATCCTCGATCTCCACTGGGACCTCCACAAACATCACCACATCATAAATGTCCATCTCCCCATAGTCAATGATATGTGTCGGGTCGTGCACGTATCTCCTCAACTGGGATATGTGGAAGACGTCGTGCACCTGGTGAAACTGAGGTGGTAGATCCAGGCAATAATCCACCTCACCAATCCTGCTGAGGACCTGTAATGGTCCGATGAAGCATGGAGATAACTTGTCGCCCCAGCCAAATCTACGTAATCCAAGTCGAGGTGGGACCCAAAATAAGATGTGGTCGCTATCCTCGAACTCCAGTGGCCTCCGCCTCCTGTTAGCATAAGACTTCTGCCAACTGTGAGCTGTCCTCATCCACTCCTGGATGACCTGTACCTTCTCTGTCGTGGCCTGGACCATCTCTGGTCCCACAAGTGCTGACTCCCAAGGGTCTTTCTAGCACAGATGAGATCTACAATGTCAGCCGTACAACTCCTCATATGGTGTCATCCCGATGGTGGAGTGGTAGCTGTTGTTGTACACGAACTCAACGAAGGGAGGTGATCCTCCCAGCTGCGACCAATGTCGAGGACACATGCACGTAGCATGTCCTCGGGAGTCTAAATGGTCCTCTCCATCTGACCATCCGTCTGAGGGTGAAAGGCGGTGCTCAGACATAGATGCGTCCTGAAATGCCTCCTACAACCACTTCCAAATCCGGGAAGTAAAGCGAGCATCTCGATCGGAGAATATAGATGATGGCACACCATGTAGACGTACAATCTCCTGAACATATAGACGTCCCAAGATCTCCACTGAGCCCTACTCTCTGATATGTAAGAAGTGGGCCGACATGGTGAGTCGGTCGATAATCACCCATATGGAGTCGTGACCTCTGGATGTGTATGGATGTCTAGTCACGAAGTGCATAGAAATCCCGTACCACTTCCACTTCGGGACCTCCAAGGGCCGTACCAAGCCTACTAGTACCTAGTGCTCTGCCTTCACCTGCTGGCAGGTGAGGCATCTAGAAACGAACTCTGCCACAACCATCTTCATACCCGGACACCAGTGTTATCGTCTGAGATCCTGGTACATCTTCGCCACTCCAGGATGTAAGGCCAAAGGGGAAGTTTGAAACTCTCTCAGAACCTCCTCCTATAAATAAGCTGGTACCATGGTACGTCCTCTGAAAAGGACATTGTGCTCTCCTCCAATGGAGAATCCATAAGGTGCCTGTCCTGAGGATATCTGCACATGCCGCGTCTCACAGTCAGTGTCCCCACACTGTGCCTCTCTGACCCGCTACAGTAGTGGAGGAGTGACTATGAGTGACTGAAGAAAGGTTGATCCATCTCTATCTAAGAAGGATATCTGTAAAGCTGATAGCTGCTCTATCGCCTCCCCAAGTAGTTGAATGCCCGTCCTCCTAGTGAGGGAATCAGCTACTACGTTCCCCATTCCAGGAGTATAGACTATCTCAATGTAATGGTCCTGGAGAAATTCGAGCCATTGTCGTTGTCTCAGGTTCAGGTCCTTCTACGAGAAGATGTTCTTGAGACTCTGATGGTCAGAATAGACTGTAAAGCACTCACCCATCAGATAGTGTCACCACATCTTCAGAGCAGAGACCACTGATGCTAACTCCAGGTCATGGGTAGCGTAGTTCAGCTCATGCTACCTCAAATGACGTGATACGTAGGCGATCACTTCCCGCACCTGCATTCAGACACATCCGAGTCCGGTCCCTGATGCATCGCAGTAAACTACGTACTCTACTCCCTCCTCCAGAAACCTCAAGATAGGCACGCTGGTCAATCTCTGTCTTAGCTCATGGAAGCTCTGTTGACATCATTCTGACCACACGTAGGGTTTTCCCTTCTTCGTCAAAGATGAGAGTGGTGCCACAACTCTGGAAAAGTATGGCACGATCCTCCGGTAGTACCGATCTAGAACCAAGAAACTCCGCACCTCTGTCACACTCCTGGGTGAATCCCAAGCTAGCACTGCCTCGATCTTCGCAGGATCCACCTCAACTACCACCTCAGATATGATGTGTCCCAAGAAGTGGATCTCACGTAACCAGAACTGACACTTCAAGAGAATTCCATAATGCTGGTGCTCTCGGAGTGTGTCTAGTACAACCCGCAAGTGGTAGGCATGCTCCTCCTCAGTGGTTGAGTATATCAAAATGTCATCGATGAAGAACACGACAAATCGATTGAGGTATGGCTGAAATATTCTGTTCATGAGGCCCATGAACACTGCTGGAGAATTGGTCATGCTGAAGGGAATAACCAAGAACTCATGGTATCCATACCGACACCTGAAGGCCGTCTTCGGCACATCCTTATCCCGAACTGTGAGCTGATTATAGCCTGACCTGAGGTATATTTTTGAGAACCACCATGCTCCCTTGAGCTGATCAAAGAGGTCATCAATACTTGGAAGTGGATAATTGTTCCTCACGGTCACCTGGTTTAGGAAACGATATTCGACACACAGTCGCAAGCTCCCATCCGCCTTCTTGGAGAACAATATCAGGGAAGCCCAGGGTGAAAAACTGGGTCGGATGAATCTCTTTCCCTACAAGTCCTCCAACTGTACCCATAGCTCACAAAGCTCAGCGGGGGACATCCGATATGCTGGAGTGGATATCGTGGCTGTCCCGGGGTATAGGTCAATATAAAAGTATACCTCTCTATGAGGAGGTAGTCCTGGAACGCCGTCGGGTAAAATGGCTGCATACTGATCCACCACTGCAGGAAAACTAGGACTCTGCATGTCAACTTCTCCTAGGATGAGGCTAGACAATTTATGAGTGATGGGCTGTCCTCTCCTCAGCGTGAGTCCATCCTGAGCTGCAAAGGCTCCCTTCTCGCTGGTGAAGGTGAACTCGTTCTCGTAGGTGCGTATACACGGCACCTTGCGCCTAATACAGTCGATCTGAGCATGGACTGTAGTTAAACAATCCATGCCCACGATGACATCGTAAGGCCTCAACGCTGCTACAAGATGTTCTCAGCCGAAGCTCTCGCCTCCTGGAGTAAGCTCACACTGCCGACACCAGTGTGTAATCATCAATTCTGCTCCTGTAAGAGTCTCTAGTAGTAAGGATCGAGCCAACAGATCCGTCAGAATCTTCGAGCTCAAAAAAAGGGAAGTGAAAATGAAAGAATGACTCATTCCTGTGTCTATAAGAACTTTAGAAAGGGTGGAATAGACATATATAGTACCTCAAATCATCTCGGGCACGCCTTGGTCATAGGCCTCTGTTTCTTGGAGTCGTGTCTGTCTCTGCCCGCCAGCTCCCTGTGGTCGGGGTGGACCTCCTGGTGGTGGGGGTGGTAGAGCCTCAAAGCGTCTCCCACCACCTGCTACTCGGCCAACACCTCTTCCTCATCCTCCTGCTCTCGGCGGACCACCACGGTCGACCCTCTACCTCTGCATGGGTGGCCCCTCAACCGTCTTCTGCGCCTCAGTACGGCGGGTCGGGCAGTCACGAGCCATGTGGCCCTGCCCGCCACATGCGTAGCACTATCTACCACTCAAAAGAGTAGATATAAGATGTGTTCCCCTCACCTCTGAGCCAGTGTCCTGAGGTCGTCTTCTTGAGGGTATGGTCTTCCTGGACCCATGTGTCATATGTCGACTTCCTGTTGCAGAAGAATCTACTATGTGCCACTATGCGGTAGGTCTCGCTACTGATGTTGGCTCATCAAGGAATCTCTTGATGAGAAGGGATCACTCCAGTACCCCTACATGTGTCAGAATGTTGAGGGAGATCAGTGATGCCATGATCTCATGTCTCAATCCCTACTCGAAGGTCCGGGTCCGGAAGAATGGGTCCCATACCATGTCCTTCGAATAGCGCGAGGTGTCGGTAAATCTCGTCGAGTACTGGGTGACCGACAAGCTGCCCTGCCACAGCTGTAGAAGCTCCTGGATGCACACCGCACGGAGGGTGGCTAGGACAAACTCCGAGCAGATGAGGCTCTAAAAGTCCGTCCAGAGGAGTGATGCCCCGTCGTGCACCTGGAGCATTAAGCTCCACCATCTGCCTGTTGCCACGTGCAGGAGACTCACTGCAAGGATCACTATGAGGTCTGTTAGTGACCCTACCAAACGGAAAACTCGTACAACTACCTCCAGCCAATCCTTGGCTGCCTGAGGTTCCGTCTCCCTGCGAAACCTGGGTGGTCGCTGATGCTGAAACTTGGGCAGTGCACTAAGGCGATGTGCACTGTTAGCGGCTTGGGTTGTTACAATCGGTGGCTCGGCGGGTAGAGGTACCGCTGATGCCTCTGCTGTCAAAGTGCCTTGTACCGAGGCCTCGTCGCTCGGTGGGCTATCATCACGCACAACACTACAAACCCTAGATCGCTGCCATCATGGATCCATCCTGAAAAGAAATAGGTTTGCCACGGTCAAACAATATACCTGGTGAGCTGAAACAATGTAATCACAAAGAAAACTTGAAACACACATGCAATCAATGATTTCATGCATTGAGTCGGAAATCAGAAGTCAGGTTCTTGGTGTACAGATATGTCGGTCGCCGCACCAACATTGGACTCCATGGAATGATAACCACACTCGATTCCCTTAACACCATTGCTTCACATAGAAGAAAGATCAGAGTCCAGAGTTCTGTGGTAGAACCAAACTCCTCTGATACCAATTTTCCACGGCCCATCCTCAGGGCCCGTGTCGTGACTACCCCAGGCCCGCCTTCCATAGGTCAGGGGCTGGCGACTAGCACCAAGGCGTAATTCCCGATAAAAAAGTGAAGTCATTGCCTTTGTAATGTAAACAAACGCATAGAGTAAGCAAGGAGAAGTAAACACTAAGTAAACTTGGTACAAAAGTAAGTGCAGAAAAGTATGTGGGCCAGAATACAAACCCAAACTCAAAGTAAAGTACAACTAAAAATGGGAGTACAACAAGTGAAAAGTAATGCCGCAAAGTCGAGCTGTCCACTGGTAGTCCCACCTTAAGGGTGGGTACAGATAGCCTCCACAGATCCTTAGGTCCAGTCGTCCGCTCCGAGTACGTCCCGTCCTGGGGTCCACCTCCAGATACCGACATGCTCCGCAAACCTCTACCACAATCAGAGCTATCCGTCATCTACAACCAACACAACATAGTGCAGGCATAGCCGGTGCAGGGGTGAGTATACGCTACTTAGTAGGGACCCCGAGTCCCCCGATGGTCTCCAAGAATCCACAAAGGATAATCCCAAAAGGAAAGATACAATCACAAAGTAACATCCCACTCTACTTAGGTAAATGCCCATACATATACCTAAGTCATCAATTCCAGTTCGGCTCCACCATCCGAGCCCAAGTACAACCCAGTCCACACATGAAAACACAATTCACATTCACACAGGAAGTATAAAGTAATCCACACAAGATATCAAGTCAATCTTATCAAAGATAAATATTGAAAGTCATGACTCAGCTCACACATGATATACTTCTTCGTAAGATGATAAAGATGATCAGATGTAGCCACTGATTCATCTAAGCCGTCTGACCCACACATGATCGATAGGTACTAACCCCCGCAATGACACATAAAGGATCGATAGGTACTAACGGCCGCAATGACCCACACAGGATCTGACCCACACAGGATCGGTATGCGCTGGCCCACACAGGACTGCTGAGCACTGACCCACATAGGATCTGACCCACACCGGATCAGTAGCACTGACCCACGTAGGATCGCTGAGTGTTGTAGTCGTTTCCGTCGAATCCACAGAGGATTCCTGTACAGTTTTCATCATTGTCGCAGTCGTATACAGCTCTAGGGTTCCCTCACACAGCAAGCTCGTTCGGGAGGGTCCGTTCCACGAGACGAGGGGATGATACATCAACTGACACAAATCCATAGTTGATGAATCCAAATGTTTTGTATCTTTAATAAGAACTCAATGCGACAGACGGCACGTTAATCAGACGCCTGGTCTGAGAGTTATTGGGTTTTTCGTCCCAGGGGCCTGGTTGGTTTATATGTCAAAACCAACTCGACCGTAATCCAACTGCGTCCAAACCTTGAACAGAGTAAGCCAAAATCTACGTCTTACTAAGAGGAATCCAACAAAGTCGATGACACATCAATCAGACGTCTAGAACTCATGTTATAAGCGTTTCAGCTCCGAGGGCCCGGTTGGTTTCGACTACGAACCAACCCGTCCAAACCAAAATTTCACCGAAACCTTGAGTGTAATATACTGAAATGAATGTCTCGATCCAAGGATTTCATTTCCGCTGATGTTGCGTCGATCGGATGTCTGTAGAACATGTTATGGGAAAAAGACCGAATGGAGTTCAGAAGTGGAGGTTTCGGGCCCGAGACCAACCCGACCCGAGACCCCCTGGTTCGGCCTGAACCGGGTCCGGGTCCGGCCCACTGGGGAACAGCCCGGCCCAGTTGGTGTGGCGCGGCGTGGCCTGGGCACGGCCCGTCCCAGCCTGGGTGGCCCGGCCCGGCGCGCTGGCGCGGCCAGCGTCCAGGTGGCTCGGCCGAAACGGCCACACAGTTGGGGGGGGGGGCACTGCCCCCCTGTTGTGTAACTGCGACCCCCATGTGGGGAGGCCGCTGCTGTCCGGCCAGACGTGGGTTACGACCCCCGGCTTCTCCCCTGACCGGGCGGCCCGCTCTGGCCGGCCGGCTGCTGCCGCCACGGGACCGGCGCTAGCCGGTACCCCTGCTCCGACGCCGGCGACTAGAAACCGGTCGTCGCTCTCTGCTCCGCCGTGGCCTTGGTCCGTCTGGCGCGGCGCGACGTCACTGCGCCCCTCCTCCACAACCCTGCTCTGGCCGCGGTGTTTTCGCAATTCTATGGCACGGTGCAATGGCGTCGTGACCTTGTTCGTCTTCATCGGCGTGGCGCGATGGCAGCACCCATCCTTGCCACACGATCCCGCGCGGTGCGAAAGCACCGCGCCATCTCCGTTCCAAACCACAACATGGTCATGAAATAGAATTAAGGGAGGAGGGTCGGCTGTGTTTGTGTGGTCCGGCCCCCTCCCGTTAATCGATAGCAAGCAGCTAAGATTAAAGAAGAACGTTCGAAAATTGACGAACAAAACAACAACAATAAATCCCCTACCTCAAGCATCATCGAGCAAGGGTTCGATGCAGAATTTCACATCGCGGAAGAAGGCGTCCTGGAAGGGGGATCATCGGGTCGCAGATAAAGGATTCGTCGGCGTCGTGTCATCAATCTCCGAGGATCCGGCGTTCTTGTGGACCTTCGTCGGAGATCGGTGTTCTTCGCGTTCTTCGAATTCTTCACGTTCTTCGTCGAGGAAGGATTAATTCACGGCTTGAGTGATTTCTCCCAAACCCTCTCGCACAACCATCATCTAAAAAAAAGACTTGTATTATTTTATTAACACACAAGCCAATGTTTTGAAATTCACAATTGAATCAATCAATTAATTGAATTTAATTGAAACGTTTAAACCGCCCAATTAAAATAGGTGTTTCATTGACAGATAAAAGCAAGGGTTGACTTCCACTTAATGGGGGTGCAGGTGCATTACTAAAATAAAGGTGGGGGTTGAAAAAGGTGGGGCTCGTGTGGGCCCCACCCCACAAATATCCTACCTAGTGGTGTAGGATATTGTGGGTCCCACTTTAACCTCTTAGCTTAGATTAAACAACTTAAAATAAAATAAATTTGTTGCCCCATTTTATTTTATTCGTTTACTTAACCCAAAAATTTAAAAACCACCACCGAGAAAACGCAACTCCGGAAAACATGTTTCTAAGCATAAACCGGTGCTGCGATTCAATCGGTGCCCTGAGAATTTGATTCCGTGCACCAGTTCAAACTTTAGAAAAACCCGCTCGTTTGTTCACTGAATGTACCCGATCCAATCTTCAGAAATTGATTTTGGGCACACTAGGCCTCGAAATCAGGTGCCGTCAAAAACTTCTTTCTTGTAAAATTCCAAAAAAAAATTAAGAAAAAAATTCCCTTGAATTTTACAGGTCTTTACATTTTCACTATTCATTAAAAATTGAATATTTTCAGAAAAATACCCAAATTTCACCCTAGGCTAATTTTGATATTCCAAATCCAAAAATGAAGTCCATTTTTAAAGATAAAATTTACAAAATTTCAAAAAGTGGTTATTACTATTCATAATGGCTAGTTTTAATAATATTTTAATAGCATATCATTGTTTAGTGAAACTCGGTATTGCATACAACACACGCTATCAAGGAAGGTCACGATTGCAAGTAATGCAAACCAAGTTAGGGTTGCGTGTTGTGCATGACTCCTTTGTTGTTTCGTTATAACAGAATCCAACCATTTTTCATGATACAATGTTACGTATAGCACAAGATAATATTATTGTAGAATAAAACACATGACATCAATTAAATTAAAAAGAATAGTTATCATAAAATATCGGGTTGTTACATTCTACCCCACATAAAATGAATTTCTCCCTCAAAATTTTCCAGGGTTATATATGGATTTCTACTTGAACGTTTTAATAGAAACCCACATCGTATATTTAAATACCAAAACATAACTCTAAAAACTAAAGTATGAAACGTAACGGTTAACCAAATTAACTAATCACTGGGTTTCCACATAGGAGAACATAGGTGAAAATAGGGATATGGAAGAGAAATCTAACCATCATGTTCTGATGGAGAGTGGTAGAGAACATGGCTATGAAAAATACAACAATCACAATGCCATAAATTTGTGATGATCTAAGGTACCATCTGTTTCATCGTGTAGAAGGGCACTAGGATAACATTTTTGGTTTTCAAGACTATTTCCCTAATGTTGATGAATTAAATGAAATACTTACATGATTTTGGTACAATCTCACTATTGTTCATGAATTAAACAATTTCAACTTCATCCCTTAAAGAAATGAAGTTGAATTTTTTATTCGTGATGTGTTAGAAGATCGTGTGATAGAATGATGGGTCATTCCATCTGTTTCAAACAAAATGTTAGAAAAAGTTATAAGTCCATATTATGGTTAGATTAATCGTATATGGGTCCAAAATTAAACTTATACTTCATATATCATACCTCTTAATAAAATAAAACTAGTTTCTACTAACCAGGGAATTCCTGTGGGCCAGTGGTAGGTTATAAAGGCCAGTATCACTTCAGTTATGGGTTCGATTTCCACAGACTTGTATCACACGACGGGTTGTCGCCCGTCTTTCATGTTGTCCATTTTTCTAAAACTACATTATAATAACATTCCTGTAATAATATCAAAAAAATTCCTAGCCTTAAACAATACTATCTCATGGCTGACATAACCCTTTCCAATCTTTAGGATTATCCAAAATACTATTGTCTAATCTCATATTATAGTGAACATGATTACCAAAGAGTTCATTTAACAAGCATGTTAATACCATCGTTGATCCCCATATATCATAAGATATGTCTTTGTGGTCACATTCCAATCATTCGAAGGCCTTAATCATGTATTATCTTGAAATAAATGAATATTCATTGAACCTTAGTGAAAACATGAATGCAGTAAAAAGTTAACACTTTCCACATACCATAATCCTCAAAATTATATATACTCAAACCATGATATCACATAGTCCTTATATCAGTCATGAGCTCATTAATACAATCAAACATTTCATTATATTCTTATCCCTTCATTATGCACATATCATCTAATTTACAAAAAATATCCGAATAACCTTCAATGGTTACCGGTACCATTCAACATACACATTCAAATACTTTAGGAAAAACAATAGTGTAACAATCCTTAGATGATTATTTATTCCAATGTATGATACATTATTCTTTATAAACATGCAATCATTCTACTAACTTCTTAAACCACTGACTGAGCTTCATCATTCTTTCATCTCATTTTTCATTTGTAGTCTCTTCATCATCATCCACATAAATACTACAAATATGACCATACTGATTCTCTTCATGATATATTCCCTTAAGGAATTGGTTTGTATAATTCCCATTCATTTCACATTTAAAACATCTAATCATTGTTTATATCGTAGCAATACCATTATCCTTGTCTATGGTGTTAACTCAACCTTTTCCTTTGCACTTACTGGCTTTGTGTACTTCTTTTCCACACCCAAAGAATCTTCCAGTTCCATTGAAACAATCTCCTCGATGCCTCTTCCCACATGATTTACATGAGGGAAATTGAACTTTCTTTCCTCTGTGATCATCATGAAACTCCATCTTTCTCGTATTATCTAAGTCGGGAAACATACCAAAGTTGATATTATTGATCATATTATGAGATTTCTGATTAGGCATAATAAAGATGTTTAGACTTACAAATCCCGTTTCATTTGATTGATCATGAAGAATATCATTCCATTGTCCGTCATATCCTCCATTATCGTGAATCTTCCTATTTCCATCCATTTTCTAAAACCCAAAAAGAATAGTGTGAGAGGAAAAAATCATGCTAGGAAAAAAACATAGTAAAGGGGGAGTACCCTCAATATCTAACATATTTGGATAAATTCTAAGATCATTACTGTAATTATAGGACTATAACCTATAATTATACTTAACCTTAGAGACATACCTAGACATACCTTAGAAATATCTCTAGGGATCTCACTAAAGTTCTCACATCCTAGTTTCCAAAGGTTGACTAATCCTTTCCTCTGATACCAACTGTAGAGACCCAAATCTTGACGTACATGGACATTACATTACTTTTGCTAAATAGATAATACATAAGAAAAACAGACACACAAGGATCATAATAGTTTAGTGTCTTTGGAAACATGGAATATAAACTTCTAATCATGTTGAAAGATCTTAAATAACTCCCATAACGATCTTCCACTTTTGGTTTCCTTACAAAAATCATCTCTTTATTCCCTGGAAAAAATAAAACATAAAAATGGTGAGCTCAAATGCTAAGTAAGAGAAAACATAGGGAACATAATACAATCCATAATCATTTGAAAGTAAAAACATGAACATGAAATTTAAACATCAAAATCTTGAGCAAAGACATAAATCGTGGATGTACATAAGGAATATATCATAATGGAACATCAACCATGATAAAATATAATGGGAATAAATCATGTAAATGTGGAAACCATTCAGCGCATGTTATGATTTTCATAGTAGCCAAGGCATTGCTTCCAAGACCATCTTAGTGGACAAAGTCCCTTTCTGAATCGAGTTCACTCCTCGTTTCAGTCCTGTAACACTGAACCAGATTAACATACCGTTCCGGCCATGTCTATCTCATGAGATATAAATCATTACACAATGAATTTGAGGGAGAAATAGGTCCCACCCATCTCATAATGAAATCATTCTTACTTGTTCCACAAAATAAACAAACATTATTCATAATAACCTAATAAATTAAATGGGTTTCATAAACATCATCCCATCATCAAATAATCCATATAAAATAAATGGATATCATTTCATAATTAGAAAAGTGAATCCATGTAAATCATAGATACATTATACTTGAAATATACAAATATGAAATAATGTCATCTTAGATGAAAAATGGTTTTGATAAAAACACTTGAAATGAATTCATGAGGAAAATATCCTTTCTTCTTCAAAATCATTTTATTTTCACAAAATGTCATGCAATTTTAAAAGAAAATGATTTTGTTTAAAATAGTCATGAAATATTTCGGAGTAATATTCATTAAAATATGTCTTCATAAAATCTTAAAAATCCTTTCATGTCGTATACTTTAAAAAACATTCATCTCATACTTTTGTCGGAAAAGTCAAAAAGTACATTGTGGGGTAAATAAAAGAACAATTCCTTCCATACCATGGGGTAAAAGTCAAAATGGGTAAATAGAACATTAAAAATACAAGAAACACTTTTTTAAATCATGGACATGGATGATATCAATAACCCCAGTAAATACTTACAAATAAGCAATCTCGGATAAAAATGATATTTGCAAATTATCCCTTACATTAGGTCTTATATGCTTCGTATGGATCCGAACCTCCTGTATAATGATTTAAATAATTTCATTGAAATATTACATAATCATATGTATTGTTATTATATCATATATGTTTCACTTATAACTTTCTATTACCCGTTCTTTTGTAAATTCCATGTAAGAGTAGCGTTTTGGGAAAAATCATTTCATTTATCATATGTTTTTCGACTTTCCGTTCTTAATATTATTACTTATATCCTGATTTACAAAATTCCATAATGTAAAACATGATTTATATATAATATATATTCAAATATACATATATATTATAGATCTATAAAAGTAATGAAATACACCGTTCATGGAGACGGTAGGTCGTACGTACGCATGAACGCTGTTTTCGTTTCCTTATTGAATTCAATGGAATTAATTATATGACATACATATATATATATAAATAAATCTAGTAGTATTATTATGTCATATATTTCATTATTACTTATTATATATACTTTATAATCATTCTTCAATTGATAACATGGAAAATGAATCTTATCGCGTCGTGGAGACGGTAATCCATACGTATGCACGAGCGATGATATCGTTACCATGGAATGGTATTTGAGTGTATGTATAATATTTCAGAATCAAAATCACTTTTCAATAATCATATATATTTATTATTTACACCAATATACCCATCCAAGTAAGGTGGTGGAGGAAAATAGATTACACCACGGCGTGGAGACGGTATTCTGTACGTACGCACGCACGGTGATTTTGTTTTCTGTAGAATGGATAGATTGTGAAATAGGGTTGTTTCATACTTATAATAACATATCAGTATATGAGTGATACTGATGTTATTACTTCATAATGAAACAACTAAAGAAGAAGAAGTAGAAAAAGAAATAAAGTCGAACGAATCGGTAACGGACATTACCTCTTCTTTGAAGCGCCTCTTTGAGACCTCCTCTTAGGGCAATAATATTGGTCTTTGAAAAAGACCAGGACCTCTAGGATATTTCTAGTTTAGTGGAGAAGGGAATTTGGTTGGGGTTGGCCGAGCATGAAGGCTCATAGTGGTGTGTGGGAGAGAGGAAGGAGGTTCCCTTTTATATGGGAGGAGAGGGGCACCTTTGGAAAAACTAAAAATATTATTTTATTATAAAGATATATTCAGTTTTTAATAGCTCCAAATTGATTTATTTCAAAGCTACGGTTGGGATGGGTCACAATCCTCTCATCACATAGAATTTAAACTACTAAAAATATTGTTTTTATCAGCGCTAAAAATTGCCTTTATCAGTGCTAGAGAAAGCGCTGATAAATCCGGCGAAGATAGGGGGTCCCCTTTATCAGCGCTTTTGAAAGTGCTGATAAAGTCCCCTTTTATCAGTGCTAAAAAAAGCACTGATAAAATGGGTCTTTTATCACCACTAAAACAAAGCGCTGATAAAAGGGTCCTTTATCAGCGCTTTGTTTTAGCGCTGATAAAAGACCCCTATATGAGCGCTTCCTTTATCAGCGATTTCGTTTTAGCACTGATAAAGGACCCCTTTTATTAGCACTTTTTTAAAAGCACTGATAAAAGGTAAATAAATTTAATAAAAATTAAAAAAATATAAAAACAATTTAATAAAATTTATAAAAAATTACAAATACAGCAAATCGGGGGGGGGGGGGTAATTGCGCTTGAGCCCCCCCTTTTACAACACTTTTCGTCCCTTGTATAGCTCCCCACACACCCTCTTCACCCTTTAACAGTGCTTGCTGCTATATTCCCCCATGTGCACGTGCCCCTACCTCTACCAAGATTTGAACTCGAGACCTCCCCCTGCGCGCCTAAGCCTTTACCACTACTCTATTTTGATTTGTGTTCTAATTCATGATATATATATATATATATTCATATATTTAGTTATATTTATTCGTATAGTAATATATATTTATATTAATATATATATAGTTATATTATAATATATATATATAGTTATATTAATATATATATAGTTATATTAATATATATTTATATATAGTTAGATTAATTTATATCTATATATATATATTTAGTTATATTTATTCGTATTGTAATATATATATATATATATTAATATATATAGTTATATTATAATATATATATAGGTATATTTTAATATATATATATATATTGTTATATTAATATATATATATATATAGTTATGTTAATATATATATATAGTTATATTAACATATATATATATAGTTATATTTATTCGTATAGTAATATATATTTATATTAATATATACATATATATATAGTTATATTAACATATATATAGTTATATTAACATATATATAGTTATAGTAATATATATATAGTTTTGTTAATATATATATAGTTATATTAATATATATATAGTGATATTAATATATATATTTATAGTGATATTAATATATATATTTATAGTAATACTAATATATATATATGTAGTTATATTAATATATATATATAGTTATTAGATTAATATATATAGTTAGATTAATATATATATATATAGTTAGATTAATATAAATATAGTTAGATTAAAATATAGAAATATAAATATTCATATATTTCTATTTTAAATAAAATGGATGTTACTTATTATTTAGATAAAGCTAATATATTTTATATGTAAATATATTTTATTATTAATTTTTATAATTAAATTTTTAGGTGTGAATATATAAAGAATATGAATATATTGTTATATATTTGATTATAAATAGTAGTTCATTGTAAAAAATAATGATATTTTAAAAATATAATATCAATATGAATCTAATACCATTGAATAAATTCAGAACCCATCATAAAATTCCAATAATACCCCCTTAAACGAGGCTGAAAATCCACAAAATGTTAAAAAATCTGGGTACCCTGACTAAAAACTCAGTTTTGGAGGCCTTCTGGGCCTCTTTTGGCCTCGAAAATCCCATGACCGCCCCCAATAACATTGACATAGAGCTCATTGCAGGCTTCGATTTGATATGTGGTAGAGCTCAAACAGACACCCGGATCATAAGTTATGGCCGTTTGAAGTTTGAGTAGCGTTTTCAACAAATTTTGGATATTTTTTTAATTTTTCTAATTTTTTATTCTTCAAATTTTTATTAAATGACTATTAATCCATAATAATTATCAAATTATTAATTAAAAATATTTTTTAATTTTTGTAAGAAGCCATTTTCTCTAAATATCTCATATATTAAGTATAATATGTGTAATTGTACATTTTTACTTATCTAAAATATATTTAAAAATTATATATTATATTTATATATAAATATAACTATATTAATATTTAAATATTTTAATATTTTTTTCATTTTTTTTGAAGTCGACCCATTATCAGTGCATTTTTTAAAAGCACTGATAAAAGCCCCCCCTTTATCAGCGCTACTAAACAAGCACTGATAAGGGCACCCCCTTTATCTGCGCTTTTTTGTTAGCACTGATAAAGGGGGGGCGCTGCGAAAATATATTTTTGTGGTAGTGTTATACATGTTTATGGTTGTATTTTAGGCTTATCATTTAGAATTAACTTTAAGATAGATAATTTAACTTTTACCGTGTCTTCTTGTTTTCTTACACTATAAGGTTAATAAACTTACTATAACAAGCCAAACGAGTTGTTTATTATTAATATATATAACCTTATATAATAAATTTTTCCAAACCTTATATTTTTCGGAATAAAATAACAATTAATAATATATTATTTATTTTTCAAATTATTTTATGTCAATTTTGAAACTATTTGGTAAGTGATTTTTTGTAAAAATTATAACAGCAAGTTTAGTTCGAACAATGTTCATTAAATCAATACTAACATGACATATTAACATAGGAAATTATTGGAATTCATAAAAAGTCTCAAATTACATTTATTTGGGTATTTATACATCAATTATGTCAATATTTCATTAATAATATAATTACTCTATCATCATTGTGTCATAAGTAAATTAAATTATTTAAAGTCTAAAAATTACAAATAAAATACCATTATGTAGGAAGTCTTCTTAGCTTTCTAATGATTTTTTATAGTTGAATTTA
The DNA here is from genome assembly GCA_963277665.1 of Viscum album. Taxonomy (NCBI): domain Eukaryota; kingdom Viridiplantae; phylum Streptophyta; class Magnoliopsida; order Santalales; family Viscaceae; genus Viscum; species Viscum album. The sequence continues at coordinate 1,133,721,207 of OY728123.1, read as the reverse complement.
TCTAATGTATAACCCTATATTAAAAATGATTTACTTATTAAACTTTGATTTTAACTATTTTAACCATTCTTTAAATAAATTATTGTTAAATGTCCTAATCTAATCCAAGTGGGCCTAAATGGTCATATTTGATTCCTAAGGTATTTTTTGGTTGAATTACACTTATCCAATAGAATTAGGACATGTGTTAAGGTAATAATATCATTTTTACCCTTAATTACCCCATTTACTTTTAACCGTGCTAAAAAAATAAAAAGTTACTATTCACCAAAAATTATTTTCGTCTCATTGAACCACATTTTACTTACTAACATCAACTGAATCTCTCGGATTTTTGAAATTACATTCCCAAAAGAGGTAAAAATATGTTTTATGTAAATTTGCAAATTCTCCTAGGAGGTGGATAAAAGACGGTCAAAAGTTCAATAAAATTTGTATATATCTAAAATTATTACCAAATAACTCCAATGAATTGCATTGAACTTATATAGGTATTATGTATAAATTTTGACCTGAAATAAATTTAAATAAAATAAATAATTATTTAAATAAAAAGTCAGTTTTTAAATAGTAACCTAGGGTTTTAACTATTCATTAAAAATTTAATTTTTTCAGAAAAATATCAAAAATTTCACCCTAGGATAATTTCGATATTCTGAATCCAAAAATGAAGTCCATTTTGAAAGATAAAATTTACAAAATGTCAAAAAGTGGTTATTACTCTTCATTACAGCTAGTTTTAATAATATTTTAATAACATATCGTTGTTTAGTGAAACTCGGTATTGCGTACAACACACGGTATCGAGGAAGGCCACGACTGCGTGTAATGCAAGCCAAGTTAGGGTTGGGTGTTGTAAAAGACTCCTTTGTTGTTTCGTTATAACAGAATCCAACCATTTTTCATGATACAATGTGACGTATAGCAGAAGATAATCTTGTTTTAGCATAAAACACATGACATCAAATAAATTAAAAAGAATACTTATCATAAAATATCATGTTTTTACATTCTACCTCCCTTAAAATGAATTACTCCCTCAAAATTATTCGGGGTTATACATGGTTTTCTACTTGAAAGTTTTAATAGAAACCCACATCATAAATTGAAATACCAAAACATAACTTTAAAAACTAAAGTATGAAACGTAACTATTACCCAAATTAAATAATCACTGGGCTTCCAGATAGAAGAACATAGGTGAAAATAAGGATATGTAAGAGAAATCTAACCATCATGTTCTGATGGAGAGTGGTAGAGAACATGGCTATGAAATAGCCAATAATCACAAAGCCATAAATTTATGATGATCTAAGGTACCATCTATTTCATTGGATAGAAGGGCACTAGGACAACATTTTTGGTTTTCAAGACAATTTCCCTAAAGTTGATGAATTAAAACAAATACATACATGATTTTGGTACAATCTCACTGTTGTTCGGGAATTGAACAATTTCCACTTCATCCCTTAAAGAAATGAATTTGAAATTGTTATTCGTGATGTGTTAGTAGATGATGTGATTGAATGATGGGTCATTCCATCTGTTTCAATCAAAAGGATAGAAAAAGTTATAATTTCATATTATGGTTAAATTAATCATATATGGTTCCAAAAATTAACTTATACTTCATATATCATACCGCATAATAAAATAAAACTAGTTTCTACTAACCAGGGACTTCATGTAGGCCAATGGTAGGCGATAAAGGCCAGCCACACTTCAGTTGTGGGTTCGATTTCCACAGCCTTGTCCGACGTGACGGGTTGAGACCCATCTTGCAAGTTGTACCTTTTTCTAAAACTACATTACAATAACATTTCTGCAATAATATCGAAAAAATTCATAGCCTTAAACAATACAATCTGATGTCTGACATAACCCTTTCCAGTCATTAGGATTATCCAAAATACTATTGTCCAATCTCATATTATAGAGAAAATGTTTACCAAAGAGTTCATATAAAAAAAATTTTAATACCATCGTTGATCCCCATATATCATAAGATATGTCTTATTTGTCACATTCCAAACCGTTGGAGGCCTTAATAATGAATTCTATTGAAAAAAATGAATACCCATTGAACCTTAGTGAAAACATGAATGCAGTTAAAATTTAACACTTTCCACATACCAAAATCCTCAAAATTATATATACTCAAACCATGATATCACTTAGTCCTTTTATCAATCACGAGCTCATGAATACAATCAAACATCTCATTATCTTCTTATCCCTTCATTATGCGCATATCATCTACTTTCCAAAAATATCTGAATAACCATCCATGGTTACCAGTACCATTCAACACATAGTTTCAAATAATTTATGAAAAAAATAGTGTAATAATCCTTAGATGATTCTTTATTCCATAGTACCATTCATTATTCTTTATAAACATACAATAATTCCACTAACATCTTAAACCACTAACTGAGCATCATCATTTCTTTCATCTCATATTTCATTTTTAGTCTCTTCATCATCATCCACATAAATAATACTCATATGACCATTCTGATTCTCTTCATGAGATTTTCCCTTAGGGAATTAGTTTGAATAATGACCATACATTCCACATTTAAAACATCTAATCATTATTGATGTCGTAGAAATACCATTATCCTTGTCCATGGTGTTAACTGAACCTTTTCCTTTGCACTTACCGGCTTTGTGTCCTTCTCTTCGACACCAAAAGCATCTTCCAGTTCTTTTGAAGCAATCTCCTTGATGCCTCTTCCCACATGATTTACATTAGGTAAATTGAACTTTATTTTCTCTATGATCATCATGAAACTCCATATTTCTCTTATTATCTGAGTCGGGAAACTTACCAAATTTGATATTATTGATCATATTATGAGATTGCTGATTAGGAATAATAATGATTTTTAGACTTCCAAATCCCATTTCATTTGGTTTCTCATGAAGAATGTCATTCCAGTGTCCGTCATATACTCCATTATCATGAATCTTACTGTTTCCAGCCATTTTCTAAAACCCAAAAAGAATACTGTGAGAGGAAAAAATCATGCTAGGAAAAACAACATAGTAAAGGGGGAGTACCCTCAATATCTATCATCTTAGGTTAAATTATTAGATCTTTACTATAATTCTAAGACTATAAACTATACTTATACTTAACCTTAGATACATCCCTAGACATACCTTATAAATTTATCTAGGGATCTCACTAAAGTGCTCGCATCCTAGTTTCCAAAGATTGACTAAACCTTTCCTCTGATACCAACTGCAGAGACCCAAATCTTGACGTACACAGACATTACATTACTTTTTCGGAATACTTAATACATAAAAAAACAGACACACAAGGATCCTAATAGTTTAGTGTCTTTTGAAACATGTAATATAAACTTCTAATCATTTTGAAAGATCTTCAACAACTCTCATAACGATCTTCCACTTTTTGTTTCCATACCTAAAACAATTATTTATTTACCGAGGAAAATAAAACATAAAAAGGGTGAGCTCAAATGCTCAGTAAGGGAAACCATAGAGAACATAAAACAATCAAAAAAAATTTGAAAGAAAAAACTTGAACATGAAATTTAAACTTCAAAATCTTGAGCAAAGTCATAAATCGTGGAAGTACGTAAGGAATATATCATAATGGAACATCAACCATGATAAAATATAATGTTAATAAAACATGTAATAGTGGAAACCATTCAGCACATGTTATGATTTCCATAGTAGCCAAGGCATTTCTACCAAGACCATCTTGGTGGACAAAGTCCCTTTCTAAATCGAGTTCACTCCTCATTTCAGTCCTGTAAAACTGAACTAGATTAACATACCGTTCCAGCCATTTCTATCTCATGAGATATAAATCTTTATACAATGCATTGGAGGGAGATATAGGTCCCACCCATCTCATAATGAAATCATTCTTACTTGTTCCATATAATAAACATACATCATTCATAATAACCCAATAAATTAAATGGGATTCATAAACATCATCCCATCATCACATAATCCATATAAAAGAAATGGATATCATTTCAAAATATGAAACGTGAAACCATGTAAATCATAGACACATTATACTTGAAATATACACATATGATATTATGTCATCTTAGATGAAAAATGTTTTTGATAAAAAACATGAAAAGAATTCTTGAGGAAAATATCTTTTCATCTTCAAAATCATTTTATTTTAAAAAAATGTCATGAAATTATAAATGAAAAGGATTCTGTTGAAAATAGTCATGCAATATTTTTTAGGAAGCTTCATGAAAATAAGGCCTTATAAAACCGTAAAAAACCTTTCATGCCGTATACCTTAAAAAAATATTATTCTCGTACTTTTGTCGGAAATGTCAAAAAGTACCTTGTAGGGTAAATAAAAGAAATATTCCTTCCATACCATGGGGTAAAAGTCAAAATGGGTAAAAAGAACATTAAAAATACGTGAAAACACATTTATAAAACATGGACATGGATGATAGCAATGACCCTAGTAAAAACATATGAATAAGTAATCTTTGATAAAAATGAGATTTGAAAAATTATCCCTTACCTTAGGTCCGATATGCTTCATATGGATCCAAAACTCTTGTATAATGATTTAAATAATGTCATTGAATTATTACATAATCATATTAATTTTTATTATATCATATATGTTTCACTTATGACTTTATATTACCCGTTTGTTTGTAAATTCCATGTAAGAGCAGCGTTTTGGGTAAAATCATTTCATTTATCGTATGTGTTTCGACTTGTCGTTCTTGATATTGTTACATATATCCTGATTTACATAATTCTAGAATGTAAAAAATGATTTATATATAATATAAATTCATCATATACATATATATTATAGATCGATAAAAGGAATGAAATACATCGTTTGTGGAGACGGTAGGCTGTACGTACGCACGAATGCTGTTTTCGTTTCCTTATTGAATTGAATGGAATTAAGTATATGACGTACTTATATATATATATATACATAAATCCAGTAGCATTATTATGTCATATATTTCATTATTACTTATTATACATACTTTATAATCATTCTTTAATTGTTAACATGGAAAATAAATCTTATCGCGTCGCGGAGACAGTAATCCGTACGTACGCATGAGCGATGATATCGTTCCCATGGAATTGTATTGGAGTGTATGTATAATATTTCATAATCAAAATAACCTTACAATAATCATATATAGTCATTTCCTACACCATTATACCCATCCAAGTAAGGTGGTGGTGGAAAATAGATTACACCACGACGTGGAGACGGTATTCCGTACGTACGCACGCATGGTGATTTCGTTTTCCGTAGGATGGATAGATGGTGAAATAGGTTTTTTTCATACATATAAAAACATATAAGTATATGAGAGATACTTATTTTATTACTTCATAATTAAACAACTAATGACGAATAAGTACAAGAAGAAATAAAGTTGAAAGAATCGGTAACAGACATTACCTCTTCTTTAAAGCGCCTTTTTGAGAACTCCTCTTAGGGCACTAAAATTGGTCTTTGAAGAAGACCAGGACCACTAGGATGTTTCTAGGGAAGTGTAGAAGAGAATTATTTAGATTTTTTCCAAGCTTGAAGGCAAAAATTGGTGTGTGGAAGAGAGGGAGGAGGTTTCCGTTTATAAGGGAGGAGAGGGGCACCTTTGGAAAAACTAAAAATATTTGTTTATTATAAAGTAATATTCGGTTTTTAATAGCTCAAAATTGATTTATTTCTAAGATAATGTTTGGATTGGTCTAAATCCTCTCATACAATAGAATTTAGACAAGTTTAGGGTTCTATTATAACCTTATCATTTAGATTTAACTTTAGGTTTGATAATTTATCTTTTACCGCGTCTTCTTGATTTCTTACACTATAAGGTCATTTAACTTTCTATAACAAGACAAACGAACCCCAAGTTGTTTATTTTTAATATATATAACCTTATATATGTCATTTGGCCTAACCTTATATTTTTAGGAATAAAATAACAGTTCATAATATAATATTTGTTTTAAAAACTATTTTATGTCGATTTTGACAATATTTGGTAATTGATTTTTTGTGAAAATCATAACAGAAATATTAGTTCGAAAAAAGTTAACTAAATCAATAATAAAATGTCATATTAAAATTTAAAATAATTTTAATTCATTAAAAGTCTCAAATTACATTTATTTGAGAATTTATAACATCAATTATTTCAATATTTCATTAATAATATAATTACCGCATCATCATTGTGTCATAAATAAATTAAATTATATAAAGTCTAAAAATAATAACTAAAATAAAATTATGTAGGAAAATTTTTTATCTTTATAAATAATATTTATAGTCGAATTTATCTTATGTATAACCCTATATTAAATATTATTTACTTATTAAATTTTGATTTTAACTATTTTAACCCTTCTTTAAATAAATTAATATTAAATGTCCTAATCTAATCCATGTGGGCCTAAATGGTCATATTTTATTCCTAAGGTTGTTTCTATTCGAATAAAACTTATCCGATAGAACTAGGACATGTGTTAGAGAAATAATAATATCACTTTTACCCTTAATTACCCTATTTACTTTTAACCGCTGTAAAAAAAATAAAAAGTTTCTATTTGACAAAAAATATTTTCATTTAATTGAACAAATTTTACATACTGACATCAACTATGTCTCTCGGATTTTTGAAATTCCATTCAAAAAAGTGGTAAAATTATGTGTTATGTAAATTTGCAAATTCTCCTAAGAGGTGGGTAAAAGACGGTTAAAAGTTCAATAAAATTTTTATATATCTAAAATTATTATAAAATGACTCCAATGAATTTCATTAAACATATATAGGTATTATATATCGATTTTAACCTAAAATAAATTTAAATAAAATAAATAATTATTTAAATAAAAAAGTCGGTTTTTAAATAGTAACCCAGTGTTTTCACTATTCATTAAAAATGGAAAGCATTCAGAAAATACCAAAATTTCACCCTTGGCTAATTTCGATATTATGAATCAAAAAATGAAGTCCATTCTGAAAGATTAAATTTACAAAATTTCAAAAAGTTGTTATTATTATTCATAACGGCTAGTTTAAATAATATTTTAGTAGCATATCGTTGTTTAGTGAAACTCAGTATTGCGTACAACACACGCTATTGAGGAAGGTCATGATTGCGTGTAATGCAAGACAAGTTAGGGTTTCATGTTGTGCAAGACTCCATTGTTGTTTCATTATAACAGAATCCAACCATTTTTCATGATACAGTGTGACATAGAGCACAAGATAATCTTGTTGTTGCATAAAACACTTGACATCCAATAAATTAATAAAAATACTTATCATAAAATATCGGGTTGATACATCTTCCACAACATACCATAAAAAGACTCATATGATTCCACATGAAAACTAGAATGGAAGATATTGTTATATATGAACTACTCCAATGATGTTTTTGATCCCAAAATTGTTAGATATCAATTTAACAAGATCTCAATATATCATTTAGAGTTTTAATAGTATATTTAGATTGAATTTTTCTTTGATGATGATAAAAAATAGTAAAACTCAGTTCTATCTCTAATACATTTCGATGATGTTTCTATAAACTCAAGGTAAACATAAGATTATAGTATGATACAACATAGATTCATACATCATGTTCCCCCACAAATTAACACACACATATATATATCTTCTAGAGTTGTTCGGGCCTAATATATTCATTGATGGAAATAAAATGTGTTGAATATTAATGGAATTAAATTACAAAAAAATTGAGTATTTTCTTTAGATGTCTTGTGTAGTACTATGATGTAATCCAAGGTGATATTTTCCCATTTCCAAACTATTATTCAAAATGGGTACATCATCTCCATTAACTTCTAGTATTCCTGAATAACATGGTCACATACCAAACACTGGGATATCTGCTATTAAATTTACTTATTTGTGTTATCCCAATATATTCTTTACATTATATATCTATTTGTATTTATTCTCCTATATAAATATAGAAGTGTGAGATATTTCTAATACCAAAATATTCATTTTAATTTCTATTTTTAATGGGATAAATATCCTTCTTCAATAATGTATAAGTCTATCTATATCATTTTTTTACTCCGGAATACTAGTTACATATTTCTACATCTCAATATCATCCTTATAGACCTCCTTTACCTTTATATGGATATAAAGATAATCATTACTTTGGTAAATATATTATTTATCCCCCTCCATCATCACTTCACAATTCAACCTTTAAAAAAAATTGAGTGTTAGTTATTTTTAAATCATCATATTACATAAGGTAGAATGATCTTTCCAGCTGATAGCATCAAACAACATATTTTACTTCCCTGGGAGGTAATGTGTTGAGAAATCGTAGTCATGGATTTGTACTAACCATCTTATTTGGATTGTTTTCAACTCATTATTATGAACATATTTTAAATGGTCTTTGGATCAATATATATGTCACGCATCTCACCACATAAATAATTATAAAAAACAATCAATGAAAATTTCACTATTTATGGCTCTAAATCACATGTCAATAAATTTGTATCATGTGTCTTTAATTATCATTAGTAACAATAAATTACATTATCATTATTTACTAAGAGGCATCTCCATCCCTTATTCAAATAATCAATGTATATTACCAAACATCCCCACTATAGTATAATATAATTACAAGTGTGGTGACCAATTTATTCATTAGTTAATTGATTATTTCCTACACATTTCTCAATAAAATGTAATTTTAATCCATTCCATTTTATAATGATCAATTGATATGTTTTTTTTATAAATTTCTCACAATGAGTTGGAAATATCTGACTAATATATGAAAAACAATGAATCTAATTTACATTGGTTAGAATGATGTAATGTTTGATAACTTATATCATTCAATGATTTTTAAATATGTCCTAAATTGTGATTACAAGACCCATTAATTATACTTTCCATAGAAAAAAACAGATAATTATTAAATATGAGCTACAATTTCACCTTTCCCAAGGACTTAAAAAAACCCACAAATGATCTTTACAGTTTTATTTCATCATAGAAAAAAATGAGAATATAATCTTTAAATACAAACATAAATTGACTCATGTAATCCAATGTAACATTATCTCTAATACATGAGAATATAATAGGTGCATTTGAATGTATGGATTAAATCATTATTAATTCATTTTACCTATATGGTGTAAATGAGTATGTTTTGTGAATATACTCTCTTTAAAATTATAATTGATGATATCCATATCATATGATAATTTTTTCTAAGTATTATTCCCCTTTGATTTATTCGAAGAAGTCAATGATATTGGGTGGATGATACTTGTTCTTGTTCATTATTTTAATAATTTCATGATTATAATTGCATAAACAAATATATTTATCATTTTTATTATTAAATATGACTAATGTAACCTATCATTCAAAACTTGTGTGTAAAACCACTTATAAATAATTTCCCTAAGTTTCATTATAAATTATTCCATCTCAATAGGGGCCATTCTATATAGACTCCAAGATATAAGTGCAAAAAATGGAATGAATTAAATTAAACAAACATGTTGTTTTATGGGGGGGAAAGGAAGTTTCATTGGTAAAATATCATCATTGATGCATAAAATTGACACATCTCCAATATTTAATTAATATATAATCATTCGAGACAAGAGTCCCTGAATATGAGGTATCATGAACCATATATTATAATTTTATTCCCAGTGGAGTTCACAATCATCCTTTCATTGATATCTACTTGTGGGATGATTAGGGATATAAAATATTATTTTCTTATCCTAAAAATAGATATGATATCTATATTGGGAGATATAATCTATGTTCAATGTCTAATTGAATTCAACCAAGGGTAGAACAATTAGATCTATAAGAAGTACCTTCCCATAAACATTGATTGTAGAATTGTTTCATACATTGGATGAAATAAATACGCCACTATGTGCTTTAATTTTTAATTTATTATCAAATTATTGTATTCAGGAATACAAATTAATAGAAACCATTCATGATATGATAAAATGAGTAAAACTATAATCAAATAATTGATTACTTTTTTATAGAATAAATGTACCGTTCACCATTTCATTATCATGATCCCCATCAACAAAAATTATTATAATCACTCATCCTTATTCCCTTAAATTTAGAATATGGTTCTTATTATTATCTCTGTTATCTCATATAATTTGTTATTGTTGTAGATAATACAGAAAATAAATTCTTTTGAAGAATTGGAGTGTGGGAGGTGAATTAGTTTTGGAATTATTATTCTTTATTTATTATAAAACATTCATGATCCCTATTTGATATTCATGAGCATGAAGGTTAATTATTCGACACATAATAAATTATCATGTTACTTTTTCAATATCTCATGGGTTATTTTAAAACATATTTATCACATATTAGGTTGTAATTGTTTTCCGATATGATATTTATATTTTATGTCTCCTTAAAACCCCATTTTCCAATTTATTTTCCCCATAATAATGTGAATCCCATATTTCAATCTCCAACTTAGGATCACATAGATTTTTGAATAGAACAGATTCAGTTATGGATAATTCTTTTTTAAGGCCATGTTTTATTAAATAAAATTATCAATCGACAAATATATACCACATTGTAATAAAAAAGACGAATAACATATAAGTCTCTTGAAGTTAGCCTCATGTGTTCCCAAGGATTCATCCATGTTTTTAAACTCTAGGAATTATTGATATATTTATAATTTTAGCTACCTATTAAAATATTTCATGAATTTTTTTCTTGAATTATTGCCCTCTCATAGAGTCAACACTTTCCTTTTGTATGGTATTCTTAATGAGGTAACAACATAGGTCATCATAATTATAAAAAATGATAGTAAAACATAACATAATTTTCATGGTATGACAAATAGATAACAAAAAATATTTTCTATACTGCATTAATCTATTTCATATATTGGAGTGGGATGTAATAACCACTAATATATATTCGATGTTGTCTCATAACGGACTCAAAAAATGATTCACCTACATTTTTTTGAAGAATAACCTAGTTCACATTATTAATCATAATATTTGAATGTGGATGATAATTTCAATGAGTTTTTGCACCCATGGTCCCATACCATTTGGATGGAGGCATTCCCAAAATATTCTTATACCCCATTATTAACATGTTTCCTACAAATTGTATCCATTTTCTAAAAAACTAAATGTTATAGATGAGAATACATATAGAGATAAAGCAATGATCATGTAATAAAAAATTATGTAATGTAGTGTATACTATTTTAAAAACCATGACCCTTGTAACACCGATAGAGTTATTTAATTTATCATATTATAATAGATAAAAGTGTCAAATAAAAAATGACCAATCACTATAGAATCCTTGGAAAATAGATTACATAATTGAACGTTGCATTTTAATTCAAAAAAAATAAAATACAGAAAATAAAATATGAAATTATTCTCGTATAATGACCCAAAATAACTATCCTAACAAACATATTGGTATCATGGGAAAATAATACGTATGAAATGGGTGAGCTCAGATGCTCAGTAAGGGTAAATAATAGAGAATAATGTATCATAATTATGCATAAACGTTTAAGAAAATTTCTATAACTAGAAAAAATTACTTATAAACATAATATTGAGCATAATATAGATATAAGAAATAAAATAATTACATACAAAAATCAATTAGGAAATATACTAGTTGAATAATAAAACGTAACATAAATGAATAATTTCATAATGAGGGAATGAAAAATATCGGACATCATAAACGTAGAGTCATGGATTCGTCTAAGAAACCATACATAAATGGGTAAAAACAAGAACGAATGTGTCTCATGAGACCTAATGTTGCATCAAGTTGATATTGATATCTCCTCCAATCACTTTAGAAGTCCAATTCATTTCTCATATGAAAGGGGTGATAAAACATAATAAACATAAATATTTGAATAAAAACTTCCATACGAAATGTTAATACATAAACAATAAACCATGAATAGTATCAAAATAGAACATCCATAGTTAAACAAAATAATTAATAATTATTCAAAATATTTTAAATGATATCATAAGATATCAACCTCATTCAAGCATATGATCCAACTAAGGATGTTCACAAAATTGGATTTGTTATTATATTATTCTCATAAAATCTATTGGATGAATATAAACAATATTTTATTGAATATATACCATATTTAGTTAATTACTATAATTCAGTAATTTTAATTGTTTTAATTTATTAAGATTACACACCTTCGAGAGAAAAAACTAAAAATAATTCATTTAAATTTATTTGGTTTATATTTTCATTTCTAATCTATTTGTGACCTATGAATTTAGGTGATATTTTTGTAAACCATATATTTTCATAAGTTAGTTAATACCATTCAGGACAACTAATATAATGTCTAGGATATAACATGTTATATTAAATAATAATATTTTAATAACATTGTGTTGTCTGGTAAAACACCTTCTTGAATAAGTTCCCAATGAAAGATGTACTTGTATTTAAGAAAAGATAACTCAAAGTTTCATTTATTACAATGTATTAAATATTCTAAATTAATTTCAGAATTAAAATACTAAAAATACCTAGGATGCTACATTCTCTCTATCTTAATTGTATTGTACCCTCACAATTTAAACATCTCCTTGGTAATCAATAGATTGATATTTGAAAATAAAATTTCAGAACAACCCACATTATAAAAAGGGTTAATGACACATATTCTTAATAACTAGGAAATGGAAAGTTTTAGGTCATCACAAAACTAGGTTTTTGAATATGAGAACATTAGTTGAATGTGGATATACGTACATAAGGGGAAATGAAAAATATTTGTAGGATGTGATTATGTTCATCAATTCCAAACAAGGGAATGGTTAATACATAATTGAAGACCTAAAATCCAAAAATCTATAATGTATTTAAATACCGTTTTTTAAACCCAAAAACAATAAAATTTATATTCTTTTTATATATTTGATTAATTTATTCACTCTATTAAAATGTAAGGGAATATACTTACTTGATACATTTTTTTAAACATAATAATATTCTTTTGTTGTCTTTAACTATTTTTACTTTATTTCTTGAAAAATATTACATCATAGTGTAAAGTAATACGTTACCCAATAATGAATTTTCCAAAGATCAACATAAACCATTTCATTGATGGTTAACTTCTCTAAAATTAAATTATCATTAATATTTCCACAACATGAAGCAGTTATTATTTGTGACATTCCAAACATGTGAATAACATCAGCATATATTCCCTTGAAATATAAACCTTTATTGAAAATTTCATGATTCCTCATTCCTTAAATGGAAGATATATTATTGGGTGTACTCCCTAAATACAAAAAATTGGTAAAATCCATTAATTATGGCATAAATTACAATTTTTAAAAACCATTAATCAGTTCTAAGCTAGTTAGTACAATCCAATTTTCTTTATCCAAATAAATAATCACATTATTCAGACAACATTATCTCAATATCAGTAAAATATTAAGGGTTATCTTTCACGCAACTATATGTTTTCCAAGAAGATTAAGTTGAAACTAAATAACTTTTCATTGTTTTCAGTATTATTCAAAATCCCATCTAAATTATTTAATGAAACAAAAGTATAGTACAATCCTTGTATATTAAGAAATTATTATATCAATTATATCAATAGTAAAATACTCATTTAAGATAATTCTTGAATACAAACAAAATAACATTAATCAATCCTCTTAATTCGTGGTAATAGCATAATATTTACAATGATCCATTATCCCATTTTGGGGTATACTCTTTTGACACATGAGACATTAATTTTCATAGTGTACAATCTCCTTTCAGCTGAAGCAATATACATTATATCATTTTCTTATCCTTATAATCCCATTCACGGTGGACGTTCACTCCACACTTGAAGAACACTCCCATTCCTTCTAAGAAAGTAATAGTGTGATTATTACCACAATTATTACATGTGTAATGTTTTTTAAGTTATTTTCCTTATCCAAATTTGACCTAGTTTTCCGCTTATTTTAGTACTTACCTATGAATCCCTAATACATAGAGTACTTATTATCAGCCCCATTATCACATGATATTATGTCATCATATGATGATAATTCAAGGAAGATTATTTATCGTACAATATTTTGTTATGGGTATGTAAGATATTATACTTCTTACTATTTGGATCACATGCATCAGTGAGGTTCAAATTCCTTCTACTAGGGACTTTTTCTAAATAACGAAATACACTATGTTAGATCATATAATAATGTATAATAAAAATTAGAAAAATATTGAACATAAATTGAATAATTTGGGTGTATCTAGTTATATATTCCTAAGCATGGTTTATTTTATAACATATATTTTTAAAACACGTCACAATGGATTGTAAAGAAAATGTGAATTTTCAAATGAATATCCCATAAGAGTATGAATCATAGAATATAGTAAGGATTATTTCCATGTACTATGTTGTGCCAAGTCATGCCTAACAAACATTTTCGATGTTGTTACTCCTTGATACTTCTATTTCAGAACCACGTCCAATGGCAGTATCTAGACATGTATGTATTTCTTGGAAAACCCACATAATATCTACCTTTTAATATTAATAGAATGTTCTTCCATTCTTATCCTAAATGTATATCATAGGGTTATATTCCCAAATCGTTGTTTTGTAAATATAGTTACAAGACTTTTTCTAAACATGATTTAGTTCTTACTACAACAACACTAATCCCAGTAGCCCAAAGCTACTGCCTAATTTAATTTCATTGTGATCAATATAAGTGTTGAATCCCAAATGAATGATCAGTTTAATGTCTTGGAAAATATATTAAATACCTGAACCTTACATTATAATACAAAACATTAAATATAAAAAAGAAAAACCTCCATTATTCTTCGAGATTAACCATTTATATCAGTCATAATAAACATCATGTAATATTGTGATAATAAAACCAAATAAATGGGTGAGATCAGATTCTCATTAATTTATATTATATATCTAAATATATTATAAATAAGGAAAAACTATTAATTCGAGGTGTAAACTGAAACACGTTACTTTTTAAAATAATATTTAGAATAAGATGGGATGAATTAATAAAATAAGTCTATATAAGAATTAAAATGGATGTTTTAATAGTTGAATAATCACATTTAAATTCAACAATTAATCTCATTATGAGGGAATGCATAATCCAGGACATTATAAACATACAATCATTTCCTCAGCTAAGACACCATACATACACGTGGAACAACCCAAAATAGTTTATCTCATGTGACCAACAGATGCATCAAGGGGATATAGAGGGCCCCACCGAACACATAATAAGTCTAATTAATTATTAACATGAATTTTATGATGAAACATAATCAACATAATATTTCGTATTAAAAGTAGCATACAAAATGGTGATACATTAACCATAAACAATGAATAGTATCAAAATATAATATCTATAGTCAAACCAAATCCTAAAACATTTATTGATATACAGAAAATTATATAATAAGAGATCAATCACATTCATTTATATAATCTCAAAAAGGATTTGGAAATATATGTAAATACTCTAATTAAATAATTAATTTT
Source organism: Viscum album (assembly GCA_963277665.1). Classification (NCBI taxonomy): domain Eukaryota; kingdom Viridiplantae; phylum Streptophyta; class Magnoliopsida; order Santalales; family Viscaceae; genus Viscum; species Viscum album. The sequence continues at coordinate 1,133,705,517 of OY728123.1, read as the reverse complement.
TTTTGAGATAAATACCCATTTTTTATATTAAAATCAATTATTCAAACTACAGTAAATTATGCAAAAAAATATCCCATTTCATATAAAATCATAAGATTTTAATGGATTCAAAATAATGTCAATGGGTCACAATTTCATAAAAAGTGGTGCATGCAACATAAGATATAAAAAACATATCATTCATTGAAAAATCCATACAGTAACTCATTTTGAAAATGAAAAAAAGTGTCCATTCGAAAATTTTTAGAAAATATACAGCCATTGAAAAAATGACATTAAAATTTTTTAGAATAATAATAAGAATATTGTAAAATATGTTTTTATGAAACATGGACATCGATGATAAATATTTCCCTTAAAATACCTACATATAAATTATACTAGATAATAATTATATTGAAAAATTAACCCTTACCTCGTACTTTCCTTTATTTTAGGGTGTGTTAACCTCCTATATAATATTTAAATCATGACATTAAATTATGATATAACTATATTGATTATTTATTATATCATATATTATTCACCTGTTCCATTTTTTAATAAAATTTCCTTATAAGCATTGTTTTGAGTGTTAAATGATTCATTTTTATATGAATGTTTTGTCATGTAAGTCATATTTCTTATGCATTGGATTTATTTTATTTATAAAAAGAATGGAATTAATTTTAGAAATATTATATATATTAATTATGAAAAATTTTATAATCATTCTTAAATGGTTATCATGGAGGATGAATCTCATCGCTTTGTAGAGCTGCTTGGTCGTACATACGCACTGTTGATGGTATCGTCATGTAATGATAATGGGGTAAGGAATTTGATGGTTTATAAATTATTAAAAATAAATATCATTTCGTATTAATAAATTATATCATTTATATTCATTATTATACCCATCCAAAACATATTTGTATGTGAAAAAAATTACACCACAATGTGGATATGGAAACACCTACGTATGCTGACAAGTTGATATTGTGTTTTCTAAGATGGGAAAAAGGAGGTATATGCGTTTAAAAAAATCATAATGACCTACAGAAATATACATGATATTTTATTTAGTACTATAGTATTGAAACCACATTGTAATAGGATTTATAACAATAAAATAACTTGAATGAGTGGGTAAAATAACCATCCCTTATTTATGGGACTTCTTTTGGATATTCCCTTAAGGATACTAGGTTTTGTAATTTTAGAAGACAATGACCTCCAAAAATTAACTAATAATGATTTTATGATAAATATTAGTGTTTTGGAATAGATATAAGGCTCAATGTGGTGTGAGGATGTGCGGGAGAAGGTTCCCTTTCATAAGAGAGGGGAAGGGAACTTTAGGGAACTCTCAAAATATTAAATTAATATAAATTAATATTCAATAAATAATATCTCAAATGTGAGTTATGTATAAGATAAGATTATTATGGGTATAAATCCTCCCAAAAAATTATTTTTATATAGGATTATGTCATATTATATACCTTATCTTTTGGCTTTAAAACATAGTTAAACGATTAACTCTTTCAGATACAACATGGATTTTTACACATTATGGTTAATATATTTACTTTTAAATAAAAAATATCCCTAAATGGATCATTCTTGATACATTTAACTATATTATAGCAATTTTCAGAATTTATATTTTTATTAATTTTCTACTATTTAATAAAATATTTTTTATTTTAAAGTATCATTTATATAAATTTCAAAAATATTCATTATTTGTCTTTCTAAAAATATCATAAAAACATGAAAACTTGGAAACAACACAACTATTAAATAACTAAAATGTCTAAGGTATCTAAGACATTTTTTTCTCTTTAATTATGTTAAATTATTTTATGTTATTATTTTTAATATGATTTTTTTTATTTTTAATTAACAAATAAATATATGCATAAATATTATGAAATCCTTGAATTACATTATTTATTATCTAAAAATTAATTATAACTTATCATGATGATGAAAATTTTATTATATTTCAAATGAAAAATTATATTATAATTTATCCTTTGGGTTAACATGTATTAAAAATTTATTCTTTATTAAAAACACTAGTATGATATTTTTAACATATCATTAAATAAAATATAATAAATGTCATGTTCATACCAAGAGGCCTAAAAAGCAAAGAAGTTTTTACCAGGATTTATATTGGTTGATACCCATGTATCCAGTTAAATTTTGAAAAGTGTTAAAAAATTTAATAATATTATAATATTATATATACCTTTAATGACATTATTTTCCATTAACCGTAGTAATTAAACATTTAATGATGTTACAAATCAAAAATCCAAAAATTAAGTCAAACATATTAGAATGTAAATAACATAAATAATAAAAAAATTATTTTCATTTTTAAAAATTCAGAACACATAAGTATCTAAATTTAATTTCAAATTAATCTCATTAAAAGAATGAGATAAATAGTTTTTAAAGTAAAAATATTGAAACGATTTATTTGTTTTCATATTTAAATTCAATTTGAAATTTTTTTTAATATCATATATTAGATTAAATAATAAATAATTTATTTAATTATAATTTAAAACCAATAAAAAATATTCTAAAACTATAAATTATTTCTATGAAAAAAAGTTGTTTTAATTTAAAAATTATTTCTTTTCATTATTCATCAAAACAAGAAACTTATCAGAAAAATATAATTAAATGAATTAATGTAAAATTTTATATATTGATTGAAAATAATTATATTATTATCTCATATAGAATATTTAAAATTTCAAATAGTGGATTAAATATAGGTTATCCATTCAAATGAGGTAAAAATGCCTTTAAGAGAATATTGGTTTATATGCATAAAATTTTGATTTTTCTTATCTTAGGCTTATAAAATATATCAGATGAAGATAAAAAAATATTTTATTGAATATATGCCATATATATTTTAATAAAATCATTCACTAATTCTAATTAGTTTAATTTATTTTGAAAAAATCACCATTGGGAGCATAAAAGAAACATATTTTTATTACATTCAATTACATTATATTTTCATTTCTAAAATATTTATGACCCAAAAATTCATCTTATATTTTTTAGACCTTGTATTTTTATGATTTACATAATATTAGTCATAACTACATATATAATTCTTATATTGAATATTATTATTTTAAATAATACAATTATAATAATACGGCTTTTTTCGATAAAACATGGTCTTGAACAATCGAGGAGAGAAATTGTATCTTGTGTATAATTAAATAAAACTCAGTTTTGTGTGCATTAATAGCTATAGAATTAATAAATTAATTTAAAAAGAAAAATATTATAAATTCTTAGTTTGCTAAAAATATAATATATGAATCACTATGTTTCAATACTAATTTTCCTTGGTACATTTCTTATGTGTCTCTATAACCTAAAATGATTTCATCATATGATTGCATCATTAATAATAATTTGAAGAGAGTATGTGAATCGCCAAAGAATATCACCTAATATTTTCAAATGAGTTTTTAGTTACACCCACATTGTGTTCATCAATGTGTATATCATGTTAATATACAAAAATACTTTTAAATTGTTATTAACGATAGGTGCATCTATAGTTGAGATCATATCATCATGTTTATATAAACATTGGTATTTCAATACATGGAAATAAAAAACACTTATTATTTAATTTTTTTTGTAATATATTATAAATTAAAATATATCTAGGTTTATCAAAATTATTTTCAACAAATAAACCCACAAAATAACCAAAACAGAATCTTATAACAAATTTAATGATCCAGGATAAATAATATATGAAAATTAGAAAAAAAACCCACCTAAAAAAATACATCATACAAATACATTCATAATCATATAACCCAACGGGTTTTTATATTTTATGATTACATATATAAAATAAGGTTTTACATAATATATTAAACATTTCACAAAACATATCTATATAAGACATATTTCTATACATCTTTATGTACATAATTTATCAGGGAAATTTGAAATAATAGGAGGTGTTGGATCCAATACATTATATTGCAGTTAATATTGATGTTTCATAACTATTTTGATAAATATAATTTGAGATAATATTTTCATGGGAGATATATCTTATTAAAATTTCATTAAATCATATGTGATAATCTTTTTGTCTTGAGATCATGGAGTTAAAAAGGATGATCTTCTAAGAACAAAAAAATATCATCTCGTGGAATCATAACCAATGATTATGGCATAAACATAGAAATGGGAAAGTCATAAATTTTTTGATAAATATTAGTTGAACCATTCATATAAAAAAATATGTGAAGTAATCTAAATATCAATCATGCACAAAAAAAATTTGAACTACATTAAATAATACTCATTTCTAGACACAACAAGTTCATCTCATGAGATATAAATCTTTTACCAATGCATTGTCATTTGTTATAAAACTATAATAATCACAAAATTATGTACCATAATTTTGTATCCTACATGAAAATAATCAATCAACATATCAAGACAATATATTCAAAATAATATTTTGTTTCTTATAATTTCCATATGAAATGAAAGGAGATGAAATTATTGTTTGAAAAATTTTGTAATAAATTAAAACATCAAACATGATTATAGTATAATTTAAAGGATTATTATCAGAAATAGTTTATAAAATATTGTTCAATTGGATATATATAGTAAAATGGAATTAATATCATGAAAATATTTTCCTTATGGATTCTTCATCATTGTGTTAAAAAATAAATTTTTAAGTCAGTTAATTAATCCATTTGAAAGGGGGTTAATAGAGGAAATTGAATATTTAAACATAATACGTTATATAATTAGGGAAGCTTTAAAAAATTAAATAATGAAAATAAATGTATTTTTGAAGATAAAAATAAACCTATGAAATTAAATTCATTTATTACATTAAAATATTATTATTTAATCCAAAATCATTAAAAATTCAAAGAAACGGATTATTAAAATAAATTAATAGTAAATAAAATTATGAAATGATCTAAAACCAATATGGATTTACAATTAATAATATTATAATAATATAATTAAAAATAAAAATAAAAATAAATGAAAAATATTCATTAGAGAGGATTAGAATTATTATTGACAACATATCAAATTTTAAATAAGGGAACTGATCGTAGAAGAAAATTCTAACAATAAAATGTAAATTTCCCATATTAATTTTAAAACATAGTATAAAATATGTTTATGGGAAAAATAAAAACATGAAAGGGCTTAGTCAATGGAATTAGTTTGTGACTCATGAAATGGAAACTGAGTAGTTGAAACCCAAACCACATGTCCCTACTTGCTTGTTTTATGAACCAAACATATTGAATAATAAAATTAAGTTTAATAAAAAAAATTATTTTGATCCTTTTTAATGTATGTTTTCTTTTTCTGGTCTCATTAGTATTATACGAAATTCCTTTATTTTATATTTGTCATTCGATGCCTAGGAGGGGTGTTCTGTCAATTCATTCAAAATTTAATTGGGTTGTTGAACAATGTAATTATAAAAATAAAATATTTTCATATATCTAAAATAGTTAAATTACATGAAATAAATTTCAAAAAATTTATCTATATTTTACATGATCATTATATGGATCTTTGAGTTATTATTCATAATGAAAAAAATATAAAATGTGTTTCTTTTGGAATCAAATATTGAATAGAAGGATGTTTATTAATATAGAATTAAAATATTAATAGTAGCATTTGAGAAACTAAAAAACTCTATATATATAAATATATTTTATATATTACAAGAAATTAATTGTTTATAACAATCCATGAAATTGTTTTTTTCTTTCACTCATGTCATCGGTTAAACTAAACCAAGCAAGGACATGATTGAAAAAATTTTATATGTTTGATTATGGAATGATTGGTTTATTTTTTTCAAAATTGAGGTATTATAACATCTTAAATTATTTACTATTTTTTAATTTTGTAGTTTTTAATTCTTTTCAATCATTAATGATTTAATAAATATAAAAACATTTTGTAGGTGATAGAATCTACCAAAACAGGAGAGTTTTACGCCAATTGAATAATTAATAGATGTTATTAATAGAGATAATGATACTTTTACAGAAGTTTATTGAATTTTTTTTAATTTCTATAATTAACTTTTAACAAGTTGATATAGAATAAGATATTGAATAATTATTAAATAAAAGAAAATACATTTATATATTAATCTAATATCCTATTGTTCTTGAGTCAATAAGTTTTTCAAAGAAAATTTCCATTTCAAACTGTTTTTAAAATCACACACTTTATCATAAGGAAAATTTTATTTTCCCAAAGGATTATTTTCTAATGGAAAATTTCCCATATCTAAGGAATCTTTATCCTTACATAAGTCTGCATTATTCATTTTATAGTTTATTTTAATATAACTCATTGTATTACAAAGGAAAAATTTGGTTATATATCTAAAATCTCAAAATACAATAAATTCATGGATATAGAGTATTTTTTTCAGGTTCTGAATTCTCTGAAATTTAGGTTCCTAATTGTCTTAAATTCAAGTTAGGGATTCTCTGAAATTTAGGTTGTAAATTCCTCATAATTTTAACTCTGAATTCCTCATAATTGTGACTCTGAATTCCTCATAATTAATACTCGAAATTCTTTGGAATTCACATTCTGAAATCTATTGAATTAGGATTCTGAAATCTATTGAATTCAGATTCTAAAATCTATTGAATTCGGATTCTGAATTCATTGTAAAACAATATCCGAATATTCATGTATTGTATACTCCAAATGTTTACATGGATAGATTTCGATTTCCATTTTCCACATTGACTTTGAAAAATATATGTGGTTACTCTTATTCATTTTTCTTACACTTGTTATGAAATGATGTCATACAATATATTTATAATTAACCGTTGATTGAGTGAAACTTGTATAGGTGCCTCCAAGATTCATGGAAAAGTAAAACTATTTGAGGAGGGAGCTGACTATTGGATCAGTTCTTATAAATACAGCCCATTTGATCGAGCTCAAAAACGATTCCATGACTCTATAGCTTTCTTACTACTAAAGTAATTTCTAGATAGAGAGACTCTCATTCTTTGTGTGGTTTAGATCATGTAGTTTAGATTTCATCGTGCGAATTTGATTGTTGTTGCGTACAATAAGGTTCTTTTGGGGGTAGGAAGATAGAGGTGCTGACTAACTTAATGTTCGGGGACTTATAGGGATAGGAAGATAGAGGTTCCGACTACATTAATGTTCAAGGGATTCTAGGGATAGCAAGAAAAATTCCAATATTCTTATCAAGGGCTTACCCTGGTGTGGGTAAGGCAGACTTTCTAGAAAGAATGAATTAAGGGTCCTTTATCCAAGGTTTTTTGATACCCTTCTCTTTGGTTTAAAAGATTTCACACTTATTACTTTTTTGGTTTCAATTTTATTTCTGCAGTATTTTGATAAGGGAAGAAAGTATAACCATCTTATTCTTTTGGGTACTTTTGTATACTCTGATATGTAAGATAATATATGCTTTAAGGTATAATCATTTCTTTGTAAATTTTTCTTTTGTTTCATTTCTTGAACCATATTTACGGAACATAGCAACATTTTTTAGTCGAACTAAATGTGGTATTGTGAATTTACATTGTTAAACATAGTTAAACATAGTTTTATTTAAGGTTAAAAACTGATGTTTTTAAACTTAAAATCCCCACCATCTTGTAATGAATCATCTACATCATTATTTTGATCCATGAATTGGTACCCAAATAGGTATCTAAAATACTTATATTCACATATATGTTCTCTTTCTCAAGTTTTCATTCTTCTAAATATTTCCTTGCTTAGGTATTTTTATCATTGTTTAGAAACCATGAATATTAATATGTTTTTGTAGAAAGATATTTTCTTATAGAATAGCAGGAATGAATGTTGGTTCGATTGAAATTTTTTAATCAACAAGACCACTTATATTTTATGGGATGGATTATGAGTATTAGAGAGATCACATGAAGACTTTTGTTATTAATACTATAGTGGACAACATTTTCATGATTACTAGAAATTACAAAATTCATGAAAAGGAAGTCCAAACCATCAACAACCAAGAAAAGACATAACATCAACTGAATTACAAGTTATGCAATACTTTTTCGTGTTCCATGACATGTAGTATATATAGTCATATTTCATATTGGGATGTAGAAAATTGTATCTCAATGAAATTTTAAGTTACAAAGTTTGGAACATCCAAAGTGATTAAGACAAGAAGAGCTATTCTTAGAGGGGAATATCATGGATTTATAATTATTTATGGAGAACTGGTAAGAAAGGTACAACAAAGGATTATGAAAATTCATAACAACTTTAAATATATGGGAGAAAATTTTCTACATGATGAAGCTCTTATGAACTAGATTATAGATATCATTCCTAATGAGTAGTAATCCAAAAGAACAACTATTGATGTGAATAAGAATGTATCTGAAATTACTCTTAAAGTGATTTTTGGAACTCTTCTCCAATATTAGTCAAGAATAAAAATATATTAGAATATAAATAAGAATAAGAATGGTAATATAAGTATAGAAATTACTACTACTAATGTGAAGACTCCTAAAAGGGATACAAGATCCAAGTCTAAGAAATTCACCTTTTTATATGAATCTATTGAAAGTGAAAATTATGAGGGTGATCTAGCTAATATTAGTGAAAGGATGAACAATATAGTTAGAAAAAAAATAATTTCATTATAGATATAAGAAGAAAGATATAAAAGATAAGAATGGCTCATAAGTCACTTGATATGAATGCAAATGAGTAGGGAAAATAAGGCCATATTGTCCAATGGTTAAGAAAAAAATAAAAAGGATAATAATTCTATGAGGAATAGAAAGAAGTATTAAAAGGATTAAGATACGAATTTTTTGAATGCCAATCACACTGAGAGTGCTAGTGGTGGTGACTCTCTTGTTGAGTTCACATAGTATGAATCTTTTGGTTAGAAGAATCATGGTTTACTAGCCAAACTACCCATTGAAAATCATTATCTAATGGCCATGGTAAAAAATTCCTAATCTGTAACTAATGTATCCTTGAGTTCAAATTATAATGATGATATATATTATGAATATTTAGATGATGAACCTTCCTCCAAAGAAGATAATACATTACCTTATTATGAAGATGTGTATAGGTTTTCTAAACTTCTTTAGAATGAAAATGATTCACTTAAGAAAAATCCTGATAAAGAAAATCTTAGATTATCTATTTTAACTAATGAAGTATGAGATCATTCTAACGATCTTGATAAGAAAAATTTTTATTTTCCAGTATTTCAGAAAACCTTGAGGTAATTAATTCTTAGAAGGATAAACTTTGTAAGGATCATGAAAATTTAATTTATAGGAAAAATATTTTAGAGACATACTCTAGTTCTAATGCTAATGTTTTTTAGGATATTTTTTTTTATAAAACAAATGTCAGAAATATTTTCCCTGGGGAAGTGTTCGTAAAACATTACATCTGGTAAAGAAAATATTGACAAAATGTATTCCAAAATTTGACCTATAAGGAATAGTTCTTGATTTGGTTATACCCGTTCTAAACCAGTTTTCAATCAGAAATATTTTTTCCATCAAATTTCTCCATTATGTACTAAATGTTAGTGAGGTGGACAATATGAAAAAAAATCTTTAAATAAAACATAATCATTAGGTTTTCATAAAGCTCATTTTTATAAAAAAATGTTGATACCTAAAATATTTCATTATAAAATTCCCTGATCATAGAAATTCGACATCTAAATGTCTAAATATTTAATTTTCAGTAAAATCAAGATATCACCAATATAAATTCGTGGTACATGGATAGTGGATGTTCCTGGAATAATACAGGTAACAAAAACATTTTTGAAAAGATAATTTAGAAGAAAGGAGGAAAATTAACTTTCAGAGATAATGCATATGGAGAAATTGTTGATATAGGTAACGTTTTTCTTCTTGGAAAAACATTTATTTCAAATTTATTATTTGTTAAAGGGATTAAGCACAACTTCATTAGAATAATTCAATTATGTGATAAAGTTTACCTAGTTAATTTTTGGAATGACATGTTCTTAGTAAACAATTCCATGGACGATTTTACTCTTTCTTCCCATAGACAATAGAATGTATACACACTAAACATAAAATACCTTAGTAGACAAGATCTATGTTTTCATAGTTTAGTGGAAGATAAATCTTGGTTATCGAACAAACGGTTAGGACACTATAACCTTAAGATCATATGAAAATTCTAAAAGAAAAGACTTGTTAAGGATCTATCAGATCATATATTTGATTCTTCAAAAGATTGTGATCTTATTTAATATAGAAAGCCAAATAATTTATGTTTTAAATCAATCATTGAAGTATCAACTTCTAATGAATTACTGTTACTGACAGTGGATCTTTTCAAAACAACAAAAATTGGTTGCATTAGAGGAAAATATTATATATTTTTCCTAGTTGATGATTACAGTACATTTATATGGGTCAATTTTCTAAAAAAGAAATTTGATGCTTGATTTATTCAAATTTTTTTACCCCAAGTTAAAAATGAGAAAAACCTTCAATTGATAACTATCATAGTGATTAGGGTGGATAATTTCAAAATTATGATTTTGATTTTTTTTAGTAAAAAATTTATTACTCATAACTTCTCATCACCAAGAACCACTAAAAAATCGTGTTGTTAGATGAATAAATATAAATAGTCAAGAGATAAATAGAACAAAGTTCACTAAATATTCTATAACTAAAATTTTTTGGGCTGAAGCTATAAGTATTTCTTGTGACACTACAAATCGAGTTTTGATTAGACCATTTATTAAAAAAACTCTTATGATTTTCGGAATGGTAAAAAACTTAGAATTTTGTACTTCAAAGTATTTGGATGAAAATTATTCATTTTGAATAAATAAGAAAATTTACATAAATTCTCACCCTAATCTGGGGAAGGAATTTTCTAAGGCTACTCCACCACATCTAAGGATTATAGAGTTTTTTTAAAAATACATATACTGTCGATGAAATAGTGCATGTTAAATTTGATGAAATTGATCCTTTTGTTTTTAAACAACCTCAACCTATATCCTTTGATGTGATTTAAGAAACTGATTATCAACCCCAGAAAAAAGATCTATTTGATAATGAAAATGTTCAAGAAAATATTTCTAAAGCATTTAATGTGGAATAATTCCTACCATTTGTTGATAAAAAAGTATTATAAAACCATAATAAGTTGTTTCATAAGAATAATACCATTGATAGTATTATTGGTGATGTAATTCAACCTGTAAGGAGTAGATGTTCCTTAAGAAATGTAATAGAACATGTAGTATTACTTTCCCAAATAGATCCAAAATGCTATAAAGAAGCTGTAGGTGATGATGATTGGATAAAATCCATGAAATATGAGATAAATGAATTAGAAAGGAACAATATTTGGATCTTGGTTGAAATACACCATGAAACTTTTTTAATTGAAGTAAAATGGGTCTTTAGGAATAAATGTGATGAAAATGGAATCATTGTAAGACATATGGATATTTTTGTTTTTAAATGCTATAATCAACAAGAAGTAATAGACTACAATGAAACATATACTTCAGTAGCTATACTTGAATCTATTCATATTTTACTTTACTTTGAGAATTCATTACTTTCATACATTTTCTAATAAAGTTAGAATATGCTTTCCTTAATGGATATGTTCAATAATATGTTTTTTCTAAACCTTATGGTTTTGAAAAAATAGATCATCCTGAACATGTTTTCAAATGTACCAATGCTATATAAGGACTTAAACAGGACCATAATGCCTAGTATTATAGATTAACAATATTTTTGTTACCAAAATATTATGTTAAGGGAATTGTTGATCCAACCCTTTTTATAAATAAAGTTAAGAATGTTTTTTATTCTTCAAATTTTTGTTGATGACATTATATTTGGTTCAACTCAGTAATCATTAACTAATTTTTTTGTGAATCTAATTAAATATGTGTTTGAAATGAATATTTTGGCTGAGTTAACTGTTTTCCTAGGTTTTCAAATTTCTCCAAAACCAGAAGAATCTTATATATACAAATATAAGTATATTAATGATATTAATAGAATGAAATTATTTGAGGACACTAAAAGTATATGTACTCCCATTGGTACCTCAAATTATATTGATCTTAATGATGCTGGGAAAACGGTAGTTCAAAAATTCTTTAGAGGTATGATAGGAAGTTTACTATAATTGATAGCTAGTCATCCAGACTTAATTTTTTCAGTACACTTATGCGTTAAATATAAATCTAATCCTAATGAATCTCATATAAAAGTAGTGAAAATAATTTTTCACTATTAAAAGGGAACCATAGATTTAGGACTATTTTAGACTTCTAGAAATGATTTTGTTTTAAAAAAAATTTGGGATCTTATTTTGGTGGATGAAGAATGGATTGGAAAATTACATCAAAAACATGTCATTTATTAAGAGATTCCTTAGTTTCTTGGTCATGAAAAAAGAAACACTCAGTATCACTTTCCACTACTGAAGCTGAATATGTAGCTACTGGAATTTATTGTTCCCAATTGTTTTAGATGCAAAACACACTCACATACTACCACATGATTTTTACCAAAACATAGACATTGTGTGATAACAGTAGTTCCATTTCCCTAAGTAAAAACCCTATACATTACTCTTATTCAAAACACATAGATACTAAGTATCAAATTCTTAGGAATCACACATAAAAAGATGATATCATTTTTTAGTCAATCAGAACACAAGATCAAATTTCATATATTTTCACAAAATCATTACCATCCTATATATCTGAATACATTATACAAAAGTTTGGAATGATAAAAATAATGTAATATTCTGTATTAACTTTTTTTGAAAGCTATCTCCTTACAGTAAGAAAATCTATTTCACAGAGAGAGTTTTTTTTCTTATTCAAAAATATTCATAGTCAATTTTTTATTCATATTTTCTCATTTTTGTAATCAAATTTTTCGTAATAAAAATTATTCATAGTCAACAATATTTATTTGTCAAATTTTTTTGTATTCAATATCATTCAGAATCAAATTTTCTTCTTCATAGTCAAAATTTTTCATGTTCAAACTTTTTTATAGTAATTTTTTTAGTGAAATTTTTTCGTAGATAAAATTTTCAAACTCTAAAAATTAGGTATTCCAAAAAATTTCCCTCTTTATGAATAATTTCTAGACTCTAAAATTCTTTTAAAAAATTACCTCATTACTAAAAAAAATTCCCTGATGTCGGGATGGTATGTTTACTTAATTAAATGTTCATAATTATCTCTTTAGATGTTGATATTTTATTCTTGTTTTTTGAAAATTTTTCAAATTCGATTTCATTAAATCCTAATTTTTTATATAAAATCCTAAAAAGATCGAAACCTACCAAATTGATTCTTCAATTTTCATCTCAACTATTAGATCAGATCAATCTTATTTCAACAGTTGGATCTTATTGGGAATATGAAATGTCACCTCAAATGCCTATATGAGGGCCCCCTAATGTTTTCCCCACATCGGTTATCAAGCATTGGAATTCAGAAACACTACCACTCTACAAAAGGGTCATTTATCTTTTTTTGGTTTCCTCAAATCTTAATTTCTTCGGAAGCATCCCCACATAAGAAAATGTTATCTCTAAAGGAAATATGTGAACGAAATATCTACAGGGAAAGGATAATAGAACGAAATTACATTACCAAATAGGATTCTCTTATTTCAATGAACATCAATTTGAATGGCTGGGAGAGTTTGTGTGTGCTAAAACTAGATGGATATGATCTATTGTATCTACTGTTGCGAGTAAAATTTCATGAGAACATATGTTTTTTTGTTAAAGATAGAAAATATAACATTATTTTATGAGTTATGGGGATAATATTCTCTTTTTATCAGTATGATTGCTAAAATAAATAGAATTTCATATGAGGGAGAAGCTGAATTCTGCACCCACAAGCCACTAGATGTTTTATGAAGTTTTGATATGGAGGAGGCCATAGAATTACTTGGTTTATCAAAAGCAATGACACTAAAAATCAAACATATTTATATAAACCTAAGTACTTTAGAGTTATGGGTTCAGGGATTTCTCATTCTGAGAAAAGGGGATAAGGAATCCTTGAAGATAAGTTATAATTACATTTTGGATTTTCTGGTGAATCTTAGAAAGATCAATCTGGTAATGTATGTCTTTCTAAAATTCATGAATATCAAGAATGACACTCTAAAATCTCATATAATTATGCATCTGGATATTCTTTCTAAGATCATATTCATTTGTCTTGAATCGTTCAAAATCTAATGTTGTTCTAAGCTATGAAATTTTACAGTTATGTTGTTATGTTTTGATACCTTGAGAAGGATTATGGTTTGCCTCAATAGTGAATCTATATAATTAAATGATTTATCTGAATATGAATCATAGATTTATCAAAGAAACTAGAAGTGGGTGAGACTTCCAAGAAATGTGGGAAGAAGTGAAAGATGAAGGGACAAAAATTAAATGAAAAAACTCCTACAGTTCAAGAAACCCAATCTACACCTCCAAAATCTATGAAGCTAGATACATATATGGTTGAAGTGGTTTCCCAGTGTAGAGAAGATAATAAGAATAGGAAGGAATGTGAGCCTAGTTTTAGTGTGGATCATGATGTGGAAAAATAATTAAAGATTAAGGATTCTAGGGAATTAGCAAAACATGAAAAAGAAAAGAATCAAAAGAAGAATTTTTTGAATACAAGATTGTTCGATATCTTCTCAAGTCTACTGAGAATGATTCTTAGCAGCTTCAGGTACCATTAACTTTTATCATTGAATAAGAACCTTTAGAGACTATGGAAAATAAAATAGTGATTCCAGAACTTGTAGAAGATGATGAAATTATGCAGGATGAGGAAGTTGATGAAGAAGGAGAAGAAGGGGAAGAAGGGGATGACATTAATGATTTCCTTGGGTAGATTGATGAATTTCATGAGAAAGAGAGTCCTTCTGAGAAATTTTCAATACTGAAATCTCAAGATGAATCCTCAAAACATGATACCCTATAAAAAGAAGAAGAGGATCATGAAGAAGTAAAAAACCCAATTGAATAAGAGATGAGAAATCATGAATTGGTTCAATAAGATGAACATTTGTTATATGCTGAGAAATAAAATGTTGAAAAATTAAGAATAGTTCAACTATAAGATAGTGAACATGAATCTCCTAAAGCAAGAGTGATCATTATTAGATATGATAATTGAAAATTGGTGTTTTTTGATACATCGAGGAAAGCTATGGTGGCAAAGTAAGATGTTGGTAGTTCATTAAAGAGATAAGCTGAAGAGATAGAGAAAAATCATCACCAACCAAAGAATATGATTCGGAATATTCCTCTATGAGACATGAATTTGTGGTCCAATCATTAAATAAGTTGGATGATACCATTCCTTTTTTCTGAGTATAGACTAAAGGTTCCAGATGCATCAACATTTGTTTTATAAAAATTGGATTATGTTTCCATTCTTGTGGATAAGTTTGTCAGGAATGAGGTCGATTTCAAATATTTATTCATCAATTATGATGCTCACAAGAGATCATGTAATGAAATTACAATGTTTTCATGGAAGACAATTGAACAGGTAAAAAATTTGATGACTTTCTAGATAATGTTAAATATGATTTTAATACAGAAGATGTCAATATCAAAGACCTTACTTCATGTTTTAATGATAATATAAATCTCGAGAAAATATTTTGGAAGTAGGAAGTCAAGGATCTGAATGGGAGACTTTATTCAGTGGATTTGAATCTGAAAAGGGAAAGAGAAATTAGAATAGATTTCAAAGAAACTCTTAGTATATATGAAGAGCTTTTGAAGAATCAGGTAGAAATTTTTAAGGCTAGGGAAGAAAAAATAAAATCTTTAGAGAAGAAAAATGAGAATCGTGAATAGTTTCTCAAGGACATAGAATAATATCATAAGGATATTAATAATATAAAAACCATAGTGAATAAGTTGATTCGATAGGAGAAAAAATGATGGTTTTTTCCCAATCTGATCTTTTTTTGTATTTTCTTCCTTGTACACATTTATTCAATCGTAAAGAAATTTTTAGGTTGTCCTTTATTTGTTTTGTTGTATACTACTAATATTTTAGGTACCATTTTTTCCATTCCATTAATTCCTTTTTGAAAATTACATAGGGGGATAAAGGAATTATAAATAGAATATTACATAAAGAATAGAATTCCCTATGTATGGAGGAGTCTATCTCTAGTGGAGTTTTATCTAAGAATTATTTCTTTATTAATGAAATAGAAACATCTCTTTAAGGGTGTCATGAATGCGATCCTTAGGGATTTCATAACCTAATGGGGAGTTAGTCATATTAATCATGATTCATAAGTAATGGGAGATAAGTTTTTCTTTTATGTTTATAAGGAAAACATTTATGTACATATATTATTTTTTGTAAGGATGTTTGTGCCTTCCAAAAACGAGTATATTGTTGATTAAATATGGTTTTCTTATGAATTTTAAATTTCCATATGTTTTGACATTCAAAAACATTTTACATTATGGAAAATAATATTTTCTGAAGGGATTAATTTCATAAGGAAAATTACCCTTATCTAAGGAAATTTTTACCCTTACCTATGTTTACATTGTTCATTTTATATTTTCTTTAAATATTACTAATTGTAATAATAAGGAAAAATTTGGTTTCATATCTTAAATCTTGGAATCCTATAAATTCTAGAATATAGACTTTTCTATTTTT